>JAJGQD010000093.1:0-246778 GCA_020882685.1 Aphelinus atriplicis
AGTACGTCGAAATATAGAAACCCCTCGGTTCCAAGCGATTATGGAAGTTTTATTTTCAGCTATAAGAACAAAACCGTAATCACGGTTTTGAGTGATGGAGATCAAATTCACGTTTGTATCATAAAACATTATGCACAATAGAAGTAAGAAAATCTCATATGGGGTCACATTATATTTCTTGATAAATAACATTCCTCTTTGATAATTTGCAACGATCAATGAAGACACTTGAATATGTCGGTTGTCCTGTTCTTTCGCGGTTTCTCTGAATCTCAGGACTCTATATATATTCCATGTTTTTTGCAATGCATTTGCTCATTGCATGAAACGGGAGGACTTGCGCTTACAGCTTTAGTAAACTCCCAAATTCGCAACTCCTTGCGTGAAAGTCCAGAACCATAATCGTGGCTCACCATAAATGCGTAATTAATTTATTGAATATCATTATTCTGTTGAGCGTAGACGAAATCACTATCAGAATGAGTTGCGAGTTACCTGGGATCACGCGTCGCCTTTTGATTGGCTATATTCAAATTTGACCAGTGGACTCGGCCGCCGACGGCAGAAGCAGACTGCGCGGCGCCTTACAGCCGCCGGGCAGTTAGGAACAAGCGTCCGCGAGCGAGCCATCGTCATCGGCCGCTCCTCGCGATCCGACTTTACGCCGTGTCCCCATACTCTAATTTTTCTAAGTTAATTATTCAACTCGCGCCCGCGACACTTCTATTACACAAGTGTATTCACACGAACACTAAATATATTATTATTTAACGAACATTCACTCGCCACTCAATCACTCTGCTTTCGTTCACGCTTCCACACACACACACACATTGAAAAGTTCCTTTATTCTCCCGAACACCAACTCACAAGCAATCTTTGGGCTCCGGGGTTCCAAACAGAACACCCCGTCCCTTCATTTGGTCGCGAGAGCGTGGTTCTATTGTGGTGTTCGCGAGTGGCAGTGTCGTGCAGTGTCCGGGCATACTCAGCGGTGGAAAACGTGCGGCGGCCATATTGAAGGAGCCGGCCGGCACGCACAAGCAACTTGTTGAGCCAGCAGGCTCAGGGGACATCGGCAGCGGATACGCGGTGCTCGCCGGGAGGCGGGCAGCGGACCAGGAAGAGCTGCAGCTCGGCGGCACGTGGGCCATCGAGACGATCCCCTGCAGGTCATCGCGCCATCGGGCGCCTCAGGGGACCGGCCGCTCATTCGACGCCCGGGTCGGCGTCGAAGCATCAAACATCGAGTGGAGCAGGGAAGAAAAAGCCGCGGCAATCGGTCGCGGCTGGTGAGTCGGACACAGCTTTTGGCGCGCGGCGCCATTTCTTTGTTCTCGAGCGCGCGCGCCCCCTTCCCTTCTCCCCGCCGGCCCGGCCTCGGGCAGGCTACCACTGCTGCGCGGAGAATTTCTTCGCGCACAGGCGGCTGCCCCTTCTTTCGTCCCGCGGCTCGCAGTCGGCGAGTCGCGTCTTCGTTGCGCGCAGCGCGTTCGGCTCAGGCCATCGCGCACGCATGGAATTGCTGCCGGCGACTCGCGTCTCCCGCGCACCCCGTCGTAGCCCAAAAGCCAAAATCGACTCGCACTCGGCGAGCCGATCAGCGCACCGCGCCGTAGCTGGCGCTCAGTGACCCGCGCCCCCCGCGCGTCCCAGCACAGCCTACGAGTGCAAAGCCGACTCGCACTTGGCGAGTCGAACAGCGCCCCGCGTTAAGCTCTCCCCCACCGCGCCGCAGCTCGCACCAAGCGGCTCGCGCCGCGTTCCGGAGACCAAGCATTTAGTGGAAAGGCGCACACGATCAGCTGTGGCCGCCTCGCGCCCAGCGCGAACAGACTTTCGTTGGACTCACGATTGTGAGTCACTGCGCCCAGCCCATACTGCCCCCCAACGATTAATTGGTAGCTTTGGTTGTGTGGTCGATGAAGTGGTTTTTCATTTTCTCTTTTGTTTGGATTTTCTTGGTCATCGTTTTGCGCACTCCGACGCACACGGCTCGGACGCTCACATCGAGAATTTTCTTGGTTCATTTATCGATTTTCGGCGCATATGGTGCACACCGACCAATATTCACTTTGGTTTTGTTTTTTTTGGGACTCTCCAATTAGGATACCCACACCTCGACTAAATTGATTAGTCACTGACTTTTTCCTTGGTTGTTCACTGATCATCGAACAATGAGTTTGCCCGACAAGCAACTTAAAGAAGCTTTCGAGCGACAACTCCGCCACATAAAGTATATACGAGATTACATCTCGAATACTAAAAAATCATGTGCAGCCGAAGAACGTACGCCGGCTTACATCGACAGTAAGCTGAAAATGCTTAATAATTATTGGAATCAATTTTCGGATCGTCACGAATTACTTTGGTCTGAAGAAGACAAAATTTTGAAGTGGTACCCGGCCACGGATTATTTCAAAAAGGATCCGTTTCTGGAAGTTGAGGATCAGGTCGCGCGTGCTACAGCTGAGCTCGCGTCGTGGCTCCTGGAGTCCGAAGAAGAGGATGGGGGGTCTTCGCAAAGGAACCAGGAACCACTCGCGAATCAGGCTTTTCAAATTCAGCACATTCTACGTGCAGCCACTGAAATTCAGGCGATACCTGCTCTCCAAATTCCAACCTTTTCTGGGAGGTTTGATGAGTGGGAGTCGTTCAAATATCGATTTGAAGCGTCTGTGATCAATAAATCGACGCACTCAGACGGCCTGAAACTTCATTATTTAATTGATGCGATGCGTGGCTCAGCAACCGAGATGTTAAAAGGTGTCAAGCCAGACGCAACGAATTTTCTGCCGTCCTGGGAGAAACTTTGTCGTCGTTTCGATAACCCCAAGCGCAGACTAACCCATCATACGTTGGCGTTGATCAATCTCAAATCTGTCACTGAGAAATCTGCCACCAAGTTAAACGAGTTGCTAGACAAAGCGGAAGAATCTATCCAGGGATTCAAGGATCTTTCCTGTCCAATCGAGCATTGGGATACTTGGTTTGTGCATTGCATCGTAAACAAACTCGATCATGGCACTCGTGAAGCGTGGGAAATGAGTCAATTGACTCACGAGGGTTTTTCTAAGTATTCTGATCTTCGTCAATTTATCGAAAATCGAATCTATGCCCTGGATACTTCGTCAGCTCATGTGTCATCACAGTCGACAGCAAATTCAGCATCGAACAATCAAAATACGAAGTCTCGAAATTCTTCAATCTCGTCCAATGGAAAAGTGATCTCGGCAAATGTGGCGAATGTTGCTGCGTCATCGTCAGGCGCAAATTCCAATGCGGCAAATTGTTCGTGCTGTTCAAAGCAACAACACTCCCTTCACGTGTGTCCCACATTTACCGGGTGGAATCAGAAATTGCGCTTTGATTTTGTAAAACAGCACAAGCTGTGTCTAAATTGTTTTCGTGGCAAGCACAGAGCCGACAAGTGCACATCTAAATTTCGCTGCAAATTCTGCCATCAGCCGCACCATAGCCTATTACACTTCAACTCGTCTTCGGAAACCCAATCGAATCAGACTGCGCCACAGTCAGCCAACACTGACAATGCGGAATCGAAGCAAGGCAAATCAGCCGTCGGTCTACATACGTCCCTCGTTACAAGCTCAGGATTACTGGCTACCGCCAAAATAATTATTCAGTCTCCATCAGGAGAGAAACTTGAAGTGCGAGCGCTTATCGACCCTTGTGCTGAGCGCTCTTTCGTATCTGAGCGTGTCGTCCAGCTGTTAAACCTAAACAGTCGGAAAATCACACAAGACGTGTGCTTCCTGGGAGGAAAATCACGCCTCACTGTCAGGTCTGAAGCACGTCTCACAATTTGTTCAAAGAGCTGTCCCGATTTTCGCCTCATTTGTCACGCTCTCGTATTGTCAGAGCTAACTCGGGTGCTCCCAGCTAATCGGATTAGCAATTGCAGTTGGGCTCACATCGCTGAACTTGACTTGGCTGATCCGGAATTTGCCTCTCCGCAAAAGGTTGACTGTGTTCTCGCAGCCGACATCTATTCTGACATAATCTTGCCAGGTTTGAAAAAGGGTCCTCAGAATACGCCAGTCGCCCAACAAACGGTTTTCGGTTGGATTTTGACGGGCGCGACCCAAAACCCATCAAACGTTGATACAACATATAACGCTTTCCATGTCACAGTCGACACTTCCCTTTCGCAACAACTTCAAAAATTCTGGGAAGTTGAGGAAGTGCCGTGTGAGTCGCAAACACTGTCGCCCGACGAGAAGTACTGTGAAAAGTATTTTCAGTCAACGGTCTCCCAGACGTGCAATGGCCGGATTATAGTTCGACTGCCCTTTACACGGTCAACTGACATTCCTTCATTCCACGACTCTAGGAATATCGCCATCGCCTGCCTGCTACGTTCGGAGCTTCGCCGCCGGCGCGACCATGCCATGGACAAAGCCTACAAGAAATTTATGCAGGACTACGAAGAACTGGGTCACGTGGAAAAAGTCACGCCAGACGCACCGTCGCCAACATCGTACATGCCGCATCACGCAGTGTTCCGGCCGGGAAGCAACAAAATCAGAGTCGTCTTCAATGCATCCCAACGTAACGGTAATGGATATTGTTCAAATGATTTCTTGCTAGCAGGCCCAAAATTACAAATGGATATTGCCATCATTCTTACTCGTTGGCGTGCCTTCAAATTTGTATTCACAACAGATATTGTGAAGATGTATCGGCAATTTCTTGTGCACCAAGATGATTGCAAATGGCAAGCGATTGTCTGGCGAGATGACAGTGCTCAACAAATAATGGATTTTTTGCTTCGCACAATAACTTACGGCACAAAGTGTGCCCCTTTCCTAGCTCTTCGTTGCTTGATTTTTTTGGCAGAACGGTATGGAGATCGATTCCCTCTTGCCGCAATTATCCTCAAAACGTTAATGTACGTGGACGATGCATTTGGTGGTGCTGACACGATCGTGGAAGCCCGTCAGGCGAGAGACCAGCTTGTGGCACTTCTTCAATGTGCACAAATGTCATTGGACAAATGGGCAGCAAATTCCACCGACTTGCTGCAGGGTTTGGCCGTTGCTCCACAACCGGAGGTCACTGTAGAAATGGACGATGTCGTGTCCACGTTAGGCCTGAAATGGATGCCACAAACCGATCATTTCTTTTTCAGAGTGGATCTGCCACCTGGCCCGCGCGTAGTGACCAAGCGGTCAATTTTGTCTGAGGTGGCCAAGCTATTTGACCCTCTGGGATGGCTGTCCCCATTTTTGGTCCAGTGCAAAATTATTCTTCGTAAGGCGTGGATTAAAAAGTTAGATTGGGACACGCCCGTTGACAGCGATCTCGAGGAAGAGTGGCAACAGTTGCGCTCGCAAATGCCAGAGTTGACCAATATTAGTATACCGCGATGGACACAGCTGCATTCATCCACTGAGTGGATTATGCACGGCTTCGGAGACGCATCCGAAACGGCCTATGCGGCAGCAGTATATTTGACAATCCCTGGTCGTTTTTCAGTTTTATTGATGTCCAAAAACAAGGTCGCCCCAGCGAAAACATTGTCAGTGCCACGGCTCGAACTCTGTGCGGCAGTCTTGCTCGTCCGCCTCGTTCATTATCTCGTTTCCCAGCTTTCACATAAACCAAAGGCCATTCATTGTTGGTCAGACTCGAAGGTGGTGCTGGACTGGCTCGCAAGCTCACCGGCTCGTTGGCAAACTTTTGTAGCCAATCGAGTCAGCCAGATCGTGCGTGTACTTCCAGAGGCACACTGGGCCCACACTCCAACACAGGACAACCCGGCGGATCTCGCAACCCGGGGGGTGACTGTGGAAGAGTTACGAAGTTCGCAATTATGGTGGCATGGGCCACAATGGATAACATGCGATAAGTCTCAGTGGCCAGAGCAGAGCAATCTGCAGTCATCCGAGCCACTGGAAGTCAAAGCTTTCGTTATCATTCAACAGGACGATAAGTATTGTACCAGGTCTTTTGAAAAGTTCTCGTCGTTCCATAAACTAGTTAGAATAGTCGCATTCATGTTACGATGGAAGAATAATGCACGCCGCCCAAAAGGCGAACGGCATGACTCGTATCTCAGTGCAATTGAGTACCGAACAGCGAAATTTGCTCTGTTCAAACTCATCCAGCGTTCCCACTACAAGTTGGAAATCGATAATTTGTCAGCAGGTAAAACACTACCTAACAAGAGTCAACTTCGTCGATTATCGCCATTTATCTGCCCAAATGGACTTCTGAGAGTTGGAGGCAGATTGCAAAATGCCCCAATATCATATGACGAAGCACACCCTATCATTTTATCAGCTCACAGCCTGATAGTAAAGCGTATGATCGAGCAACTCCATCAGACGTCACTGCACGGAGGTCCACAGCTAATGTTAAGTAAATTGTACAGGCAATTTTGGATCCCAAGAGTTACCCGGTTGGTGCAGGGCATCTTTCGGAGATGCATTCGGTGTGTGCGTTTTTCAGCACAAAATCTCACGCAACAAATGGCTCCGCTGCCATCCGTGAGAGTCACACCTCAAATGGCGTTTCAGGCCACTGGTGTTGATTATGCCGGTCCAATTCCAGTATTAGCGTGCAGAGCAAGAGGCTCGAAAACTGTGAAAGGGTACTTCGCCATTTTCATTTGCATGTTTTCTCGAGCAGTCCACATTGAGGTCGTCTCAGATCTGACAACTGAAGCATTTCTAGCTGCGTTTCGCAGATTCGTTTCTCGACGTGGCCGGTGTTCACACGTTTACAGTGACAACGGGCGAAATTTTACCGGCGCTAGTCGTGAGTTGAGACAACTTTTCGGAAAAACATCATCGTATTCTCAGGAAATTGTAACCGAGCTCGCCAAGGATGAAGTGGAATGGCACTTCTCGCCACCACGTTCTCCACATTTTGGTGGACTCTGGGAGCGAGCGGTGCGCAGCTTCAAACATCACCTGTATCGTGTCCTCGGCGATTCAACACTCACGTTTGAAGAGCTTTCGACACTCACTACGCAAATTGAAGCTTGTCTCAACTCGCGTCCGATTTGTCCTCTGTCCTCTGAGGGATCGGATTTGGTAGCACTAACGCCAGCACATTTTTTGATTGGTCGCCCAATGTCAGCTGTGCCTGAACCCTTCGATAAATTGCTAACTAACAAACCCAGTTGTAGATGGAGACTAATTCAGCACATGAGAAACGACTTCTGGCATCGCTGGAGAGCAGAAGTTTTGCACCATCACCAGCAGAGAGGAAAGTGGCTCGATGTTCAACCGCTCCTTCAAATCAATGATGTCGTGCTGATCAAGGACGAGCTTACACCTCCAACCAAGTGGCCTCTCGGGCGCGTCACAGCGCTGCACCAAGGCAAGGACGGCCTTGTGCGGGTCGTCGACGTCAAGACGGCGTCGTCATTGTATCGTCGAGCCTTGGACAAGCTCATTCGCCTACCGACCGACCAAGAGAACTGCAGCGGCAACCCAGAAGAATCAGACGACGAAGACAATGAAGAAAGTAGACATTAAGATCGCGTACTTCGACACACTATCCAAACATTTTCCTCGCTCGTTAACACCCGCGGATCGCCAGTCAAGTCATAAAATGTTTTGTTTTTAATTTTTTTGGGCAACACGTTTAGTCACTAGACAAATCAATTATTAGTTTATTCACTTTGCATAATTTCAACGTGCCCTAACTTTGTAGAATCAACAGCATAGCCGCCTGCACAGGCACAAGTCAGCTCGACTCCCGAGTGTTTAGGTTAGTTTGCAAGTCACTTGCCAGTATTTTTATATCTCACGAGATATATGTAGTTTAGTTTGATATTTTTGAACCCCTTTCGATCCCGTTACACCGCATGTGGAGGGCGGGCCGTGTCCACTGTGCCCGGGCGCCCGCCGCCATGACCTTCCAAGGCATGGGTCCGCGAGGGGCTAACCCGTCGACACAGCTGGCTCCACGCCTCGCTCTCGCATGTCGGTTTGTGTAAATCATTCGTCATAAGTTTAACTCGGTTTAGCTCAAAATAGTGACCAAATTGTGATACTACTAGTCTAATTGATAGTGGTATGCTAACGGTACTTAGTGGTACCAGTTGTTTTTTTTTAGTTTGTATCGAATCTCATTCGTGGTCAGAGCAACCTAATACCTTTAGTAACTTTAAGTTTTCCATTGTTTGAATTCAGTTAGACCGTGCGGCCATGTGTAGCTTCGGCCGACATTCCGACATATCGTTCCCCCATTTCTTCTCTATCTTATTGTCAGTTTTTTTTTGGTTTCGTTGTTGCTCGCTAGAAGCAAGCAAAGGGGGCGGTATGTTGGGGCGAGTACGGCTGAACTCTCACATGCGTGCCGCCGGAGGCCGAGCCCACTGTCGATGGCGTGATTGATCACGCGTCGCCTTTTGATTGGCTATATTCAAATTTGACCAGTGGACTCGGCCGCCGACGGCAGAAGCAGACTGCGCGGCGCCTTACAGCCGCCGGGCAGTTAGCAACAAGCGTCCGCGAGCGAGCCATCGTCATCGGCCGCTCCTCGCGATCCGACTTTACGCCGTGTCCCCATACTCTAATTTTTCTAAGTTAATTATTCAACTCGCGCCCGCGACACTTCTATTACACAAGTGTATTCACACGAACACTAAATATATTATTATTTAACGAACATTCACTCGCCACTCAATCACTCTGCTTTCGTTCACGCTTCCACACACACACACACATTGAAAAGTTCCTTTATTCTCCCGAACACTAACTCACACCAATCTTTGGGCTCCGGGGTTCCAAACAGAACACCCCGTCACTTCAATGGAAAAATGCAATTTGAGTTTTTTTTCTTAGCCGATGAACCATACAAAAAAACTATAAAATAATTATACGATAAAAATATGGGTCTGTTTAAATCGAAAGATCCATGGAAGGGCTCTAGTGTTTTATAATTGAAACTTTGAAAGAATTGATGCGTGGGCGTGGAATGTGGAAAAAAGTCATTTTTAAGAAAAAGGTACAATGTTGATCGTTAAAAAGATCAATCTGCGTCACGATGAAGATTAGAATCATGAAGATCGATAGAGCTGATGGAGCGCTTTCATTTTTCATCGTGAAGAACTGAAATAATAAGGCGTGGGCGTAGAATAAGTATTTGAAATTTGGTAGGTTACTTAGTGATTTTTATGCGTTCAGAGAAATACATGAAATCATGATATGGTGCGATTTGAAGTATGTCCGATCGGAGAATCGTCGAAAGGGCTTTCACATCCATGTAGGAATTTCGGAAAAAATTGATGCGTGGGCGTGAATTGTGAAAGAAACTCTGCTACGATTTCCGCTACGAATTCCGCTTACGGATTTCGCTACGAATTCTGATACAGATTCCGCTTGCTGATTTCGCTACAGATTCTGCTTGCGATTCCGCACCTGATTCCGCTACAGATTACGTTTGCGATACCGCACCTAAATCCGCTTCCGGATTCTGCTACGATTTCCGGTACAAATTCCGCTTGCGGATTCCGCTGCGGATTCCACTTCAGATTCCGCTTTCGATTCCGCACCTGAGTCCGCTACAGATCACGCTTGCGATACCGCACCTAATTCCGCTTCCGATTTCCGCTACGGATTCCGCTTACTGATACCGCTACAGATTCCGCTTGCTGATTCCGCTACAGATTCCGCTACGAATTCCGCTGCGGATTCCGCTACGCATTCCGCTTGCTGATACCGTTAAAGATTCCGCTTGCGATTTCGCTGCGGATTCCGCTTCCGGATTCCGCTAAGAATTCCGATACAGATTCCGTTTGCGATTCCACACCTGTTCCACTTCAGATTACGTTTGCGATAACGCACCTGAATCCGCTTCCGGATTCCGCTACGATTTCCGGTACAAATTCCGCTTACGGATTCCACTGCGGATTCCACTGCGGATTCCACTTCAGATTCCGCTACGGATTCCGCTTACGGATACCGCTACGAATCCTGATACAGATTCCGCTACGAATTCCGCTTCAGATTCCGCTTTCGATTCCGCCCCTAATTCAGCTTCCGATTTCCGCTACGGATTCCGCTTACTGATACCGTTACAGATTCCGCTTGCTGATTCCGCTACAGATTCCGCTGCGGATTCCGCTGCGGATTCCGCTACGAATTCCGCTACGAATTCCGCTGCAGATTCCGCTGCGGATTCCGCTACGAATTCCGCTACGAATTCCGCTGCGGATTCCGCTACGGATTCCGCTTGCTGATACCGTTACAGATTCCGCTTGCGATTCCGCTTTCGATTCCGCCCCTGATTCTGGTTCTGGTTTCCGCGACGGATTCCGCTTGCTGATTCCGCTAGAGATTCCGCTAAGGATTCCACTGCGGATTCTACGAATTCCGATACAGATTCCGCTTGCGATTCCGTTTGTTGATTTCGCTACGAATTCCGCTTGCGATTCCGCTTGCTGATTTCGCTACAGATTCTGCTTGCGATTCCGCACCTGATTCCTCTACAGATTACGCTTGCGGATTCCGCTACGAATCCTGATACAGATACCGCTACGAATTCCGCTTCAGATTCCGCTTTCGATTCCGCCCCTGATTCTGGTTCTGGTTTCCGCTACGGATTCCGCTTGCTGATTCCGCTAGAGATTCCGCTAAGGATTCCGCTGCGGATTCTACGAATTCCGATACAGATTCCGCTTGCGATTCCGTTTGTTGATTTCGCTACGAATTCCGCTTGCGATTCCGCTTGCTGATTTCGATACAGATACCGCTTGCGATTCCACACCTGTTCCACTTCAGATTACGTTTGCGAAAACGCACCTGAATCCGCTTCCGGATTCCGCTATGATTTCCGGTACAAATTCCGCTTACGGATTCCACTGCGGATTCCACTGCGGATTCCACTTCAGATTCCGCTACGGATTCCGCTTACGGATTCCGCTACGAATCCTGATACAGATTCCGCTACAAATTCCGCTTCAGATTCCGCTTTCGATTCCGCCCCTGATTCTGGTTCTGGTTTCCGCTACGGATTCCGCTTGCTGATTCCGCCAAAGAATCCGCTAAGGATTCCGCTGCGGATTCTACGGATTGCGATACAGATTCCGCTTGCGATTCCGTTTGCTGATTTCGCTACAGATTCTGCTTGCGATTCCGCGCCTGATTCCTCTACAGATTACGCTTGCGGATTCCGCTACGAATCCTGATACAGATACCGCTACGAATTCCGCTTCAGATTCCGCTTTCGATTCCGCCCCTGATTCTGGTTCTGGTTTCCGCTACGGATTCCGCTTGCTGATTCCGCTAGAGATTCCGCTAAGGATTCCGCTGCGGATTCTACGAATTCCGATACAGATTCCGCTTGCGATTCCGTTTGCTGATTTCGCTACAGATTCTGCTTGCGATTCCGCTTGCTGATTTCGAAACAGATATCGCTTGCGATTCCGCACCTGATTCCGCTACGGATTATGCTTGCGTTACCGCACCTAATTCCGCTTTCGGATTACGCTACGATTTCCGCTACAATTCTAGCTACAACTTCCGCGGCGGACTCCGCAACGGATTCGGCTTGCTGATTCCGCTACAGACACCGCTACCGACTCCGCTTGCGATTCCGCTACAGATTCCGCCGCGGATTCCGATACAGATTCCGTTTGCGAATCCGCTTGCTGATTTTGCTGCAGATTCCGATTGCGTATTCCGCTACGAATTCCGCTACAGTTTCCGCTTGCGTTTCTGCACCTGATTCCGCTACAGATTACGCTTGCGATACCGCTTTAATTCCGCTTCCGAATCCCGCTTCCGGTTTCCGTTACGAATTCCTTTGCGATATCCGCTGCGGATTCCGCTACGGATTCCGCTTGCAGATACCGCACCTAATTCCACTTCCGGTTTTCGCTATGAATTCCGCTGCGATATCCGCTGCGGATTCCGCTACGGATTCCGCATGCTGATTCCGCTGCAGATTTCGCTTGCTATACCGCACCTAATTCCGCTTCCGGTTTCCGCTATGATATCTGCTGCGATATCCGCTGCGGATTCCGCTACGGATTCCGGTTGCTGATACCGCTACAGATTCCGCTTGCGATTCCGCACCTGATTCCGCTTCCGGATTCCGCTACGATTTCCGATACGATCTCCGCTACAAATTCCGCTTCAGATCCGCTAAGGATTCCGCTGCGGATTCCACTACGATATCTGATACAGATTCTGCTTGCGATTCCGCTTGCTGATTTCGAAACAGATATCCCTTGCGATTCCGCGCCTGATTCCGCTACGGATTATGCTTGCGTTACCGCACCTAATTCCGCTTTCGGATTACGCTACGATTTCCGCTACAATTCTAGCTACAACTTCCGCGGCGGACTCCGCAACGGATTCGGCTTGCTGATTCCGCTACAGACACCGCTACCGACTCCGCTTGCGATTCCGCTACAGATTCCGCCGCGGATTCCGATACAGATTCCGTTTGCGAATCCGCTTGCTGATTTTGCTGCAGATTCCGATTGCGTATTCCGCTACGAATTCCGCTACAGTTTCCGCTTGCGATTCCGCACCTGATTCCGCTACAGATTACGCTTGCGATACCGCTTTAATTCCGCTTCCGAATCCCGCTTCCGGTTTCCGTTACGAATTCCTTTGCGATATCCGCTGCGGATTCCGCTACGGATTCCGCTTGCAGATACCGCACCTAATTCCACTTCCGGTTTTCGCTATGAATTCCGCTGCGATATCCGCTGCGGATTCCGCTACGGATTCCGCTTGCTGATACCGCTACAGATTCCGCTTGTGATTCTGCACCTGATTCCGCTGCAGATTTCGCTTGCTATACCGCACCTAATTCCGCTTCCGGATTCCGCTACGGATTCCGCTTGCTGATACCGCTCGCGATTCCGCTGCGGATTCCGCTTCCGGATTCCACTACGAAATTCGCTGCAAATTCCGCTTGCGCATTGCGCTACGATTTCCGCTACGAATTCCGCTTCCGGATTCCGCTACGATTTCTCTACGATTTCCGTTACAAATTTCGCGGCGGATTCCGCAACGGATTCGGCTTGCCGATTCCGCTACAGATACCGCTACCGACTCCGCTCGCGATTCCGCTGCGGATTCCGCTTGCGTATTCCGCTACAGATTCCGCCGCGGATTCCGATACAGATTCCGTTTGCGATTCCGCTTGCTGATTTCGCTACAGATTCCGATTGCGATACCGCACCTAATTCTGCTTCTGGATTCCACTAAAATTTCGCTACAAATTCCACTCGCGTATTCCGCTACGAATTCCGCTACAGTTTCCGCTCGCGATTTCCGCTACGGATTCCGCTTGCTGATACCGCACCTAATTCCGCTTACGGTTTTCGCTATGAATTCCGCTGCGATATCCGCTGCGGATTCCGCTACGGATTCCGCTTGCTGATACCGCTACAGATTCCGCTTGTGATTCCGCACCTGATTCCGCTACAGATTTCGCTTGCTATACCGCACCTAATTCCGCTTCCGGATTCCGCTACGGATTTCGCTTGCTATACCGCACCTAATTCCGCTTCCGGATTCCGCTACGATTTCCGCTACGACCTCCGCTACAAATTCCGCTACAGATCCGCTAAGGATTCTGCTGCGGATTCCGCTTCCGGATTCCACTACGAATTTCGCTACGAATTCCGCTACAGATTCCGCTTGCGATTCCGCACCTGATTCTGCTACAGATTACGCTTACGATACCGCACCTAATTCCGCTTCCGGATTCCGCTACGATTTCCGCTACGATCTTCGCTACACATTCCGCTACAGATCCGCTAAGGATTCGGCTTGCCAATTTCGCTACAGATATCGCTACAGATTCCGCTTGCGGTTCCGCTGCGGATTCCGCTTCCGGATTCCACTACAAATTTCGCTTCAAATTCCGCTTGCGTATTCCGCTACAAATTCCGCTACAGATTCCGCTTGCGACTCCGCACCTAATTCCGCTACGAATTCCGCTACGATATCCACTTCGGATTCCGCTACGGATTTCGCTTGCGATACCGCACCTAATTCCGCTTCCGGATTTCGCTACGATTTCCGCTACGATCTTCGCTACACATTCCGCTACAGATCCGCTAAGGATTCCGCTACGATTTCTGATACAGATTCCGCTTGCGATTCCGCACCTGATTCCGCTACAGAATACGCTTGCGATACCGCACCTAATTCCGCTTCCCGATCCCGCTACAAATTCTGATACAGATTCCGCTCGCCGATTTCGCAACAGATTCCGATTTCGATTTCCGCTACGGATTCCGCTTGTTGATACAGCTACAGATTACGCTTGCGTAACCGCTTTAATTCCGCTTCCCAATCCCGCTTCCGGTTTCCGCTACGAATTACGCTGCGATATCCGCTGCGGATTCCGCTCCAGATTTCGCTTGCGATACGGCACCTAATTCCGCTACGATTTCCGCTACAGATTCCGATTGCGATTCCGCTTCCGATTTCCGCTACGGATTTCGCTTGCTGATACAGCTACAGATTCCGCTTGTGATTCCGCACCTGATTCCGCTTGCGATTCCGCACCTGCTTCCGCTACAGATTACGCTTGCGATACCGCACCTAATTCCGCTTCCGGATTTCACTACGATTTCTGCTATGATTTCCGCTACAAATTCCGTGGCGGATTCCGCAACGGATTCGGCTTGCCGATTCCACTACAGATACCGCTACTGACTCCGCTACAGATTCCGCTTGCGATTCCGCTGCGGATTCCGCTTCCGGATTCCACTACGAATTTCGCTACGAATTCCGCTACAGATTCCGCTTGCGATTCCGCACCTGATTCTGCTACAGATTACGCTTGCGTTACCGCACCTAATTCCGCTGCGATTTCCGCTACAGATTCCGATTGCGATTCCTCACCTAATTCCGCTTCCGATTTCCGCTACGGATTTCGCTTGCTGATACAGCTACAGATTCCGCTTGCTATTCCGCTGCGGATCCCGCTTCCGGATTCCGCTACGAATTCCGCTTGCTGATACCACTACAGATTCCGCTTGCGATTCCGCACCTGATTCTGCTACAGATTACGCTTGCGTTACCGCACCTAATTCCGCTACGATTTCCGCTACAGATTCCGATTGCGATTCCGCTTCCGATTTCCGCTACGGATTTCGCTTGCTGATACATCTACAGATTCCACTCCAAATTTCACTGCGGATTCCGCAACTGATTTCGCTTGCTGATTCCGCTACAGATTCTGCTTGTTGATTCCGCTACGGATTCCGCTTGCTGATTACGTCACAGATCCCGCTACAAATTATGCTTGCTATTCCGCTTTCGGTTTCCGTTACGGATTCCGCTTGTGATTTCGCTACGGTTTCCGCTACGGATTCTGCTGCGTTTTCCGCTGCAGATTCTGCTGTAAATTCTGCACCTGATCCCGATACGGTTCATCTTACGGTTTCTGTTTTTGTTTTTTGCGATTTTCTCACAGTCTCCGCCCCCGTTCATTATATTACTGAAATGTACTCTGAAGAGAAAAAATGTTTCTTGTAGTAGAGAGGTTTCAAAACATTATTTACGAGAATTAATTAGAAAAGTTCTCGCTTTACCGAAAAAAAAACTTCTTGTGTGGGCGTGGAATGTGGGAAAAACTCATTTTTAGAAAAAGGTACGAGATAAAAAAAACTATGAATGAATGTTTCAACCAAAATCTGATTTTATAGATTCATAAGAGAGCTCCAGCATTTACATAATCTGAGGTGAAAAATCCAAAAAATAGATGCGGGGGCGTTATCTTCGTCGTAGAAGGTCATGCGTCGTTCATGTCAACCATTTTTCTCCAATTTTCTATCTGATAAACAACTCAGAAAATGATGATTTGAAGATCATGTGATGTGATGGTTCGAAAGAGAAGATCGAGGGCTATAATTTATATGCATCATGATGTCGACTGATATCTATTTACAATAAATTTTAAGGACAACTTACTAAAACTGAATCGAATATTAAAGATTATAGAATATTCTGCAGATTTTTTAATCAAAACCTACATGAAAGACTCGAGCGAGCGATAGCGAGCGAGAGATTATTGCTAGTTATTATAATATAAAGTAACATCAATGTAAGAGTCGATTCGCATGAAAACGGATAAGACGGATCGAATGGAAATTGCCTGCACTTTAATGTTCCGTACTGGAATTTTTGAAAAAATCGGTGCGTGGGCGTTGAAAATGGAAAAATGCAACTTCGTTTTTTTTTCTTAGCCGATATGCCATAAAAAAAAAAAACTATAAAATAATTGTACGATGCAAAGTTCGGTCTGACTGATCGATAGATCCTTGGAAGGGCTTTATTGTTTCATGGTTGAAACTTTGAAAAAATTGATGCGTGGCTCAAAATATGGAAAAAACTAAAATTAAGGAAGTGGTACAAGATAGATCGTTAAAAAACGGTTAATCTACGTCATGATGAAAATTCAAATCAGACAGATCGATAGAGCTCATTGAGCATTTTCATTTTTCATCGTGATAAAATAAAATATGTGGATGCGTGGGCGTGAAATTCGTTCTTGAAAATTGGTGGTTTACTTTGTGATTTTTATGCGCTAAGAAAAATACGTGAATTAATGGTATGGCGCAGATTAAGGTATGACTGATCAAGAGATCATCGAACAAGCTTCCATATATCATGGTTGAAACTTTGAAAAAATTGGTGCGTGGGCGCAAAATGTGGAAAAAGTATTGTAGTGCTCATTTGAATCTGACCAATCATTCAATAAACTTTTTTCTTGTTCTAGCTGCTACAATCAACCCATTGATGGTAAATATCCGCCAAACATGGTCAAAAGAAAATTTAGTTCAAGCTCTGGAGCAGGTCAAGAAAGGTAAGATATCGCAGTGGATGGCTTCGACTATATATAAGATACCTCGTCGAACATTTCAACGATATGTCAAACAAAACATCCGAAAAAAGGGAAATAAGTCGACCATATGCGTTAACGACAATACAAAATGAAGAATTGTGTAGACGAATTAAACGCTTAGCAGATATTGGCTATCCTATAACGAGAAAAACTTTGAGGTTATGCGTTTATAAGTAATGTCTAGGAAAAAACATCAGACAGAATTTTTCTACCATCAAGACAATAGCTAGTCCGAAATGGGCTCGGACATTTTTAAAATTGAACTCTTCTGTTTCAGTGAGAACATCTCAATTATATTTGAAATTACACTAAAAAGAATGTTCATTAATTTGAGAGATTGATATTGTAATTAAATGTTGCATAAGTTAATTTTGTTGATTCAAAAACAACGTTTTTTCATGAATTTAACTGAAAACTTGATTTGATTCAGGTTGTTAGAAGTTATATAGTCTATGTAATATGGTTTAATCAAAGACAAAATGTATTTTTCAATAAAATGATATCAGAAATATACTTTTTTATTTGTATTTTATTCATTTCAAACATGCTACATGCGACAAACTGGATGAAAAGAAGTATTTTCAGGGTGGCGCCATATTGGGTACACTCAAAATTTTTTCCCGAATTTTTTTTTTTTTCAAAACGCTGTATCTCGACGTAAAACTGTTCAAATTGAATGAGACCTAGTTAATTTTGAAGGTATTGAGTATACCTTTCATTTGATACCAATCGCGTTAGAAAATTTTCATTCAACGCGGTGTAGTGACCTTTCTCGCTTAGGTGGCGCATATTGGGTACAGGTACCCTATATAGATGTAATGTACATGCATAAAATCGAAAATAATTCATTGAATATTTTTGGGAAAACGAAACGTTGGACTGCGTGGCTGCAGATATAAGCTATTAGGAAATCCATGAACCATCTCACAAAGTTTCTTCGTGATTGGACACCCGGAGGTAGTGTCCTGTCCTTGTAAGATCCCATTGATTGCGTCCCATATTCTTGAACGCTTGGCGTTTCGTGACCGTCATGCTGACTTGAAGCGACTCGCCATGTCTCCATTTGCAGGGACATGCCATACAGTGACGGTCACGAAACGCTAAGCGTTCGAGTATATGGGACAGAATCAATGGGATCTTAGTGTACGTTATAGCTTGTCGAGATCATGATAACTCTATTCAACACACGTGCCCGCATGTATTTACTCTCCAAATTTACATATTTCAATGTCATTCTATTCATCCTGTTATCTTTCGTCTCTATCATTCATTCTACCTATCATCTTCTATTCTATCATAACTCATTTTTCAATTTTTAATGTTAATTATTTTTTTATCTAAATGATAATTCAGTCAGTAGTTCAACAAATTCCAGAATATTTAGAAATTCAATAGAAATGATACTGTCCGTTATCGCCTCATTATTATTGTGCCAAGTTCGCGGTAAGTCTTATCGTCCAACAAATAAGGTGTAATTCAGAGTAATACAGCACTCATTTTTATCATACAGTGAAAAACTTCTTGTTCATGAGAAAATATTATTAATTTACTATTTTTGTCAATATTATTTATTGATTGTTATTGTTAATCTAATCAGAGAGCTATACACAAAATTAATTAAAAAACAACAAAATTAATTGAAATCAAACAGTGGATTTACATTAAAAAAGCTTGTGCAAAATAATATCTGGCTCTTTCCTCCAATCGTAGCAACGTTTCTTTGGGATGTAATTGGAATGATTGCTATGCGAGAAACTTTGTATCCTTTGCCATTGAAAAAA
Organism: Aphelinus atriplicis; assembly: GCA_020882685.1. Taxonomy (NCBI): domain Eukaryota; kingdom Metazoa; phylum Arthropoda; class Insecta; order Hymenoptera; family Aphelinidae; genus Aphelinus; species Aphelinus atriplicis. Next base: position 18,636 of record JAJGQD010000093.1, read on the forward strand.
ACATTTACATCTCTCAGCAACGGTTGCTAGAAAGATAAACAATGGTTGCTATGAGATAAATATTTGAAGATTCCGAGTCCTCTGCCGGTGAAAGTTACCGGAATGAAACTTGAATTGATTTTTCTACGTTAGCAATGATTGCTAGGGACATAAACAACGGTTGCCATGGAGAAATGTAGTTTCCGTGTCGCTTACCATAAATAGATAGACTTCAGACTAATTTTGCTTTCTCAAAGAGAAAGACTTGTCACGGGGCCAAAATCGAACCTTTCGATCCGACTGCGGGACCTTGATTTCCGTAATCTATGTCTTTTATCATCGGCAAATGGCTCCAAACTGGTTTCCCCTTCCCGTAGAAACGGTTGCTAGGGATGTAAAGAACGGTTGCTATAAAAATATCACGTTGATCCTCTTCGGTCTTCGTGAGTATCCGAGCATCAATTAGCTTTCAGGAAGAATTATAGAGAACTTCCTAGAAATACTTTAGCAATAGTTGTTAAAGGAATAAACAAATCTAAGTCAAAGTAATTTGTTGTAGGAGTTCCTATAATCGGAGGCGAACTCAGCTCAAATGACAAGTACCCGTGAATCGTCTCGATACAGAGAGATGGCTACCACAAGTGTGGTGGCAGCATCATATCCAGCACCATAATCCTGGCGGTGGCTCACTGTGCCAGGCATCCACCAGAGTCGTATGTTGTACGGGTAGGCAGTTCCAGAACCGACTCTGACGGCTCGTGGCACTATGTCAACGCTATAAAGCGACACGAACATGAAACGGTGACTGCTGAAGGTGTAATGAATGATGTGGCCTTGATGAGAGTGACGCTGCCCATCGAGTTAGGAGAAATAGCAATACCGATCCAGCTGCCCAGAAAAGGATACGTCTTCCCCGCGCATACAAGAGTGAGCTTCGTTGGTAGGGGGTCGACGATACCTGGAGGCCAAACAACTTATGATCTTCGGAGCGTCCAGTTGCAAATGGTCGATAGTGGCGAGTGCTCAAGAGCCAACGGAGACAGGACAGGCACGCGGATGGAATGGAATCATCAGATCTGCGCTTCTAAGAAGGAGAGTCCACTACCTCCAGGTCACCAATCTTGACCAAAATTTTTTTGGTGTTTCTTGGTGACAATAATAGAGAGTATGCAGAGTTTTAGGGTCCAACGCTCCCAAACATCCAAGATATTAATTTATGTATCCTGAATGGAGTCGTTGTTCTCGTCCCAAATGACAATATGTCATTTGAGACGTATTTGCCTCACTGCACTGCACTGTAACTGTTCCGCTTGACCACCACATCACATTCTATCCTGGAAAACATATAGAAGGAGTAAATAGCGTGTACATGCAACAAATCTTACTTTCATGTCTTACTCACATAGAGTAAAACATGAAATATATGGAAAAATCAACGATTATCGACTTTTCACTCTGTTAGGGTGAGTGCGTGTGATCACTTACACATGTGCGCCGCCGGCGGCCGAGCTCACTGTCGATCGCGTGATCAAGCACGCGTCGTCCTTTGATTGGCTAGTATTCAAATTCGAACAGTGGACTCGATCGCCGACGGCGGAAACAGACTGCGCGGCGCCTATCGCCGGCAGTTACGCAACAGCGTCCGCGAGCTAGTCACGCCATCGGCTCTGCTCCTCGTGTGACCCGCGCCGCGTCGTGCCCACCCTACTCACTAGGAGACCGCTTGGGATTCGGGTCACCAATCTGGACCAAAATTTTTTTGGTGCTTACTTGTGGCCATAGTAGAGAGAATCTAGAATTTTAGGGTCCAACGCTCCCAAACTCCTCAGATATTAATTTATGTATCCTGGGTGGAGACGTTGTTCTCGTCCCAAATGAAAATATGTCATCTGAGACGTATTTCCCTCACTGCACTGCACTGTGACTGTTGACACTTGAACACCACATCACATTCCATCCTAGAAAACATAAAGAAGGAGTAAATAGCGTGTACATGCAACAAATCTTACTTTCATGTCTTACTCACATAGAGTAAAACATGAAATACATGGAAATATCAACGATTATCGACTTTTCACTTTGTGCTTGGATACTGAAGCAATAACAACATATATCCAAGCAAAAAGACAACAAATCTAGTATAATTGTACGACAATTCAGTGTCAGAATTGATTTTCACACATGAAAACTTCAATTCTGAACATTCGTCGACCAATATCATGCTATAACCAATAATATTAAAACTTATGTACTCACAGTTTTGCTCCCACTAGAATGCAATTTCTGGCCCTGTGTAGCTGACCTGGAATACAAAAATTATCACAAAGCAACATATTCCAAAGTATATATGTACACACACAAAGGTTAAGTTTACTTATCTGAATTCCCTTGCGTCTTGAATGAAAATCCATCAGCTGCACACGATGAAGATCCAAACCTGCTGGAAACACTTGAAAGAAAGTGGTGTACTTATAAACTTCTATGACAAATACTCAAACTGTTGTGAGTAAGCAATGTCTACTTGATAAGTCTTATATTCAGATTTATTGAAAATATAGGAGATTTTTTTTAAATAAAATATTTGATAAATTATTTTAATACACAGCAAATAATTATCCTCATCCTTGACCTTACGCTAAATATGATGAAAACCATGATTTATTGGTATTTTTTTCACTAAAATATTAATTAAGAGTTCATTTGATTGATAGAAATGATTTATTTGTATGACTGATTATCGTGAACTTTGCTTTTTATGCTTGGCTTTTTATACTTTTTATACTTTGAAGTCGGTAATGCAGGTGCAGCGCAGCAGATTACCATAAGCGTCGTATGTAAACACAGTCAGTTAGACATGTGATGCTGTACTCATCGAGTAGACATTGCTTACTCACAACAGTTTGAGTATTTGTCATGGAAGTTTATAAGTACACCACTTTCTTTCAAGTGTTTCCAGCAGGTTTGGATCTTCATCGTGTGCAGCTGATGGATTTTCATTCAAGACGCAAGGGAATTCAGATAAGTAAACTTAACCTTTGTGTGTGTACATATATACTTTGGAATATGTTGCTTTGTAATAATTTTTGTATTCCAGGTCAGCTACACAGGGCCAGAAATTGCATTCTAGTGGGAGCAAAACTGTGAGTACATAAGTTTTAATATTATTGGTTATAGCATGATATTGGTCGACGAATGTTCAGAATTGAAGTTTTCATGTGTGAAAATCAATTCTGACACTGAATTGTCGTACAATTATACTAGATTTGTTGTCTTTGTGCTTGGATATATGTTGTTATTGCTTCAGTATCCAAGCACAAAGTGAAAAGTCGATAATCGTTGATATTTCCATGTATTTCATGTTTTACTCTATGTGAGTAAGACATGAAAGTAAGATTTGTTGCATGTACACGCTATTTACTCCTTCTATATGTTTTCTAGCATGGAATGTGATGTGGTGTTCAAGTGTCAACAGTCACAGTGCAGTGCAGTGAGGGAAATACGTCTCAGATGACATATTGTCATTTGGGACGAGAACAACGTCTCCACCCAGGATACATAAATTAATATCTGAGGAGTTTGGGAGCGTTGGACCCTAAAATTCTGGATTCTCTCTACTATGGCCACCAGGAAACATGAAAAAAATTTTGGTCCAGATTGGTGACCCGAATCCCAAGCGGTCTCCTAGTCAGTCATTCTTCTTATTTATCTATACATTTATTCTTGTGCCCGCGACACCTCTATTCCACTTGTATGCACACTTTGTAAATACACAGACATCCAAATTGACATTCGCACCTTCCATTCACTCTCTTTTACTCAACCTCAAACACGCTTCCACATCTCCCTACGTCACCGAACAGTTGATCTGCAGGCTCCGAGGTTCCCCTTGATCACCTCGTCCCCGAACACACTCTGTGCTTGGATACTAAAGCAATAATAACATGTATCCAAGCACAAAAACAACAAATACAGTATAATTGGACGATAATTCAGTGTCAGAATTGATTTTCACTCATGAAAACTTCAATTCTGAGCATGTGTCGACCAATATCATACAATAACCAATAATATTAAAACTTATCTACTCACAGTTTTCTTCTCACTTCAATGCAGTGTCTGGCTCAATACAGCATACCTGGAACACAAAAATTATCACAAAGAAACATCTTTCAAACATATATGAAGAAAGAAAAAGGTTAAGTTTACTTATCTGAATTCCCTTGCGTCTTGAATGAAAATCCATTAGCTGCTGCACACGATGAAGCTCTAAACTTGCAGGTGAACACTGTGGTAGAAATTAATCTCGAAACTTTTCTTACAATTACTCAAACTGTAGTGAGTAAGCAATGTCTACTTGATGAGTACACATCACATGTCTGACTAAACATGGTGTTTACAAACGACGCTTATGGTAACCTGCAGCGCGGAGTCGGTAACACAGGTACTGCGCTGCAGGTTACCATAAGCGTCGTTTGTAAACCCAGTCAGTTAGACATGTGATGTGTACTCATCAAGTAGACATTGCTTACTCACTACAGTTTGGTGATTGTAAGAAAAGTTTCCAGATTAATTTCTACCACAGTGTTCACCTGCAAGTTTGGAGCTTCATCGTGTGCAGCAGCTAATGGATTTTCATTCAAAACGCAAGGGAATTCAGATAAGTAAACTTAACCGTTTTCTTTCTTCATATATGTTTGAAAGATGTTTCTTTGTGATAATTATTGTGTTCCAGGTATGCTGTACAGAGCCAGAAACTGCATTGAAGTGAGAAGAAAACTGTGAGTAGATAAGTTTTAATATTATTGGTTATTGTATGATATTGGTCGACACATGCTCAGAATTGAAGTTTTCATGAGTGAAAATCAACTCTGACACTGAATTGTCGTCCAATTATACTGCATTTGTTGTTTTTGTGCTTGGATACATGTTATTATTGCTTCAGTATCCAAGCACAGAGTGAAAAGTCGATAATCGTTGATTTTTCCATATATTTCATGTTTTACTCTATGTGAGTAAGACATGAAAGTAAGATTTGTTGCATGTACACGCTATTTACTCCTTCTATATGTTTTCTAGGATAGAATGTGATGTGATGGTCAAGTGTGAACAGTTAAAGTGCAGTGCAGTGAGTGAAATACGTCTCAGATGACATATTGTCATTTGGGACGAGAACAACGGCTCCACCCAGGGTACATAAATTAATATCTTGGAAGTTTGGGAGCGTTGGACCCTAAAACTCTGCATACTCTCTATTCTTGTCACCAAGAAACACCAAAAAAATTTTGGTCAAGATTGGTGACCCGGAGGTAGTGGTCTCTTCTTGTAAGTTGGGAAGTGGCTCTTGTCACGACGATTCCGGTGGTCCACTTCTTATTGAAGGAGATATTCAGGTCAGACTCCTATCTGGTGGCTTTGACTGCGCTGATAATCGATATCCAGATATTTATGTTGACGTTGCTCATTACCGCTATTGGATTGATGATAACGTTGAATATTTGCAATCGTCTTAATTCTCAGAAAACTCGAGAATCAGATGTTTATCCAGTTTCCTGGACTTTTCAGAATTTATTGTACATCAATTTTCAATTGTTCCATCATGAGAAATAAACAACGGATTCTGCTGAAGAATGATTTCGGTTCACAACTTGACAATACTGACTCGTGCATAATTCGACGATTCCTTCGAGAGTTATCGCGTGCCAGAATTAGCATCATATTTATATATATGGGTGATTCTCTGTCAAGTGAGAGAGTGAAAATGAAAAAAAATTCTGAAATTTTTTTTACGAATTCTAGAAGACTCCATCATGTCCCCTGAATTTTTTCAGAATTTTTCAGACCATATGTCCCCCCCTGACAGAGGCTCAACGTGGCGGAGTTTGCAATATTAGACATTTTTTCAGGACCTTTGACCTCAATTTTGAGCTATCTAGAGATGTTTTAGAGTAAAAAGTCAAGAGAACCTTTTTTCTGGAAAAATGCCAAATTTTAAAAAAAAATTAGTTTTAGGGTCATTGGTGAACATATAGCCATCACCTAACTCATTTCCAGGCTTAAAATAGAGCAAAAAGTGGTTTCGATCACCCGGACCATAATGTGATACATACCAAAAGAAAGCTTACTTTATTACCAAAATATCTTGACTAGTCCCAGAGTGCTGCATTTGATCTCTTTTTTTTTAATCTATCAATATATTATAGAAATATATTGAATAGAAATTAATGAAAATACCCTAAAAATGGGTGACCGCATACGTCACTTATATGTATGCATGTTACTCTGGTTTTCTCTTCATACTTTTCATTCACTGTATTGGTTGGCTGAAATTCCCACTCAATTTGATCCCATACTCGAGTCTCACACTTGTCGCCAACTCAGAAATGGTTATTTTATCAAGAGTTTTTCACTCACCAACAGATCCATTACACATTTGAGTTACCAATCTTGACCAAACTTTTTTTCATGTTTGTTTGAGTCAAGAATAGGTGATATCCAGAGCCCCAGGGTGCAATAATCCAATTATACTCCCAAGATATTCATTATTACAACTTGGTTGGAGCCGTAGTTCTTGCCTTGAATCAGAATTTCCCTCATGAGGTGTATTTCCTTTGAATGAACTTCATATTCACTACTACTTGTCGGATTCTACTGCATTTAATATCCTGCAAGACGCATAGAATCACTTAGTTCAGTTACATTACTCAAATTCACAAAAACATTGCACTCGAATAGAATGAAATATAGAATAAATTGATGAAAAAAGACACGGTTCACGACTTCCCACTCTGGACTTGGATAATAAAGTAATAACAACTTTTATCAAAGTACAAGTGACACAAATACATTCAAATTCTATGATAATTCAGTGTCTGAATCGAAACAGGTCACTGACTGTCACTGGTAAGCTATACTCTCTCTCTCTCTCTCTCTCTCTCTCTCTCTCTCTCTCTCTCAAAATTTGTTCAAAATTGGTATTTTATACATGTTGATTGTAATTACTGCCCATCATTACACAGAAAAATTCGCGACAGACATCAATGGCTGCATGAATCAAATGCATGCTTCGATCGATTTTAACGCAAACTGATTATATTAATTCAACTACTCGGTTGGTCGACACTGAAATATGATAAGAATTCCGAACATCATTTAATAGCTTGTGGAATTCAAGTTAACATCAAAATTATAACAGTCTCGTACTGCGGTTCATGATTCAAAAGTCAGTGTATCGATCGCGCACGGACCATTAAATATTTCCAACAATGGAAAATTAAAAACACTGAAATTATAAACCAGCACTTGCCGATATTTAAAAAATTAACGTTTCGGGGACGGAAATGTTAGGTCCCTGTGTTCAGGCTACACAATTAATTAACGGGAATTAGATCACATAATTTGCAGCAACACTATTATTACAAGTCACTATTGAAATCATCAAATTACGTACCTATGACTAATGATGTGATCGAATCACTGGAGTGTCATTTATTTACATCTGCACCATTCAGGGATAACAATTGATGACATTATGCTCACGATGTAACACCATTCACATTTGAAATAAATCTATACGTATCTAAAACGCTGAATATTTCAACGTTGATATTTTTTGGAAAAATGAATTTGGACAAAAATAAGATAATACGATCTGCACTCCTATTGTAACAATTTGCGAATCGTGAAGTAGTTAAGATCGTCGTGACGAGCTGACTCGTTGAGACCGATCAGCGAGGGCCCGCGGGAGAGACGTATACGGACAGCCGATGTACGCTCGAGTGTGATTTCGAATCGCGGGAAGTTGTCCCCAACCACGCATAATCAGAGCGACGTCTCTAATTTTCTACGTAAATAGACGATGGAAATTTCTCTCATATCCCACGGCTATTCACACGCGGGACTATTATGTCCTCAGTATTAGCGATGCATAAAGATACGTGACAAGTTTATTCCGAGTGGATTAAATTCAAGTCGACGAGCCAACTCAAAAATATACTCTCTGCTCGAGCTGTATATTGCTCGAGACTTTGGTCGAGCTTTGGAGGCTGGGTGTATAACGTCGATTAATCTCTATTTGATATGGACCGAAGAATGCGCCGGGACAGCTCGGTGGATATCCGCGGAGGAATGGCGAGGCTCTCCCCTTCCCCGCCAACAAATCGACCTACGTCACCATCTGCTCGCATGTATGTGAGCGAATCTTCTGAATTACTCAAATTTAATTTACTAAATTTGATGAAAATATTCGAGCAATATATCGCACTTTGCGAGATTTACCAGAAAGTCAACTTATACCAAGTGCATATGAATTAATGTTATGCTCTGTTTTTAAGGGGGTAGCCTACCTAAATTTTAACATGGTTAAACAAAAATCGTACGAGGCTGTAAATTTATATTCTAATCCATTTTTTTACGGCGGTTTCAATGACGTATCGGCCACTCCGGAAAAAAAAAATCGGAAAATTTTTTTTCAATTTTTTAGAACGTACTTGGGATTTTTTTTCTCGGTTCCTAGGAGTCTAATCGCAAAACCGATACGTACGTTTGTGGATATCGTATTGAGGAATCCTCAAAACAATTTTCAGCCCAAACTACTGGAAATAAGTCTCAATTATTCACCTCCTCCTGCATCACGTTTCCACCTTCATTCTGCAACGTCATAAAGATATCCATTTGATTCACACAAAGTAATTAGCATACATGCGATGTGTGCGTTGAAGGATGTGTGTGTGTGTGTGTGTGTGTGTGTGTGTGTGTGTGTGCATTGTGTGCGCATATAAGCGATTGCTCGCAGGAGACGTGGCTGGTGCAGGTGGGCAGTGAGTGGGCGAGAGAAAAGACATAAGCTAGTACTGCAAGGAGTGAATTTGGCGGTTAGCCGCGCGACGTCTGCTTATATTCTATAACTCGTTTAATCCAACAGCTGAAGCCGGGCAACTGGGCCGAGATTCGAGTGGCCGCGTTTGCCCGGCAGCTGCTCCGTGTCTCGAGATCACAATAAAGCCTGCCTCGTACGTCGCTGCAAAAACATTAGACTCATAGTTGGTGGGGCGAAAAAGTTGCCCGAGACGTTCTCGCTTTTTCAAACTTGAACTCTATAGTATATTATACGAGCGCCGCCTCTCTCTCTCTCTCTCTCTCTCTCTCTCTCTCTCTCTCTCTCTCTCTTGGGTCGGGTATACGGTTGGCTTTTATTCCGGACGTGGCTCGCGGCGTACTGGCGATAACAGCTTGATTAACATTATATGAAGTAATGTGCGGCTATCTCACCGTGGGAGCTGATAAATTTAACAACAATCCTTTCACCCCTTTCTCAACAGCCTTATCTGCTCCGTAACTGCAGTCTACGGCACTTTGTTATTCTTCAACCGATACAATGATGAGGGATTATGTGTATAATTCCATCATACCTCCCAGACATCCAATTCATTCGCACTTCTTCGGCCAAGTTTTATCAACGTATATACACAGTCTAAATCCAAAGTAGTGGAAAACTACTATTTAATAGTACAAATTACACAACTGGTAAGAATAGTAGATATTTATCATTAAAATAGTATAATTCTTTCGATATTTTAGTCATTTAGTAAAAGATTACTATTGTCTAATTAAAATTTTACTATTTTCTGGTGAATATCTACTATTTTATCAGTTGTGCAATTTGTACTATTAAATAGTAGTTTTTTACTATTTCAGATTCAGAGTGTATGTGGTGTCTAACATCTGCTATAGAAAACTCAACTACACTGAGAAAAAAATATAGTAAACCCTACGATATTTTCACTATACTTATATGTGAAGGAAAAATGCGATAATACGACGGATGGATGTTGGATGTTTCCCGTGGCTATAGGTTTGCTCACCCTGTCCTTATTCCAGTCATCTCTGTTTGTCACACTAATTCTGTATTTCTTGCGAGAAAGGAAACGAATTCTCCATTTGATAGCAGGCATCTCTGTGACGCTCCAGTTACCCTCCCTTCTAGAGAGTTCGATCGGTGTCCTAATCTTCCTGTCTTTCACAAAGTTCCCGACTCTGAGAAGGGCTTTTGCAGCCACCAGTCTCAAAGTTAGGTGAAAGGCTCCACACGCCCCAGTCTTAGGGTAGTGGTAGTTCAGCTTCTCATGCTATCATGTGATTTTTTGGTGGTCACGAGTTTCGTTCTACCCCATTAAAGGGTTATCCTACTTTAGAAAATTTTTCTTTCTATTTCTTTCTCACTTTCTTAAAACATGTATTTTTAAAATAGTCTATTTTCTGAGGACCCTCTCAATGGTCTTAAACGTTTCAAGTAGTATTGGTTGTCCTCTTTGAGGCTTCAAGGAGTCGATTGCCCAATATGTCGTTAATCCATTCCGTTATCAACTGGAGGACGTGGTATCTGTTCAAGGCCCTGTTTTTTTTTTATGTGTGATACGAGATCCGTTCAATGGTCACTTTTACAACAAATATATTCTTTAATTGTTCTTGTATAGCTGCAACTGTCCGGTAGAGAGCAATTTCGATTGATCGAGTTCCACGCCACAACGGAAATAAATTATTACCTCTAATGCCATTAATAATGAATTTGACGTATTTGAAATATAATCAAATCGTCATTTGCATGGATCGCAATGTGCTCATATGATATTGAACTTACACGCGCAACAAAATTGAATGACTGAATCATCCGATGGTTTGGCTTCTCAAACGAAGTATTCATACGAGTTTAGCTTAACGCGGGGGAAATATTGAGTGATATGCAGACTGCGAGATAAACAAGCGTCGGTATATATAACGTGTTGATAGGCACTCGGTTCATCAATACAGAGCACGATTGATGTTTACTCAAACGGGTTGACATACGTGGAAAAAAGGGGAAGCTCCAAACTCAGAGCTGATGTGCTTTGTTCATCGAGCTAAATGAAATATTTGCGTGTCAAAAATGGCTCTGGCTTTGAGTTGGTTAAAACGCATTTTGACCTGGGTATACCCCCGGGGTACTCTTGCGTGCACGTGAACATCCATTGACTCTCGTCAAAGTGCGCTCGATGAGTTTCGATTCGCGTTTTGATGAAGCTCGCGAAATATTTATCGGCTTCAATAAAAATGTTCACGTTGTGCCACGTAATCGCAAATCAATTGGAGATATAATAGTGAGTGGTAACTGTTGAATAATGTATAAAATGTGCAGTCATCTTTTCAAATGACTAATCGCGGCGGATGGACGCGAAGTAGAGTCAAGAAGTCATCCGTGTGGTGTGAATCGAAGCAGTCTCACAAAGTTGAAAGGTACATTGTGCGGGACGGGTGGATATGTGGCGCGCGCTCGGCAGATCGGAAAACGAGAGGTGGAAAGAAGGGCGTTTGCAGCTCGCCCGGGGCAATTACTTTGATATTCCGGGCGCATCAAGCGACGGCCCCGTAAAATCTCGACGCGCGGCTGGTCAGCGCGGGGCTGCTGCAGTTCTGCGAGCTCTAAATAGCTGGGGGTGGTATAGCCGCGCGCGTGGCCCGGACAACTTATGGTAATGGCCACGGCATGAAAGTCAATAGCAAACGGTTATGGCGTCCTCGTCGAGATCTCGAGGAAGAAGCTATGGGAATGAGGTGCGAGCAGCAATGGAATAACGGCCCCCCGTTCGCCACATTTCTCTCGCTCGCCGCGGCTTTCCTCCTCTTTCCCAATTTCTCTTTCTCTTTGCTGTTGGCGGTTTTCTTTTGGCCTGCGCAGACCCGATCCCTCCACTGCACCTCGATCCATCAGCTCGAGCTGCTCAATATCCTCGGGTGCACTTGTCCGTTTTTATCGCGCGCCACTATCAGCTCCACATCCCGTATGCCATTGCGCTTCTCCTGCTCTGATGGACAGCTTTCGTTTGCACTCGAGATTCAATTGATCGTCGCGCTGTTGGTTCGCCCACGCCCCCGATGTCGCTGCTCTTCGTAGCAGGCGCTCACCAGCGGCCACGCACTCGTGACGAATATTTGTCTGTTATGTGAATATCAGGACATATTCATAGTTTGCGCCAACTTATCTCCACGGGGGGCCACGCTGTAGACGCTTTTGTGAATTATTCTAGACTCCCTCAGAAAATGAGATAGAAAGAGGTAGTAGTTGGAAAAAGAGGAAAGAAGGCTCTGGACTTATTGCTTCCTTTGTCAAGCCAGCTCGGATTCTGTCAATCTTGTCTTTCATTTCTGGCGAAATTTCTGGTGTTTGTATTCTCTTGCTCATTTCGCTTCGACGCTGTATCTCCTATTCTTCGATTACCGATTTGCTTTCTCGTAGCAGAGCAAAAATCAGTAGTCTAATGCACAAATGGGTCAGACAAGACAACGCGCAAGCAATATTGAGTTCGTGCAAGCAGAACTTGAAAAATACAAGCAATTAACGGCAATCAATGTCACATGTATTCGTGATTATTTGGATGGAAAAGTAGCTGAAAACCACATGCGAATCTCGGGACGGAGAAAGGCACATTTCAAATCTTCCCGACAAAGAGAGGCAAATCCCTGAATCTGCCTACGTAGGCAAACTCGTCCGATGGTTCATTTCTTGCGAAATCGCTTTAAAGAGCAGTGCGGGGAAAAAATTAGGTATTTGCGTGCAGTGTTATATCGTGAGTACCAGATAGCGAAGGTCGCGGGCGTATACGGATGATAGCGGTCGTCGATACGAGCGCGCGGATTGACTGATCGCTTTGGCGCAATTGAATCCAACCCGATTGACAATAAAATCTGCCCCATCAAATAAGCCTGTCTGAATAATCAAGCTGATGGCCGCTCGGCCATTTGTATTTCTTTCCCCGAGTGTAATTCGCCTCGCGCCAACCCTTACGTAGATATGTAAATTCTGCGATCCGCGCGCAGCTGCTCCTCCTCGTCTTTCTTCATCCAGTGGCCGGGGCGAATCCCGGACTCGCTCCCGGTAATTTATCGCGCGGAAAACGGCCCCGAAACCCGCGCCCCGCTTCCCCAGCTCCCGCCGCGGCTTAACCGAATTCCGATCGAAGCCGCCCCCGCGCGACAGCCTATGAGTTTTCGACTCACACAATGCTATGCGCCGCCGGGGCTCGGCTGGCTCGAGCCGCGCGAAAGGCAAATTTCTTGTTCGAACGGCGCGTGCTATATATAGCGCGGGGCTCGAGCCAGACCCAAATAACTGCTTGTACGTGTGACAATCCAAGAGGCTCCATCAGCTACCTCTGCTGCATCTTCATCTCTCTACGGCTCTTTCGCTCCGAGACGGCATCACATGTTTTAGTGTACGACCGTTAATGAAGAAATTCGTCAAGCATTGTAGTTGAGTTCCAGTAGATACTTGCATGAAAAACGTAATTTTAACAACATTTTGCAAAAGTAAATCATACAGACTCTCTTCAAATGTTCCACATTACTCATATTACTTTTATTTGTTTATTGAAGCTTCGTCAGCGTTAATACTAATCCGAATTCCAAAATTATAATTTTTCAAAGATTTGTTCAATAATTGCACAAAAGAAGGACGTAGAAATTGAAGAGCCGGATACATAAACTCGCCGAGCGCTCGCACTCGGGTAAAAGTTTTGTCCAAGCGGCAGCTGGGGATGAAAATAATAAACTGAAAAATATAGTTACAGAAAACTCGTCACACTTTCTATCTACAATGAATATTGTTCTTTAATTGATAAAGTTTCGAACACCATTAATAAAAACAGCCTGTGTAGGCGAGTGGAGCTGACTAGCGAAACAAGACATGAAATTTCGATTAATATAGTTTAAGTTATTAATTATCTAAATTAGTATTGTACTGGCCAACGAATATCGTATACCAAAAAAATTTATTTAACATGTAAACTGAGTGAATGATTGTCACACAACTGGAATTGTCCACGGCATTCATGAATAATTCCGATGAAGAAAGGCACATCCCAGAATCTGCCAACGTAGGAAAACTCATTCGATGGTTTATTTTTTTAGTGAAATCGTTTTAAAGAGCAGTGGGGGAAAAATAATGTAGCAATGAGCATGTGTATAAGCAAACTCCTCCCCCAATGCTTTTTTGAAGGATTTTTCTAAAAAATAAACCATACAATGTATTGTTCTACGTTGGAAGATTGTGAGATCTGCCTTTCTTCATAGGGAGATTTCAGATGGGATTTTCTTCGTTCTCTCTGAAAACCTCACAATGAAAAACTACACAGTATTTGAAAGTAAAATATGTCGTTGATTTTTCATGTAATAAAAGTTAATTTCCACTTTAGTTCCATGAGTTTTGTTGGTAACAATTTTTACATAAAATTCGCAGTCAATTTTTGGTATTAAATAAACTTATGGAAGAAAAGTGCACATTCACTTTTTCATTATATGAGAAACAACAATTCATCCAGCCTCATACAGTGATTTCTTGCTTTCATCCACTGATTTTTTATTGTGAGCTTTTGAGAAAGTAGGAGCCATCGATATAACGGATTCCACGGCTAAAGTACGCGCGTCTGTGAGTTGAGACAGCATCTCTTGATTGCTCACCAGTTTCGAATTATGATGTCCAATCGCTCAGAGCTATATGCACGGATGCCACGCTGAATACAGCTGCAGTATATATTTATATCGTAGTGGCGTATATGTCGGGGATGAAGCATGACTGCGCCGGTCGTAAACGTCGAATGCGCGAGATTTAGCGAGGCTCGCGGGGCAAGTGTTTAGTATCGTGATTGAAAAAAGCAGAAGGGAGAGGAGAGGCTGATTTAAGAGGAAAGTTTGAGGAGCAAAGGTGCGGCTGGCTCTGATTAGCGGCTCGCTCCCAACCCTGAACCGGGGCCAAATTTAACGCGCGGCGTGTCTACGACCCCAAGGGAGCCATTCATTTCCCCCCGCGCTTTTTTCTCATAGAGTCGCTACTTTCGTTTTCATCGGGAATTACGCCGTGTGCCGCGTGATGAACATCATCGCAAACTTTCCAGATTTATCAGGCGGCCCGTTTCATGAGCCTTGGAATGCTCGACTTTTCTTACCCCCCCCCCCCCCGACTGAATTCAAGCCGGGTTAATCGCATCTCCGAATTCCGCTTCCAACTTTCTCAAATCACCCTTCAATTCCCATCGTTCCACTCTTGATGCGACAAGTTTCTCAAAATTCAAATGGGGATATTATACCGCGGAATTTCCAACAACCTCCCGACATGTCTGATCCGTACATATATGATCTGTTTCATGTCAATTTAGTAGGTCGAATTTTTTTTTTCTTTTTTCCTGGACAATTTGTCGATGATGGTTCCCATAAAAAAATTGAATTTTCTCAGATTTTCCAAACCCATTTATGAGAAAATTGTTACACGGCTTGATTTTCGAGATTACAAGTTTTCATAAACTTTGTGGCCTGATTTACTCTGGGAATTGTCACAGGATCAAAAATTACTAAGAATAAAAGTTGTTCCGAATTGTCCATATTTTATGAGTAATCATGCCCCAAACACTGGTTCTGGCTCATTTTGAAGCTCTTGACCAGAAGAATTGAATAAATTTTTTCGGTCCAAAAATATTATCGCATACATGTTGACATTTTTTGATTAGAGAATTAATTTTAAGGATAGATGGTGATTTTTATTATAAAACATTTGAAATAACTTTCATTCCCCGGAATATTTTGATTTCGTGACCATTTCTAGTTTAAATCGGGCCACAAAGTTGATGGAATAGTGAGAAAACTTGGAATGTTAAAATAACAGGAATAACAGGACACGCGCAGGAACGAAACTGTGTAGAATTTAATGACAAATCTCGCCCATGGAGAAGTGCAGAATGTTGAAGAGAATCGAACAAACGGATTCATCTGGACGGTAAAAGTATTGGAAATCGTATTCAATGCGGTGGAGTGAAAAATGCTTCAACACGTGGATGGAGGAATGCTCGAGCGGAAAACGGCGAAGCTGCGCAGTTACCAATGTGCATACTTTTCCACGCCGCAATGTTTACACGATTAATAGCAGCTGACAATAGGAGAGGGAAAATGTGCGTCGGGGTCGGGACGAAAGCGTACGCCCAGGGCATAATCCTTCCGCGGCATTTACATGAAAATAACGAGTGCATTGTTGCAGCAGGCGGCGAGGAATTAATGAAACAGCCTTGAGCCTCGGGGATGCTTTGAATCTCGACAAGGACGCGCGGCCGCGAGAAGAGACTGCAGCTGAGTGGAAATTTACGATAGCTCGTTTCAAAGTGCTCCAATTTTTCTCACTCTCTCGCGTGTTTCGCCCGTTTGACGTTTGTCACGGAAAAGGACGCGCGTGGCTGCATTAATTGCCGCATCACGAGCGCGCGGCCACACGAGAGCAGCCAGCCGAAAGAGCGTCGAAAAAATTTAACTACATCGCTCTTTTCCCGGCCGCGGCGCTTTTTCCTCCGTGTAAACACAGGTCGAGCTGCGAAACTCGGGCGTATACGCCGCGCGCCACTCACTGCGCCGGGCCGTCGGCAAAATCCAAGTCCCGCGCTCCCTCTAGTTTCGCAATAAAACGTCGGCGGCCGGATTACCAAAGTTCCCTCGGCAAAACGAAGCCCGAGAAACAAAGCCAAAGAGATGGGGAGAGCGAGAGGAGCGGCAGTGGGTAACTGGAGACACTGTGGCATAGTGTGTTCGATTCAAGCTGAAACGCAAAGCCGCACAGCGCGACACGTGTGTTGTCGTATATTCACCAAAACGCTCGTATGCCCAGCTCGACGTTGTACATCCGTTGGGTCTTTTTCGCATCCAACTGGAATGGACGCGAGTACACGGCCTGGTCCATTTTAGCCTTTTTCATCCCTTTGCCAATGTTATCTAGGCACCTAGGCGCGTTTCTACCCGCTCAATTATCGCGAGGTAAAAATAAGCTTTTTTAAGAAAAGTCAATTGGCAGCTCATCCATGCATCAATGCTGACAGCTGATATTCCGATCGATATCTCATCAAAAGCATCACTACTCGATGCAATACTATGAAAGTGAGTATTTATTCACTCACTCGTAATTATTATTATTGGAAGGGGTACTACGCGCCCCTTTTTGATAGGAGGATCATCAATTATAAGAGGAGTCGTTATAGGAAGAGGAAGAGGAAGAGGAAGAGGAAGAGGAAGTGACAACTCGAAGAGTTACGTTATCAGTTGGGGCTGATATTCTCGCTCATCATACACCATCGGTGTATCTAATTCCAGTATTAACTACCCACTGAAGTATGAAGTCTTGCTTATGAAAAAGGTCAGAGTTAGCAGTAGTTGAGCAAAGGGAAGAGAAGTGGTTTTCTCTTTCTTGCAGACAGAGACGATATACTCCTTGATGTGAACCTACCATCCAAAGTGATCTCCAAACTACACACCGACGACTCGAGAGTGATGGGAGATCCATCGATCGACAGATTATTCGAAGTTCCTGCCCAAAATGTTCTTGATAAATCAAGAACTCCCAAATTGCTTTGGTTTCTCCAGCGTTTAGTCTGTTGTTGTTTGTCCAAAGGGCACTAGCGTTGACGTTGTGGTTATAAGTGGCAAGAATTTGTAGTAGGTCCTCAATTAAGCAGTGAATGTAGAAGGAGAAAGGGAGAGAGAGTTAAACTGGGTGAGAAAAGGCGAGAAAAGGCGAGGAGGGAAACGCAGTTGAAGATTCGGCGAACAGTTGGATATAGCGCGCGCGAGGGGATTGAAGTTGGGCGAAGGGGGAGGGTGGGAGAAAAAGGGAGGGTGTGCAGCTCAAGAAACTATCGGGATGCAGCTTAAGCGCATTAACGCGCGCGCGCCCCTACCTTCCCCGCCCCGGCTTTGACTCGCTCGAGCCGCCTTTGAATACCCAATGCATTCAGGTATTTCGAGCTCATTAGCGCGGATGTCACGCTGGAAATGGCTGCCCGTTTAATGCGGGCCGCGCCGACGGCGGCGACTCGACACTCTGGCAAACTTTAAAAGCCACCGACTTTACGTGACTCGCCTGCCGCAGCTCCTTTATTTCCGTCTCTCTTTCCTATCTCTTTTCCATACACTCGACATATTTTTTTTCCCGTCTTCGGCTCTTGCTCCAACTGCCGAGTCAACCGTTCAACGCACAAATTCACCCACGCGCGGTCTGAACCATCCAAGAGTCCCGTGGAACTCGGATACGCACTACCTTAAGATAAACCTTGAATTAATGTAAGTGAATAAAAAGGCGTTTGATGGTGGGGCAGTGGCAGTGGCGTTCAGTGTTGGAAAACGGTTTGAATTGTTGTTTTGAATCAAGGGAGCAATACTGCTTGAACGAGACTCGAAACGCAATGGCTACTTGGATGTTGCCCCGGCCCGCAATATGCTTGCAGAACATGCTCTGGAAAAGTGCGGCTGGAGTCCGGCTGGATTGGCATGGCTTTACGTCCGTGCGCTTGTACGCGTTGAGACTGAGACTGAGAATAGGAGGAAAGACGACTCGCGCGCGTAGCGAGAGAGAGAGAGAGAGAGAGAGAGAGTGAGAGAGAGAGAGAGAAAGATCCTGCGCCTTCCATCTCTATTCCCTAACAACGTATGACAAGGTTTCTGGGTGTTGTGTTTTTCGTATAGAATCTGTGAATCAGCTAATGAATCAGCTATTCTGTATATGTGAATATGTGAATCAGCCAACTACACTTCCGGTCTCGCATATAGGATGTATGGGACTGTTCCTTTGAGGAAATGTTTCAATGAAGTGATCAGCAAAAATCTATATGTTCAGCTACAGGACGATGACTAGCCCTTGCTGAGCCAAAGAAGAGCGAATTCATTATTTAATTCATTTATCCAAATATTTTTATTACATCGAAGTGTTTGGTATAGACCGTATTGAAAAACAGTAATTGGATACGTCATTCTTACAGGGAGTATATTCTGGTTCGTTGAGCTAAATCAATTGACTTTTTGAGGTGAAAGCTAATCGCACGTTGATCAACTGTAGTTTGTTCAATGAGCTCGCGAATCCCCAAACGGACTTACTCAAGTTTAAAGCGCAGCTCGCGAGCTCAGGCAAGTTTAATGGGCGGCCCACATAAAAGCTAATAATGTCCATAAGAGAGCACTTGCGCGCACGACGAATCGTATTAGCAAGATAGCGCGTTCACACACACACACACACACACACACACACACACACACCCTTACATCGATTTTCGGCTAACGCGCCAAGGGCTGCTCTGGCGTAGCAAAGTAATGGGCCGCGTTGGATTAGCAAACGCCGGAATCGGCCGACATTGCGTGAACTCGTTGGGGGGGATGCACCGATCGATTCGATGCGCGCGATCGTCTGGGCCCATTTGTTTTTTGTCCCGGACCGCCCGGGACTGGAACGAAAACTTGGAGCCAATAACGCCCGAGTGCCTCGCCCTTGTAATTGCTTTTCCTTGCCAAATCCTCGCTCGATTCGAGCGGCTCGGCTTGCCAGGCACGCGTGTGCGAATACAACTGCTTATCGTGCGGATAACTGAAATTTTACATTGTCTGTACACAGGTTTAGAGAGCAACAGCTTATATTCATCACGGCAAAGTTGACTCGAGACAAGTAGGTTTGACTGGCATATCGTACAATTCTTACGTGTGTTGCTCCTAGAAGATATCTTTCCTTCCTTCCAATTCCTCCGTTCCTCCCCCTCCCTACCTTCCTTCTCGCTTAGTTTCTCTTTAGCCGCAAGTCACCAGAGCCGAATCGCAACTGATTCATGGAGTAATATGCATGCAAACTAGCCACCCACTCCCCCCCCTTACACCGAGACGAATCCGATTGTGAGAGTTTACTATTTCAACATACTGGATAAAAATCCGCTGCCAATCGCATCAGCAGTACACTTGCTTTGTGCGAATCAACGATCGCCATGAAAAAATGTCTGCTATATAAAATAATATTAGGATTCTGTATCTTCCGCCGTATGGAATTTGCGATAAAACATTTATATTCATTGATTAATTATTATTTGAAAATCTAAAATGTCTGTATTGTTTCTAGTACTTAGAGTAGCTATTAATTTTATAATGTGATATCGGCTTATAAGGGAACTAATTTATGAAAGTGATTTGTCAATGAATTAATAGATCAAAACTGTAATTGGTTCATTTTCAATTTGTACTGATTTCACTTTATATTTTACTAGAAACAAACGTAAACGTATTATAATAACGTGTAGAATGGATCGTAGCAATATAATAACGTATGATTCGAATCGTAAAGTTGAGTAATATCACTTGGTGTCGCACGATCATATTAATATTATACTGCAACACGTAGTGAAAACGTAGTAATCATTAGAATATTCTTCTCGGTCCCAGTGTGTAAATCCGAAATTTCCCTTGATTCGTTACTCGTTAACTGAATAACTATCACTCATTGCATTATACACCCAATGAGCTATAATCATGAATTTGTCCAGCCAAACCTGTCCGCACCTCGAAATTCGAATTTCATTTGTTCGTTTGAAGATTCATAGAGCATAAAAGTGGTCGTTTCAATTAATCCGTAATAGATCACGATATTATATCATAATCGGCAATGGAGAGATTTTTTCGATGGAATGCGAATCTGTTGAGGGATAATTGGTCGACAATCATCGGTATAATATTCGGGATGAATTGAAAGACGAGAGATAATTGGTGGAATTGCCGAGTCGGAAATACCAGATGAATTATGAAAGTTAAAAATGGCCGGGGCAGAGCTGTAAGCTCGTATCTCGTTGTCAGCTGGATAAAGGGACGTTGGACCGGCAGAAATGAAGAAAACATTGCAGTAGTGCAACGGTCGATGGGAGCGTTGGCGGGGAAGATGCGAGGTATGGGAGGAAAAAAAACGGAAAAAGGATCGTCTCTCTTCGACGGTGACCTGCAGCGCGAGCACCACAGCAATTTCATGGCGCCTCCCGCCATTCATCCTCGGCTTCGACAGGGTGTGAAAAAATGTTGCCAAAGGAGGCGTCTCGAGGATACGAAGGCGGGGAGCTGCTTATTACGTGCGGACGCTCGCACAGAACCTCTCTCGATCTCTCTCTCTCTCTCTCTCTCTCTGTCTCTCTCTCTCTCTCTCTCTCTCTCTCTCTCTCTCTCTCTCTCTCTCTAGTTGAATCCGCTTATGAAGATGCACCGCGCGGCCACGCAATAAACGCCTCTCACGACCCGACCAAGCCGCGACCCTTTGACAGCTTTCCCCGTGTCTCGTCATTCCATCTCTCTGCCTCTCACTCTGTTCCGGGAACAGACACGTACGGAATATGCAGAGGTAGTTTTTTCAAAATTCCTCCTCCTCTGCTTTCGTCGTCTCTCGTGCGTGTTTTCCTCTGTATGTGTGTGTGTGTGTGTGTGTAATATATATGCAGCTGCTGGCTCGAATTCGACGTTCGGTTCGTTCTACTACTCGCCCCCCGTTGCTTTGATCCGATCTTGCGCGCGAGGCTTGGCTATTGCGGGTGTAAAGCTGCACTGCGTACGACTTTAGACTGAGCTGCTATTGCCTGTGGTCTTTTAGTACTTTGTGGTCGTCGTTGCGTGGATTTTCCCCGAAAGTCAGAGATCGGCCAATCCAACATTTTCTTTCTCAAATACAAAATATAAAATATTTATATTATACTTCGAACATCCTCTGTTATTCCAAAAACTGCAGGAGTTTCAGATCGCAACCTTGAAATACTATTCCATAGTATACTTATTCCACGATAAAATTCGATTACACGACTATTACGGGCTACTTTCAGATCAATGGCTCCCTCGGAGAAAAGCACATTTCAGAACCTCGCGGATACCGACGAACACAAGCACATTTCACGGGGGATTTCCTGAGCTTGCTCGAATGCAAGTGGTGAACTTGTGTTCGATTCTCACTCGGCCCCGACCCCGTCTATCCTTGGGTATATTTTCCTGTGCAATTCGAGTATATCAGTCAATATTCGTCCAATGCGCGGAAAATGTGATTTTTCTCAAAATAAGAGAGGTCCCAAAACTAATTTTCAAATTGTCGACCGTTCCAGTGTCATTAATGTTTTGAATGTTCTTCTCTTTGTGGGATCCATCTTCGAAATCATGTCGTCGATTTACTGAAAAACCGCAAAAAGACAAACAGCCAGCCGTGTAGCTGAATATATCGAGCAGGGTGTGGTATGCACTGTGCTTGACCGTTATAAGTTTTCAAAGATCACACACGTCTCAAGCGCGACTGACAACAGTGATGGGGCGCGTGTTCCAGTATAATCATCCGTGCGTGAGTTTGGTCCATCGAAGCAGTTCGCGACTCGGCGAACGCCGCGCGGCAACTTTGAGATAATTCACATGCTGACGAGTATGTCGATGGCGAAAATTGTCCGCGGCTGCCGTAGAGCCGAGTAGAGGACAGTTCGAAGAATCACGGGGGGATATCTTGGCGAGTTGAATGGGACATTCATTACGCGCTCGCGCGCAGCTAACAATGTTGGGGGCGGAGGAGGAGGGTGAAATGCTCTCGCTCGCTCGGAGAGTTTGTTATTACGCGTGATTGCGCGCCCGGCTGCTCCTTCGGCTGCTGCTCGTTGGGCTGCCGAGAGCTGGACAAGCTGATTACGCTCGTCGGCCATGCTCTACTCGGAGAAAAATTATTAATAAATCAAAATAATTGATAAGCTCGAAGCTGGATCGCGAGCACGCCCCGCGGCTTTTTTATATTGCGCGCCTGGCCCCCCGAGTTCTCATGACTTCTTCACAAGTGCAGGGGAGGAGAGTCGGCAGCACACGTAACGCGCAAAAGTCAAGCAGAGCCCTCGCGATGCTCCTGGCTTTTGCCTACAGATCAGCTGGCTGTGCTCTGACGCATGTCCTGAGGTGGTAAACTAAACCGACTCGTAAACCCTGGGTGCAGCCCTGGCTTCACAATGCCCGACTGGGTTCGCTAAGCTCGGCAACTGCTGACGGCATAACCGTTCCTCTCCATTTCTGACCATTTCGGCCTGCGGCATCGCCACCTATTGCAACCAAAATCGCCGGCAATTTCCTCGGAGAAAGTTCCCCGAAAGACAACAAATTCCTAACTTTTTGCCGAACGTTTCCAGTCGCCAGACTCAAAACCACTGCTAAATGCATTGACAGTACGACAATCCTCAAAGTGGCTTTGTGTGAAATACGGTTGCTATGCAGAAATAAAAATTTTATGTCTATATATTATAGATATAGCAACGGATTTTGCTGAAGGACAAACTCGGGCAACATCTTATCACAACTAAACTCAAAAAACAGCGCTACATATACCGTACGTACGTACACACGGACGTTTTTGAGATTCGATGTTTTTCGACCCGTTGATTACGAAAATCGAGGTCCCGAAAAGTCTGATTCGAAAGCTCGATTGCTGCCCTGTCACAAATTCTTGGAAGAAACAAAAATCAAGCCCCCGGTTATGGGGGGTCCCTATTCAGCATTTTGAATCTCGTGGAGCTTACAAAAGAATGTATAAGAAACTTATCAAAGTATTCTCACTTTGATTCACAGTCTTCAAGATATTAAAAAATGTATATGCAAGCTGGTACATTTGCCGGTTACGCTATTAACAACTCGACATTGAACGGTGAAAAAATTCCAATTCTCCCAAGGTCTTCAGTTAAGTCGAGTCTTTCTGTATGATATAGTATATTGCCACAGTATATTTATCGATATTTTCTTGAGCCGTATTATAGGCGCCGCACTGAGGGTTTCCTATTACTTTGGTCTTAGCGAGCTTTTTCCAGTCGGATTTGATTTTTATCCTCGTGAGAAAAGAAACTTCAAACGCAACGTGCCGTGCGCACCTTTGTCGGATTTTTCATTTTTCAATTATCGTCTCAACCAACAAGTACATCATGTTTCCAATAAGTACAGATAAATATAGAGGTTAATTCAAAATCTAATCGAGTCGAAAGACTCTCACCCCTACAACTGCGTTTCAGACTGAGTAAACTCTCCAGAGAACGTCTCTCCCTTCACAACGCGACATTTTGTTAATGAAGTGTCAACTCTAAAATGGCTCAATTAAGTACTGCAGTTCTTGTTAAAAAGTGAAAATTGCAATCAACGAGGCAAAGAAGGTGTCGCGAGAAAAGTGTATTTATATTTCTAGGGGAAAAAATTATGAACCTTGTTAGATTTCTTCAAACAGGCCGCGATCAAATTGAAGAGACATATTGAAGACTCATCCGCACGACATCAATGGTCCCTACGGAAGAGAGTACAGTCAATCATAAAGTATATTGTTATACAGCTGATGGTGATCCCTAAGGCTTCTTCTTATTCGGGTTGCTTCGTTGTTCGTAGGCACTTTTACAATCATCAAGTCCGGGGTTTCATCGGGTGGATAATTATTTTCTACCTAACAAGTTCCATACAGTTTGATTCAATGTACGAAAACTTTTCTATCCGTATTGCTTATCTTCGTATCCTTTCTCAAAATCGTTTGGATAATCACTTGCATATTATGATTTTGGTATAATCCCTTGACGATTGCATTCAATGAAAATATTCTTTCAACTGAAAAATAATGATGAACATCTCCAAGTAGAAAATTGATCTATGCATTCTCTCAATTGAATAGTCCATATCGAGTTACTTGCGATCTATGAATAATTGATAATGTGTTTCACCCTCGTTTCGTTGGCAGACATAGAATCTATGAGCATGTCAACAGCACTCGGGATTTTGATTGAAACTCTTACCGATTGCATCGACAATCGAACTGCCGCGGCCGATAATGAGTAATAAAACATCTCCATTGTTTTTCACTGATATTTCTCGTGTGTTGGGTATGAGCTATAATAATCTCTTTCTCTCATTATGATCGCAGTATTGAAAGAATATAATGTGCTTTGTTTGAATAATCTGGGAATTGCGTTTGTCAGAGCTAATTGCAGCTATAATTTTAGTACTAATAATGCATTTGTGGTATGAGGAAAATTTGGTTATGGCTGGATTCCCTGTTTGCACGCTCAGAAAACTCTGTTAATTTCTAGGAAAACATTTTTATAATTATCGAATAGCTTGATGATTAGCACTGACGTGAAAAATTTTGAACGAGCAAATATTATTCCAGCAGAAATTTTATCGGCACATAACGAAATAGGAGGATAGTCAACAAGGCGAGCGCGTGAATTGTGCTGATTTTGATGAATGAATACAATATGCGGATAAATCAAATTGTCATCAAAGTATTGTGATGTTTTAAATAGCGGAGGGTATAAACGACGAACATTTACGGCAATTCGCCTCGTCAGCTCCCAGAGGACTCGATAGTTTTAAGCTCTGTGGCGGTTGCTGTGACGACAGGCCACCGAAGATCCGGGCGCCCGTAACATTTGATTAGCTTGGAAATATTCAATGCATAATCCGTGTATTCTGATGAGAATTTAAAAATCTGCACGACGAGACTTTGTGAGTTCATTTGCGGCTTCGGTCGGACTTTCAAATCACCGCAACTTTGTTGTCAGATAGTTTGCGTGGCGGTGGGCAGCGACTTTTTTCTGAAATAAATTTGCGTGAGTCGGGATTTCATGGTTCGGAAGTAATTTCAAATTCCAGCGGCCGAGAATAAGCTGGATGCGCAATGTGCGACATTCCCACATTTATTTTGCGCCAACGAGTTTAATTCTGGGCTCGGACGATTCACTTCAACTCGCGAGTTTGATGATTCATTCTCAGGATACATTGTCTGCCCACGAAGATACACAAGCACACTGCGATGACAAAGTAAATATCGTCATTTGATACTCATTGTAATACCTCTTGTCTTCATGTCGACTTTATAGGATTGGTGACAGCTACGGTGGGATCTCTATACTTCAAAACTCATTCAATTTTTTATACATGAAAATGGAACCTACGTGGAGCTTTGTTCCTCTTAGCAACGGCTACCATAGATGGGAACCACCGTTGCTATGGAAAATGGAGAAATAAATATTACATGACTTTCGCCATCGACAGGTGAACCTCAAACTCATTTTTCACGCTCGGTGACAACGGTTTCAAAAGGATATGATCAACTGTATGTATGAGAAATATTTCGTTGATTCTCATCGATCCTCATATGAGAATTCGAGCCCCGAACACTCCGTAACAACGGTTGACTCTTGAAATAGAAGAATAATCGAGACAGGTTTGATCGGCCGAGCTCGTGGGTCGTAACCATGTCACTTGTGGATGGTGCGCGCAATGAATATGCAGGGGGAAGCGCGGGGCTGATAGACGACGGAACAACCGGTCCATTCAATCTTACGATCGATCCATACGCTTGAGCTTCGACCACTGGCGGCCGGCTGACTCGGGCGAATCGAGTATGTGGAGCGACGGGGCGATGTACGGCTCGACAAAACAATCGGCGGCCTGGCCTGTAGTAGAAGTTGGGTATCTGTCGCGCGGCACAGCCAACTCATCAGTTGGCAACAGTCGAGTCCCGGCGGATATCTATAAAAATGTCGCTCGCGCGCGCTCGTGCTTTGCAAAGTTTAAATCGCGTCGCGCGCGCGGCTATTATTCCGAGGCGCTGCGCGACCGCCGCCGGACGAGAGCAAAGAACTCGCCGCGGCGTTCAAACTTTGCCGATAAATCATCGAGTGGGGGGGGGGTGGCCGCCACCGCGCGAGGAAAGCCCAAGAGTTGCGGAACTAATAAATATTAATACTCGGGCCGGGCCGGCTCTTGAGCGCTTGGTCTCTTATATATACACGCGCGCACACACACACGCACACACACATACACTTGGTTGCCGCGCGTAATCGATCGAGCTGGGATTTTTGTGCGGTGACGAGCACCGGACTCGAGAGAGTGAGGGAGACGAGCATTGTTCCCGCCGCTTATCAGCTAACTTGCCCTCTTCCTTTCCCGTGTCTCCATCGATTTCCCCTCGGGACTTGCTCTTTGTCCGGCAGATTGCGGGAGCTTATATATATGTATACACACACCACGCCGTCATTTTTCCCCGCAGCTGATGCTGCTTATCGAAGGACTTAATTTATAAGTCGCGCATACCAAGTTGGCCCACGACCGACCGCACGTCCTCGGCCATCCTTCATTCTCCCCCCGTAGCTTCCACCAGCCATCATACAGCCTTTTTTTATTGGCTTGCTTGGCTACTCAGCCATCCCAAATAGCTATTTAATATTATATGAACCGATAAACCGCCGCCCCGCGCAATATTTATTTCTCATTATCGATACACCATAATCTTTAAGTATATCAGCCGGATAACATTTGTCCTCTTGCGAATCATACACTGATGGTTTGAGTTAATTAGTGTGCGCGAACCCCAACTCTTTAACGGTGGCGCTTTCTTATATAACATATCAACAGCTATGAAAAATCAGGAACTTTGAAAACAGTGACGCGCGGCTGTTTTTACCAGATTAATACGACCGATCGTGACTCATGAAACTGACTTTTGTCTCCCGGTGCGAGCGCGCATCAACGTAAAGCTTCTCTAATGGAAAACCAATTCACACTGGTAATTTTCAATCGCTGAGAAACGACCTTATGAATATGGAGTGTCGATTTGTTCCACTCAATATGAATTCAACCGTTCAAATCATATTTGGCAATTATACACCAACTTCAATCACACGTGCCAGAACAAAATGAATCACATTTGTAAATTGTTTCGTCTAGTCGATATCACCCGATGATATTGGATCAATCACACTCGCTCATAATAATAAATTCGATGTGACACAATAACACTGTAAAAATCATACTCAAGAGTTTCGATCGATGTCACCTATTGTTAATGCTTGTTTTCCGTCAAATAATCATGACAATCTGCCATCTGATTGTTTAAATTATAAATACTTCAAGTGCCCCCGAATTTCACGTCATTCATTTCCAAGCAGCAACAGCGACATCAGTTTTCGCCATGTAACGGTCAATCATCAATCACAATTGTTGAAATGAAATGACTCGCGCACTCGATTTGCAACAATAGTCCATTTTAATGAAAGAATCAGTAAGGACTGCTCTGTAAGTCTTTTTCCGGGCGTTCAAGCTATTCTTCCGAGGGGCCCAGTCGAGGCGGCTACTCCCCCGCCCGTTGCCAAACGCGTCATTTTTCTCTATCTGCTTTCCTTCACTCGTCCCTCGACCGAGCAGACTGGCTTGCCAAGGCATCTGCGAATTTTGTCCCTATTGTCCCCCCGCGTCTTGCAGGCAGCTTGCAATTTTAGCCGCTCACGTCACAGCGTAGCGCTCTGTCTTGGCCGTAGGGGTATTTACTTAATATCAATCCAATGCACTGTACATAGTTATTAATATGTTATATTGAAAAAACCGCTGATACGGTGCAAAGTTGTGTAATGCAATATAATATACAAAATAAGGTAACTGTACCCAATGTGCCCCCCCCTAAGGGTTTTTCGCGAATTTGACTATGATAGACTTCGAATTTTAGAATTCTGTGAACGGCATCTCAAAGCTTAGCTCAATACCTATTAGAAACCATCTTCATAATCATCATTCGACTACTTTAACCTATCGAAAATCGCAATTTAAAAAAAAACGCAAAAAGGCTAAATGCACAAAACGTGTACTCAATTTGGCACAATTTTTTAATCATTAGCTACAGCCTATATAGGCCTACAGGGACGATCCAATTGGCATTGAAATAAACTCTCAATTATGTTCCCAGTGATATTTATACAAAATTTTTAACATACAACTCAAAAATACGCGTCTAAATCATCGTAATATGTCTCTACAAATATTCAATGATTTCACTCAGTCTTCCCATTTAAAAACGCGTAGAGGGGCACATTGGGTTCACTTTTTTTTGATGCGAAAAACAGCAATTTGAGTAGGATAAAAAATAATTTTAGGAAAACTGATGAGACCAATCGAAAGCTGAGATGTTTTTACACAAAAAAGAGTAATGACAGTTTGAGAGATAAAAATTATTGACACCTGATTTTTGAGGTTGAGTGTGAAAAGTGAAATAAGAAAATGGTGAAAAAATCAGTAAGTGAAAGTTCAAAGTGTTGTAGGAGAGTGGTTTTAAGGGCTAAATGGGCGGGGAAGATACCGAAAATTTTCTTTTAATTCCCCCAACATAACCTAAGAGCGACTGATGCTCAGAGAGCACCGGAAATACGAAATCTGACGATTGTGCCAAATTGGGTACAGTGCCAAATTGGGTACAGTTACCTTATGTTCGAAATCAACTGTTACTACATGTCATATTTTAGATTAAACAGATAATTGCCAATCAAGAGGCTCTGATATCATTGTTATTATACTATATTATCTTATATATGTGTATATTGAAATGTATTTTTACCAAATAGAGTCCGACGGGGTACTACCCCGTGACTCAAATAAATAGTATTAAATCAATCAAAATCGTCATGCTGGGGCGAACGCACTCCTGGTCGCGCGCGCCCATCTCATCGCTGCGCAATATAGGAAACAAATGCGGATAATATGAATTACATCGTATTGGATATGCGAGCACTGGAGAAACTCGCAGCCGCAAGTCCGTCATGCTGCAACTCTGTACAATTTCGCGTGGGCTGATGTATTTGAAGAAATTCTCCAGGCGCGCCAAAGTTGGGTGCGGGGAACGTTTGAAAAAATGCGCTCAACGAAAGTTGGTGCGCGCGCGTCGGAATCCGGGTGTTCGCCGCGATGTCAAGTAAGTTTTAATGCTCGCCGCTTGAATTGCCAGTGACTCTAGCGAAAGTCAACGCGCGCGACTGATTCGTCCGCGCACCGTATCAGAATGTATATGTCTGTGCTCGAGCAAAGGGTGTGCTCGGCCGATAAAAACAAGTTTAACAAGTTTCATTGTTCCATTGACTCCGTGCTCGTCTTTTCGAAAATGTCTCTTTGCTCGTTTGGCAGAATGATTTGGATCGTCACAAATACATTATGTCATGTGTACTCGTGGCCAGAAAATCTCTATTTGGTGGGTATGGTGTGGCTTCGCTCAATGATTGCGTGAGAACTCACTATAAATGATGGTTCGGCTACCTATCCGTCCACTAACTCGGATCCGTCCGGTGCCTTGGATGTCTTCGTCCGTAGCTTGGCAGCCGGTAGTCGTTGGCGCGCTGTCCCGTATATTGCTCTTGATCCAGGGCACTACGTCCGGGCACCCGTGCACTGGTCATTAGCGCGGGTCAACTCTTG
Source organism: Aphelinus atriplicis (assembly GCA_020882685.1). NCBI lineage: Eukaryota > Metazoa > Arthropoda > Insecta > Hymenoptera > Aphelinidae > Aphelinus > Aphelinus atriplicis. Next base: position 48,678 of record JAJGQD010000093.1, read on the forward strand.
CGTGACTGCTTGTTTTATAAGCGTCGAGCGAAGATTGGGCTCATGGGGCATCATGAAGTGGTTGGACAGAGCTGTTGTACTTGGGCAGAATCACCTCTGCTTCATGGTGTGGCGCAGCTTGTTTCCTCTGTTGCACGCAAGTAGCAGGTGGGGAAGTGTACGTCGCAAATCAGCGATGTGTGGGTCTCTAATTTGAATTTGTCATTTTGAAATTTTGAACGTTCGGGGGGTTTTGAACAAGGCTGGGCCATAATAGTGGAAATGTTCATCTCATCACATCTGCAGCATATTGAATTTCACTCGACACATGTATGTATCGCACTGCGTCTATCTATAAGCTGCGCGAGTTTCTTGTATGCGGTATTTCGCTTCGTTCGGTTATCAAGTAGTAACGAACATTCAATGACGAGGAATATTAATGAGATTGAGCTGAAGAAAAGTCAAACTGAATCAAAACTGCCAGCTCTCTCTTCCTCTCTCACACAGCCGCAGCAACTACCGTGTCTACTTAGTCTACCGCGCGAGCAACTTGAGCGTCTCTCAAGGCATATTCGTACGTGCCACGCGCCTTTGTCTTTCTCGCGATCTCTCGCTCACTCTCAGCTGGTATTGAATTAATTAGACGCATACACATCTGGCATTTCAATATACACGCATTAATCATATCCCAACTCGAGAAGCCAATGCAAATGAATGGTTGACATAATAAAGGAATGCCTATTGGTAATGGAACGTACGCTTGATTCTTCAGGTTTTTAGGCACACTGCAAAAACGATTCTACCATCGAAGTATGGAACTTTACTCGAGTTGAAATGAAACAAAATCAACGTGCGACTGATTACGCACATTGAGGTTCATCATTTTCTCGCTAATTGAATTATGAGTATTTATCGTGAACTGAATTTCAGAAAGACAACTATTTATCTTGTTTCAAAGAACATACATGACCATAACTCTTTAACAAATGAATGAATAAAAACCCGCTGTCAACTGCAGTCAGTTTTCTCAAAGAGTCATTGCGTTGGAAAAAAATGATGCCAATGAGAGACGTCTTCTGCCATCGGCATCAGATGATGCTCAAACTAATTGACCGTTGCTCTGAATGACTAATTGCTGCTGCTATGGGGAACACAAAGATTCTGCGTCCTTTATCCTCGAAAGTGAACTGGAAATGAACTTCAACTCAATTTTCATCTTCTTAGCATCGATTGACAGTAAAGTGAACAACGGTTGCTATGCTAAATAAAGATTCTTTGTCTTTTGCCATCGAAAAATGGACCTAGAACTGATTTTTCTCTTCCTGTGGTGTCAGTTGCTAAGGATGTGAGCAACGGGTGCTATAGGAAATGACTCGTTGACTTTCGTCGATCCTCGTGAGTATTCGGGACCCGAAGAGCATTTACGAGGAATCACAGGGAACCGTTGAAGAACACCAATGGATTTTGTTGAAAGTAATGCATAACTCTAGATGTATCCAAAACATCAGAGAACAATGGAGCTGAACTCAAACGCATTTGATGTATCTCTCAAGTTCCACATAGGTGAAAATAAAGGGATAAAAAAACCCATCCAAGTGACATAGAAAAGAAGGAAAATGTCACTAATGCAGGAATCATAAAAAAAAGATATATATATATATATATATATATATATATATATATATATATATATATATATATATATATATATATATATATAGTCTACCAATGACCCTGGAACCAATTTTTCTAATAAAATTGGCATTTTTCCAGTAAAAAAGTTCTCTTGAGTTTTTGCTCTAAAACATCTCTAGATAGCTCAAAATTGAGGTCAAAGGTCCTGAAAAAGTGTCTAATATTGCAAACTCCACCACTTTGAGCCTCTGTCAGGATGGGACATATGGTCTAAAAAATTCTGAAAAAATTCAGGAGACATGATGGAGTCTTTTAGAATTCATAAAAAAAGTTTCAGAATTTTTTTTCATTTTCACTCTCTCACTTGACAGAGAATCACCCATATATATATATACAGAGAGAATGAAATGAATATGCAGCAGTTGTATAGGGAGATATATACGTACTCGGTTTGAACCATTCTTCTCTTGTTATACACTCGTTTGAGAATAAAATTGTTTGGATCTATTGAGAAAAGGAACGCAAAATATCGTATGAAAAATGCACAAGTTGTTTTCGCGAGCAAGAGGATATATTATGGAATCGTAAAAATATTGTTCAGTCTTCAGTTAGATATGGTTGCAAGCTTTTTGTAGAGAGACATGTTGTAATGATTAAATCCTAATTTTTCGATTAGATGTCAAAAGTTTTCAATAATTATCTATAGGAACAGGATTTCTAGTTTATTTCTAAACTGAGTACAATTACAATAATGAGAGAAGTATGTCCCATATTATTTGACGCATCGTCTATACTTTGTTTACTTTCGTATGTTTTAATATTATTAACCGAACCAAAATTGTTACGTTAAAAATATGGAACATAAGGCTGAGTGACTTTGAACTCACTAAAAATTATCTTCATTATGATTGTGATTAGTTAGCAGGGTGTAATTTTGTGGAAAAATAACTTATAGAACTGATTTGAAAGGTTATTAAATAAATTACAGACTTGGAAGGGTAGAAAAGTAGCCACGAAAACTTTGTCCGGCACATTTGACTCATTAATTTTAATCGTTAATTTTACGTGGAGATGGAAAATAATTCACAGAATACGTCGTCTTCGAATTGGCAAGTTATAACTGCTGTTGTTGCTACTGCTGCCGCTGCTGCTAGACACAAAACCGCTGTGTATACAGCTTATTAATTATCAGGAGCGAAAAAGCATTTGGTCAAGTTTCGCCATGATTATGCGGTCACCCGAAGTAGACTGGAAAGCTCTCAGTTTTGTTACAGAGCGAGATAATTCGCTGTACATAGAATGGACAGTGTACATAACGCGGAAATTTAATAGCTACAATTAATGAGAAAAAATCCAGAGAAAAACGCATTGTTGAAATTGTATTAGAGATGAGGTAAGACAAGCAATTGAAATTGAGATTGAGGTAAGACAGGCAAAGTTGCTCATGGCTATTCTCTACTACTTGGGTACATACTAAGCTAAGAGCAGTCAATGTGGCCCTTTCTCGTGATCAACTCGAACAATTCTTCGACTGACACTGCGTAGCAATTGAGCGATAATTTATTTGAAAATTGTGCGAGTTTCTTGTTGTAAAATTGACTTGAAAATTTTGAAATTGTTGTTTTTCAAAAGTTTAGCATTTTGTCTCTGTGAAAATGAATAAATTGAACAGCAGAAAAATGCGCGAGAAAATTTTCGAATCAAAATCGTCGGAAAAAATGTCGGGCCGCGATGTTGACGCATCGGAGGAAGGAGGATCGATGAAGATATGTGACGGCGGGCACACCGCAAGACACCCGCGTGAGTAACGAATACGACGAGGCAAGTGCAGCTCAGAGCAGTTGTCGCTCGAGGATTACAGGAGCCGGTGTCGAGTGAGTGAGAATCGCGGCACGACGCCGAACTAAGGCCGAGAGAATAACTCGCGCGCGGGAATGGAGCCGCGAGCTGGGGATTTGGGCCGCGCGCGGCTGTAATTCTTATTGCACAAAGCCGGCCCTCGCGCGTCTGCGCCGCGGATATGAGCCGCGCATTTTTACGCGGGGCCGTAATTAAACGGGGGGGGGGCTTATAAGCCCGATGAATCTTATCGGGGGGTGGCGGCCCGGGGGAGATTAATCGATCCGACACGTCCAGCCGAGGGCTTTGCATTCTTTCAAAAAGATTCCGCGCGCGCGACGCTTGAGAAACGACAGGATCAAGTTGGCTCCGCGCGCGCACCTTTTGACAACGCCCACCACCGAGTCCACGCCGCGCATTTACTCTCGCGCGCGGCCACACACGCTAGATTATCTCGAGGGGCTCGACGGCCGCAAAACTCCCGAGTTACTCCCGCCGTTTCCCTGCTCCATATTCCACCCCGAATCCAACGCGTTTTCATCTGCTATTCGCACGTATAATAGCTCGTAGAGTTCCCGTGTGGAGCGTCCTAATCGCTGGGCGACTGTGGCTGCTGCAGTTCCTATATATTGGCAGGAATAATGCCTACATACATCCGCGCGGTGCGTAATTCATAACAACGACCCGTATGGCGCGCGACCGCTGGGACAATTCCAGAGTGAGAAAATCCTCGGCCCATTATCTGATTGTGATGGATACTCAGCGACACACAATACCAACACAACTCGAACATTTTGTGAATATTCGAAATCGCTCTTTCGCTCGAACGTCAGCAAAAAACTTTCCACTCGGTTCCACTGATGTACTCTCTCGATTTGAAATAGTTTATTCGCCGGATGACTGTTTAATGCAAAGTGGACGCTGCACTTACTATTCGTGAATAAAAATTGCATCACTCACATGTGAGCCGTGAATATTCACTCGATTCACTATTTCGAACAATAATTTTCCTTTCGTCAGTAACAGTATTAAATAATTCAAAAAACAAGTTCCCAATGAAATCTCCCTATTCATCAGCCGTGAAAAATGAATTGTCCAAAATAGCGAGTGTTCACTATTATTCATCCGCAGTAGTGAAATTTTTAACCAAGAATCGGATGATGATTTAGAGAGTGAGTTAATCACACAGATGATGAATACCATCGACTGCATCCAGACAGCGATTCGATCGCAGATTTCCATGGAACACACGCATTCATATTCATATACATCAGGCTGGATGGAAAATGGAAAATGGGAAATGCAGTATATAGGTAAAAGCCGAATCGAGCGTTAGCAGATTGGCGCGTGTGATAATGATCATATATTGGTGCCTAATAACCCAGTCACCTCCCCACAAGTGATTTCAAGAACGGATTGCACGATCGTCAGATATATGTATATTGCACGTTGGGTTGGCTAGCCTCACACGTAGCTGCTGCTCGACCAGCTCGACGGATATATATCGCTCAGTGCGCGCGCACAAACGAATCTGCAACGTTATTCGATGCATAAATCACCGCATCATACGTAAAAACTACGCCCCCCTCTCCCAACACACTGCGCGGCCGTATTGCGAGACGAGATTCGATTTGGATTATTGTGCCGTTGGACAATAGCTGCTCGCGCGGTTAGTATTGCGCGGCTAACTCGCACGGCATATTTACACACTGATTCGATCGGTATGTATGCATTTGTTTTATTTGGAAGGACAACGAAAAATGAGGAGCCTGCTGCAGCGAGCTGCAGCGGAGAACGTCCGGTGGGAGAAACCTTTCGATGTTCGTCATGGAAAATTGATGAATTAATCAATAGGGTAGAATAAATCTTCCCTCTATACAGCTGGTTTTCTCATGTGTATTATAGAATAAAATATAAAAATTAATTTGTACTTGCATTGTATTTGTTTGAATTCATTTTGTAACTCTGAGTGTTTTTTATTAATATACAGATATTATTCAAATGTAAATGACAAGTGTCATCGTTACTAACGGACTTGATCGACTTGCTTGGATCGAAGCAAAAGGAAAAAATTCGAACTTATTATTTTCGCGTGATTTGTAAAATAAAAGAAATTAGCGTATTCTTCCCTTTTCCGTAACCCACGATACTCCATCAGAAAAAGTGTGAAAAGTATTTTTTTTAATAATTTACCACTCTAGCTTCATTGTGCCCCAGGGGATTTTTAACCATTGCACTGGCGTTCCAGAGTGTGCAGATTTTCCAATCCAAATGCATCGCTTACGGAAAAGTTCTCTGAGATTTCACCAAGAATTATAATTAAGATTCCTTATTAGCCCGTGAAAACTTGGTAAAATGTTTGAAGAAAACTTTTAGGGTATGATGATATTGCGCATGAGTGCGCCTTTGTAGAATTTTCTGATGGATAAGATTTATTTTCTATCGTGTAGAAATAGCTAACATCAAACAATAATTATACGGTGGTATCTCGATATATAGGGTAATTTGTTTTCTGAAGTTTTTTTTTTGAATAGTTTAGAAATTTTTTTTGTACCTTTTCATTCTACGTGTATCTACTGTGAAATTTTAGCGCTTCATAATTAATATATCGAATTAACGGAGGTTACTGATCGTTAACGAAGTTGGCAGACTTATAAAAAAAAACAAATAAATTATAAAACAGAATACATTTGTATATTCTTTTACAAATATATCCACGGAAAAACTTTTTATTATTCATATAAGTGAAATATTTCTCTGAAAATGTTCCGTTTCTTAACTTTTGTACTATCACTAATATAATTGGTATTGATTAATGGAAATGAATGAATTATTTTTTCCCAGTGGAGAAGGATTTACCTACTTTGCGCACTACAAATGCCTACCAACAGTGCAATTAAAAATTCACAAAATCGCAAAAAAATAATTTCAAATCATCATCTTACAAAGAAAAAAGATGAAAAAAAAAACATTTCTTCTAGCTTTTCCAAAAGCCACGTCACAGTATCTCACGCATTCCATAGACAGTACCCACTCATTTCTACATTTGTACGACCGAAAGATTAAATGAAAAAGCGATACGCCAGTCGAGTTGGAAGAAGGGCAGAGAGATATTATTAATTTCTCGTAGCGTTAGAGTGGAGACAAGGGAGCGTAGGGGCAGCCAGACAAAAAGGGAGCGAGGCCGGAGATTCGCGGACTCGCTCGGGCTGTGAAAACAATGCTACGAAAATTGGGTTGCAATGGAGGATGGAAAAAATGAAGCACGCAAGTAAGAGGCTGCGCCAGACAATTAGTGCGCGCCGGCCGTTATGTCATTTGAAAATGCAAAAGCTCATACGTTGCGCGGCTGTGGCGAGCCGAATGTCGAGTACCGAGAGCCAGCCTCGATTGTCGCGGTTCGGTCGTGCTTTGGAAAAATCACAATCTTCATCGAAATGATGACGAAGAAAATTCCTGTCAGAAAGTGAAAAAATTGCGAAAACAATGAAAAGTGAGCATAAGTTTCAGGTGTAATGCTTTGTACAATTATATTGTCATCTCACGTGTATTCTTCGAAATCTCATGATAAATTTGAAGGAAAAAGTGACGGATCTAAAACAGTACAATGAAAAATCCAAAACCAACTGATAGCAATAGGTACGCGCCCAAAAACGCAGTTTCATAAAAAAAAAATCGGGGCTTGCGCGCAAGCGTAAACATACCACACGTACTTGCACTCTGTCCCGATACTAATTCAAATGGTATCACTATTATCACTATTACTGGCCTGTGGCTGTAGGAGGGTGGGCTGGGCTCCAGCAATGTTTCTCCTGTGCTATATAGGAGGACGGCGGCGACAAAACCCGAGAGAGCAAACGGGGGCCGACGATCGGCCGTTCGTTTTTCGATAAGAGACTTTGCGCGATTACTTTTAAATTTGTTTAGCGCCTCGGATTCAGCTCACAGGCGCGCCTTAAGCCCCGCCCGACCAGATAAGAAAATTAAAAAGTTCTAGCGTGGCCCTCGCTTCATCGGCTCTCTCTCTCTCTCTCTCTCTCTCTCTCTCTCTCTCTCTCTCTCTCTCTCTCTCTCTCTCTCTATCTCTCTCTCTCTGCGAGCAGCCTGTGATTCTGAAAAATTCATCAGCTGGATGCTGCTGCTGCTGCTGCTCGGTGCATGACCTATTTTATACAGCCCGGGTATTTGCGTTTTCATTTCTCCCGAGGTAAACTCATTAGGTGCGCCAGTTTAGTCAACGACACTGATGTATTTTCAATGGCCGTTCCTTCCCGATTCGCGATGCCGAGTTCATAAATCCAATCATTCAATCATTCGTGTAGTTGTATATTTCATAAATACATTGATTATGCATGAGGTATTTCAATATATCTCTCGTGAATACGCACTTTCGGGGATAGCAGTTCGGAAACGTATGGATATCCATGAATTATATCTTGAAAATCGCTAATGACGCGAGACAATCTTTTCAGCAGCAAATATTTGTCATTCACTCATTCTTGCATTGATGATTTTCGTTTCTGCCAGAACAATCTCGCCAGGATAATACTTTGACTTCCGTCCGATCAAATGCAATACATTATTTCAATTACCATACAATTTGTGATCAAATGAAAATTAAATCTTATTCTGGGAAAATAAAATTACTCGGAGACCATATAAGACTAATGAAATATACATTTCTTAAGTATGTTGGTGTGAGCTGCGTAGAAGATCGGTGAGTGCTAGGATAGTGAATAATTGAAAAAAAGGCTACCTTTCACACCATCACAAAGCCTCCGATGCTCTAAGAGGAAGAGAAAGAGCCATCAGAATAATGGAGTGACAATAATCTGATTAAAAATTGAAAGGCTCAAGTATATAAGGTCGCGGTGACAAAGAAAATTCGTGGAATATTTGGTCAAAATCCAGCCGCGAATACATTTCCAATCCTTTCTTAATTAACGCTGTCCATTCTCGTCCCCGTCATCCTGACGTTTGTTCGAAAGTGTAAAAAGAGAAAAATGCCCAGAATAAAAGCCGGCCGAAAGAGAGAAGCGCGACATTGAATTTGCGACGCAGAGACGTGGCCCATTGTGAAAGAGAGCAACTGACAAGCAGACACTAGCCTACGTCACGACGAAAACAACGCGAGGAAAAAAAAAGAGCGACGAATTCTCGCGTATACGAGATATAAAACGAGCGCAGCGGACTGATTCGACTTGTAAAATCCGTCGCGAGGATTTGCCTGGGCGCATATATTTTTGGCTCGCGTGTGAGCGACAGCAGCCGATGCCGATACTCATTACTATGCAAATTATTCGCGCACAAGTCGGCTGGAGATCAGCCCGAGTCACTGCGCGCGCGGGCTCGCCAATATCGGGCGGATCGAGCCTCCGAGACTTCGACACGAAATTCACCAACGCACGAAATTCCACCGATTTACCTCGCTCGCGGCCCCCAGTCTCGCGGCTACATTCTTTCATTGCAACCCCCCACAGTTTTCAATGATTTAAACTTGTTATTTTAGATTTCTTCTATCAAACAGACATATTATCGGGGCGAAGGCGCTCGATTCATCCCTGGCCTATCGCGTAAATTCTTGGGTATTTTTCTTCGTACAATTCGAATATACATGTAGGTCAAAGTTGATCAAAAGTCGCGCATTTGCCCCGCATGAAATGCGAGAAGAAAAAAACAAAAATGACTTTTTTTACCTTGGAAAAATATTTCCCTCGAAATTTGAATAATTTTTTTTTAGATACGTTTGGTCCCCGAATCCTTGACCCCAATGCTATGAATTTTTCAAAATTAAAAATTTACGGAATTGTAATTTCTCACGAAATGTGCTTTTCTTCACCGGGAGATTTGAAATGAGCTCCTTTTTGCCCCGAGATTCGAATGTGCTTTCCTTCGTAGTAGCAATCGATATGTCTGATTCCTATTCTCCTCATCGCGTGACACACGCCCAATTCACGATTCCTTGTCACATTCCGTCACTTCATAATACAATTTCATCCAGAATATATAGTAATAGGGTAAAAATTAAACTTTCTGATTCGACACCAACGAACACTTTTATTTTTGTAATGTACGGATCGTGAATAATGTCGAATCCTCTATAGTCTGTATATATTCACTTATACGCATGTCTCGCTATCGTTCATAGCAAGAATCGTTGCTCAAATTTACTCTTTCAGATATAGTGATGAGTTTAAAGATTAATTGAACGTGGTGTTTCAACGGAGACGAAATATCATCCCCCCTGATGTGTAGTTACAAAGTTCACTAGAAATTTAGTGTATCATACGGGAACTGAGTCGTCTAAAATTATGACTATACTAGCAACCAAACCAAAAACTCTTCCAACCGACATAGCAAATGATCTTTGTGTATAAAGCGGTGGAGAACGTCTCGGAGCGGAATAATTCCTACGATCCTTTGAAGATAAAATCAATTTAATTAGCGGAAATTGCTGCAGTGATCTTATTATAGAAAACCTTTGACGCTTACAGTTTTGAATCACGAATAGCTGAGTGATCATTAGTTACGAGCGATCGCATTGGGTCACCCTTCATTTCCTGGAACAAACTACTCGTCCCTCTTTTGGAATATTCGGTCTTCATAAAGATCTCTTGAATAATCGTCGAATAATCAAATAATTGAAAATTAGACAGACAATTAAACTGAAGTCATCGAACAATTTATGGAATGATTCACAATGAATTTTCGAACTAATTGCCCGCAGATGTTGCATGGCTCAGCTCGGCTGGGGAAGTTTATAATTCCAGAGAAGTATAGGGAGCTCGATTTTTCTAGTGCACCACGAATGTAGGCTAAGAGAAGTTTTTTGCTTGCAAACGAACAATGCATTTCCACTCACGATTCCAGTTCAGATAACCACTCGCTTCTCGCATTCATAAGTATCCTCAATGAGCATTTAATTATGAGCTGATATTGATGAAAAACGTCGTGCTACAACTACTTCGTGTGTAAAAGTTCTGGAAAATCGGACGATTCTTTCGAAAGTTATCGTGAGCTGAAAAATGCCCACATCCATACGCACATGTACGCACAAACAGACATTTTGGAATTCGATGTTTTTCGACTCGTAGATCACGAAAATCAAGGTCCAAAAGTCTTAATCCAAAGTTAGATTTTCATTTCGATAAAGCAAACTCATAACGAATATGAAGCTGATCGAATCTCAGCTAGCCGATCTGGTACAAAGGAGTTTGATGATATTACAGATAGAAGCTGGAGCTATTCAAGATTATGACATCAGTCGGTTAATTAACATAAATGAATATATTAATTTAAATTTACCCAGCGAGCGTCGCACGGATATTGTCAAAGTGAGGGTATATACGTATATATAATATTGGCAGTAGATGGATGCGAAAGAGTCGATCGACAGGAGCGTGTAATAGCTCGACGAGCTCGTAATTAAATTTCATTCCTCTTGCGAGCGTATTCGAAGGGATGCCGGCGTTTCGAATTCCCGACAGCGATCTGTTTGAGTCTATCTGCTAGTCGCGTATCGCCTTCTGTTTCGGTTCGCCGCGTCTAGATGAAGATATACCCGAGAGCAGCTCGAGTGCCTGTGAAAATCGAAGACAATAAAAAAAGCACCGATGAAAGTTGTCAAAATAAAAGAGAAAAGAGAGGAGTCTGCTTTGTAGATTGAATTGATCAAAGTGGGATGGAATGAGGTTTGAGCATGAGAGCAGAAAATTCACAAGGGAATCGAGTCACAGGATATTCATGTATGTATATATGTCTGACGAAAGCGGGTCAAAACACAACTTGATTGATTGATGGATCGTTCAAACACGACGCGTACCTAATAATTATCGCGCGAAAAAAAAATTTTCCGTATGGTGGTTCGTGAAGATATTATCGGGAAATGTTTTTTTTTCTGGTACACGGCGTGTGCCAGTTGCGACTTGTCTGCCTCGCGAACAGAGGAAAATCGTTGTCGGGTTTTTGCAAATAATATGACGGCGGGTATAGTTGTTGTTGTTGCCGGCTGGGTCGTCGGGTGGATCGGGGCCACGCAAGATGTTGGCCCATTTTGCCCGAGCGCCCGGACAGAGGGGGTGAAATGTAAGCAGAGTGCGCAGCAATCAAGCCGCGACTGGGGGGGTTACAGCAGCTGTAGCAGCAGCAGCAGCAGCAGTAGCGGGAGCGAGGAATCGAAGGGAAAGCAGCGCGCGAAAGCGAACGGAAGCTCTGGGGGGAACAAAAGGATAGCGCGGCAGAGCGGAGGAGCGAGCCGAAGACCGGGAGAAAATTGAAAGAGAGCCGAGGACGCGGAGGACGAATGGAAACAAAATTGTCGCGCTCCGGCAAATGACCCGCGTTTCGATCGGCTCGTTCCACGCCACGACCTATCTGCACCGGATTTTCACTCGGCTCTGCGAATACGCTCCAGCCCCGGGGATAGAACGGCAAGTCTCATACGCGCAGTTTTGTCTCGACGTTTCGACTTCCCTCGCGGCTGCCTCCCGTACTTGCTGACCGCTCGTACGTGTTGAGTGTGCATCTAGAGATGCACAGTTCACGAATGAATCAAATTGAATCGAATTAACCTGGCTGCTGCTGCTGCTCGATATATGCCCCACAGGCAACTGGACAAAATTCAGCGCCAAGCTTTGAGCGTTTCACTGCGTAGTTCGATGCGCTGAGTACGAGAAAGATTGTTAAAAGAAACCTATGTTCAACCTTCAAAACTTGCATTTGAAGATTAATTTTTCTTGACATTTTTGTCTCAAAGTTGGCCATCGAGAATTTTCCAAATAAATTCAATGAATCTCTCGTGTGAATTGTATCCATTGCTATCTGATTGCCGCTGGCTATACCACACTCTCTTAAATGCAGTGGAAAATTACTGTAAGAAGGTGGATGAAAAATTTACTGGATTACAGTGAATTTTTCATGTAACAAAAGTGAATTTTCACTTTACTTCCGTGAGTTTTGGTAGCAACACTTTTTTCTTAAAATTTGCAGTATACTACATCACCCTACTTATAAGTAGAGTATAAAGTGAATTTCCATTCTAGTTACTGCGAATTTTATGTGAAAATGTTTGCTATCAAAATTCATCGAGCCAAAGTAAAAATTCACTGCAATGTCCAGTAAATTTGTCAGCCACCTTCTTACAGTGATTTTTAACTGCAATGCAGTGGTTTTTTACTATAAGGATTTAAGAGAGTATACTCAGTAACTTTATCAAGTGAGTCTGACGGGCAAACGTTTGCCCGAAGAGAGAGAGAGAGAAAGAGAGAGGGAAGGTCCGTCCGAGTGCGGGCGCGCGTTCACGTAAGGAAAATTCGTTGTTTTCGAGGGCTGGAGGCATCGCGTTCGCGACGGAGCCTATCCGCGATCAGCAATGAATGCGTATCTATGCCGGGCGGGAAAAACAAGTGGCGACACTTGCGGGGAGGCAGGGGGAAGGTGGGAAAAAGCGTGGCGTTGTCGGGCGAGAGAAACAATGGGTAGATTTGGTGGGTTGGAATTGAGGAAGGGAGCCTGTCTCGGGACGATCAATCATTTTCGTGGGCCGGATCTGACGTGAGGTTACTGTGATTTTGCCGAGCTAGATAACGCATCCGTCTTTGTCAGATTGAGATGGCCGCGCGCGCCGAGCGCCGGTGAACTTGGACAGAGAAACAAATATATCGTCGCGCACGGGGCTGGGGAACAACTCGGCTCTCAATGAAATTACCCTGAAAACATTCGCGCACCGCCGCCGCTGCCGCCGCCGCCACGGCTGCCACTTTTCATTTGTTTGTCTACGCCCCCGTTGCTTACCTTTTCATCCGTTTCCTACTCCGCTTCTCGTTCACTTTTTATTTTCACGCTGCCGCGTCATTATTCATCGTCCTTACTTCATTTTCACCCCTATTTTCACATTCTCTTGCTTCCTTTCACTTTGTACTGTTCAACTGGATAAAATAGAACAATACGAACATATCCCGAACGAAATTTCGCACACAAATGCCATTTGTGCACTCGGTGATTTTGCTTTCGCTAAGGTGAACGAGAGAAACAAAGCTTCAAACGCGACGTATGTGTAAAATGCTACTAAATAAACTTTATCAAGTACACGATTTGAGCCATCTAACCGCAGACAGTCGCATTTAATGTGTTGATTTATGGTTATTAAAGACGCATGAAAAATTGATGGTTCATCTGGGGTTTACGAGTGCCATTGGGTTCACTCGACAAAGAACAAAGATTTAAGCGTGACTCGGAGTTATAGAAAATACATAACATGATAGTTGGTATAAGCGTTCTGACGTGACTGGTGACCTATTGCATATACATACCTTAAATATTTATGATGCTCAGTCAATTCAGTCGTACAATTTAAAACTCCAGTAAAAACCACAATCTATAAAATCTCTCGAGAAAACATGTCAATTTAACCATGGTTCCGCTTTTTTCATAACCAAGTAACGCTTTCCACGCAGCAATTGGTATAAAATGTGGTATAATATAAAATGTTTTAAATTTGAGATCTGTGTATGAATTCAACTGCTAACTCAAACATGAAACGATAACTTGGATTCAGGTTTCGAATTTGACTGACAAAGGCATTGAAACAAGCTCGAAATAATCATTTCGAGGAAAAGTCAAAATACGCCGAATGTTTTTAATAAATTCTCAACTTTGTTGGATAGTAGCTGGGTTTCGTGCTAGGGGATCGCCCTAGTATTCGTAGCTCGGCGCAATTCATCGCCGGTCAATGGTACGTGTTCTTCTCGCTCTCTCCCGAGCTGTATATAAAAAATTGGAGCGCGCGTTCGGTAGGAAAGGCTGTCGGTCGCGTTCTCGGTCTCCCCAAAATTGCGAGTTTACGGGAAAACTCATTCAGACCGTTTGAAAAAAAAAATGAAAAGGTCGAGAGCTGGTACTGCAGTCAGGAATTGGTGCGCGCGACAACGGATTTGCGTCGCGCGCAGTTGACACAAGCGTCTGTCTATCCGCAGCTCGGTTCAATTCGCGCACCAGTCACCGGCCGACGTGGATTTGCATTTTTCAATCTGCTCCCCTGCCCCGTGTTCGCGGCTGTTTCTCTTTCGCCTCTGTACTCGCCAGCCGAGTGCTCGCGACTTTTCCTCCCCTGCAGTAGTCTCCTCGCTCGAGCCTTGGCCCGGTTTCCCGTTTTTCCCGGAAGGAAGGAAGGAAGGACGGAAGAGAACCAGCTCGATGCCCCGATTAATTTTGGCCGTACTGCTGATGCCGATGCAAAATAACACACACACACACACACACACACACAGGAGAACGCAGTCGGCCGAGACAAGTGTTATGAATGCGCGCACTCGTACTCAATGCTTAATCGATTTCGCCTCGACTGCAAGCCCGGGATTTTTGCCGGCGTCGCTGCTGGCCCCACGCGTACTGGCAGTTCCGATATTTTCCTCCTCCCGGGATCAATTCAACTTTTCTCTTGTCTCGTGTTGCTCCTGCTCCTGAGTTCACAATCAACCCGAGATTACATACACTCGTTTGATTCGCGGTCAAAAACATTCGGCTGAATCAAAATTCATCACGTAGAGTTGCCTCAAAAAATTAAAGTCGTTACTATCGATAAACTATGTGAATTTAAGTTTTAACTTGGCTACTGATTATGTTGAAATGACTCACTTATTCATGTTATTTAATTTTTATTTTGGAATTATATTTTATATGAAAATTTATATTCAAGGATGTCCAATGTGCCATCCGCTAACGGTTTTTCGCAAATCCGTCTGTTCAAATTTCAGAATTTCGCGAACAGATTGTTGAAGTGTAGTTCAACAGATATGAGAAATAACTGCTAAAATCACCATTTATCCATTTTGACTGAATAAATTCATTTTTGTAGCTCTCAACGTGTTCCAAAATGTCTCACTTTCATCAATTCAAATATCTTAACAATCACTCGTGTGGAAAGTTGTCATACTCTCCATCTATATCTAAAGATTATTCATGGATTATAAATAGTTCTGAAGTATTCTCAGTCAGACAGTGATTGAACAAACGAAGTATGAGACGTCTTTATACCATGATAACGGCCGAATTATCTGAGTCTCTTATTAATTCGAAGATGTCCTCTTGAGAAGGTCATGAGGAATCACATTGTTCTATTCTTACTGGATAATGATATTCTCATATTTTCAATAGCCCATCTGATTATGAAATTTTATTCAGAATCATTCAGTTTTTTCTGATTAACAATATGACTATTCAACCTGACATTCAAGTATTACACCTAATCTGACAAGGAGAGGACACTACCTCCGGATGTCCAATCACGATGAAACTTTGTGCGATAGTCCATGGGTAGCTCAAAAGCTTATATCTACAGCCACGCGGTCCAATGTTTCGTTTTTTTGGAGATACTTACGAATAATACTTGATTTTAGGCACGTATCTATGTCTATAGGTTTCTGAATATACAGGTATACTGTATATGCATTAGGTCGATAATAGTTCACGAATATCTTTGGGAAAACGAAACGTTGGACTGCGCGGCTGCAGATATAAGCTATTAGCTGCTGCCCATGAACCATCTCATAAAGTTTCATAGTGCGATTATAGACACCCGGAGGTAATGTCCTCTCGTTGTCAGTTTGATGTTGGATATACTATATTTCATCAGGTGAGAGCGACTCTGAGTCGTTACCTTCGCACGTCCGACTATTTCGGCCGATGTAAATTATGAATAATTTAAACCCGAATAAATGCCAAACTGATTAGCGTAAAGTACAGGAGTAGGCTCGCTCAGCTGTTCACGCAGTATGAGAGAATGAATTTTTCGTTTTGTCGATCGTTACGGGCGAAATAAAACGCGAGCAATGGAGAGTTTCGAATCGCGCTTCGTTGGTTGCCGCTGCAGTGAAATAAAAGCCGAGCGTACACTGAGAATAACATTTCCTCATCATAGCTCTATGTTGCCCTGTCACAGCCCAACGCATATCGTTGTCAGACGATGCGTGTTAGTATCGGTCTGAGACCCATACGACCATCATTTGTTTTTTCGTATCGGTGTCAGGACTATACGGTAGAGCTGTTAACCGGTTACAGTCGGTTCTTTCACCGAGTGAACTATATAAATGGAATCATATAATGATTAAGCATGAGTGAGTGAGTAATATTGTAGTAGAAATAATTCATAAGTGAAATCGCAAAATGATAAATTGCTTATCTTGAGATTCTATCAAGCTCATAGGTCTAGGCGTAACAAGTTTATCGTAAGCAATGACATTGTGCAAATGTGAGGAACTCAAAACTTCGTACGCATAAAAATGTTCTCGAAAAACACTTGTTAGCCGACTGTATATAAACATTGGCCTATTATTCCACAAGAAGATATATTTTATTTACCCAAATATAGGGAATCCCTCTTGTTCTCCAACGCAAAATACCATAGATGGTTTATATAATGTTCCATTGCTCTTCATCCAATTCACTATTTTGACACTGAATATTAAACATCCCACTTGAGGATTCATGCAAGAATCAAACTGAATTGGCAAATCTTTAAAATTTCTTACTATTGAAGGTCCAATTTCTATGGGAAAAAAACCTGAATTGCAATAGAATATTGATGCCAACTTTAATTGATTTTTTTCGGCTATACTTTCGCACACATTAACTTTCGAAGCAGAAAGTGTTGTACACATTGTACCCTCCCAGTGTTTATTTTACTAATATATATATTAGTATAATTTTTATACTTAACCCTGAAACGTAGGTTGATACTTATCCAGTCCCCAAGACTTTAACTTCTCCGTCACCCAGAAATCAGCCATCAGATCATATTCACGTTTGAACCACTCAAAAAATACTATTTTTAAAATCACCTGTGCGCACGATATTTTATTGCGGTGCTACAAGGATATTTGGTTACCTGTCATAACAAATTGACTGTTTGGTCATGACAACGAAATCGAATTGGGCTGTAGGAACGCTACAGTATCCCTCTGATGACCCAACATCGTAGTGATCATTCCATTGAGTCCTGACAGGGAAATTTTATTTTCAGTGTACGCGCGCGAATCGAACGACTGGAAAATCATCCACGTTCCGACGCTCGATTTGAATTCAATATTTCCACGGCGCATTTGCAATCAACGAAGCGCCAAGCACGCGCACGTCATTCCACGCGTCGAAAACCGCATGATCATACGCGAACGCCCATAAAAAAGCCCGCCCCCCACGTAAATACAGTCGAGAAAATGAAGCTCTCGACTCGAGTTTAACAGTATTGCGTGTCGACCTGCAGTTTGTTTTGTCGCTGCAATCTTCCTGGGCGGAAATCAAAATTCATTCGAGGACATTCGATCTATGTATCCACGGGAGTTCATCCCCTAACATAATCAGTCAGCGCCAGCTGTTCATCCATTTGGAAAACCCAGCGATGGGAAGTCGCTTGTAATATCATCTCGTTGTATTACACTATTCCAGTGTGCAAACATATAAGGTACGATAACTCGGTAACGTCCCACCTGACTTTCGCTACACTTCACTTCGAGCAAGTTTTACAGCGAAACTCAGAACAAATCAAAGGTTGGCATCTATATATATATATATATATATATACACGGAGAAAAAAATGATAGCTTAAATCCATCAGTGCTGCCGATAGCTCAAGTGCATCCGACTTCGGATGCAATGTTGGTATCCTCGGATGCGTTAAACGTAGCTCCGCCATGCGTATATTCCATGCGGTAGGACGATACAAAATTTCCAGCCGGCGGATGGTGTTTTGGTAGCCGCCGGTTATGGAAACGCCAGTTGTAGACAGCGCGCATGCGCATCTGCAGATATATATGACTGCTGAGTGCTGGACTCATCCACGGCACTCATCCCCTCTACAACTGGCGTTTCCATAACCGGCGGCTACCAAAACACCATCCGCCGGCTGGAAATTTCGTATCGTCCTACCCATGGAATATACGCATGGCGGAGCTGCAGTAAAGCTATCGCGTGGGGGTAACAATTCCATCTCGAGAGTCGGCGGCAATATATGCATCGCCTCTGATGCTTTTAAGGTATCATTTTTTTCTCCGTGTATATATATATATATATATATATATATATATATATATATATATATATATATATATGACCTTCGATATGAATTCGACGTGTCTTACGAAGAAAGACACATAACTGAATCTGTCCGCGAAGAAAGACACATATCCGAATCTGTCCGCGAAGAAAGACACAACTCGCAATCTAGCCACGAAGAAAGACACAACTCGCAATCTGTCTACGAAGAAAGACAAATGTCGAAATTATTCTCCCGCGAATATTAACGAAAAAAGAGTTTAAACTGTAGAAAAGCCTCGTTTTTTTTTGTCAAGTATAACCTACTCATTCTAAGCTTTCATTCCATATATTTTTTACGTCGGAAAATTGTGGGATGTGCGCCATGTATCCTTTTTGCGGGCAGACGCGAGTTGTGTCTTTCTTCGTGGCTAGATTGCGAGTTGTGTCTTTCTTCGCGGCTAGATTGCGAGTTGTGTCTTTCTTCGCGGACAAATTGAGATGTGTCTTTCTTCGCGGACAGTTTGAGATGTGTCTTTCTTCGTAAGACACGTCGAATTGTACTCCATACCAGTTTGAACTTTTGTATGATTTGATTACCAAAAATGTGCTCTCTTAATTCTTTACATGAAAAACCACTGCATTGCAGTGAAAAATCACTGTAAGAAGGTGGGTGACATTTTCACTAGAATTGCAGTGAATTTTTCATGCAACTAAAGTGAATTTTCACTATAGCTCCATGAGTTCTGATATGAAAAATTTTTACATTAAATTCGCAGGAAGTGAAGTGAAAAAATTCACTTTACAATTATTGAATATTCGCTTCAGTGTCATGAGCCCGGCAAATTCCATATGTTATGGATAAAATTGTTAATTCGAAGTTTTTGAGCTTTCTCCAAAAGAATTGCTCCAAATTCTGAGAACCCAATTCAAACAAAAGGGGTGAACGGTTATATAGGAAGTCAGTTCTAGAAATTGTGAATATTGAAAGTTTCACATTCATAATTAATATCTTTTTCATTAATAACTATAATTAAATAAAAATAAAAGATGATTTCGACAAAACAATAATTCTTTATACGCCTTGCTCCAACATTTTTTTTATATAATTTTGAAATATCAAGCATCAGGACTCTTATGCGCATGAGCACAAGCGTCATCTCCACCAACAGTTTACAGTAGGCTGTAAATCGAAGCGTCGCTGCGTCGGAGACTGTCAGAGACTCGGAGGTTGGAACGGTATGTATGGATTGTAGAATACCTACTATTTTTTTAGAATTGCGAGCCGTGAGGCACAGCTGCGCACAGTAACCAGATGAAAAAAGAGCAAAAATAAAGTTGAGCACTGTGTGCAGCAGAGTGCAATTCTGTTTGTAGGTTATAATTCCCCTGACCATTGAAGCCCCTGAATGGTCCAATGTATTTATCAGGTGAGTTGATTTTAATCTAATAAACCCACAAGGTCGTACATAAAAACACAACCTCCTTCACACATTTAATACATTATGATATCTATGTTAGTCTCCTGCTCTGCGCACGTTTGACAAAAATTATCTTCTAGTAGCAGCGTTTACATCCATATATCATTGGTGCTACAGTAAAGTAACCTTGACGCTGCAGCAGTTCCTGTTGCAATTCTGCTTCTCTGGCTGACGATGGATCTTATATCTACCTATGGAGCTATAGTGAAAATTCACTCCAGTTGCATGAAAAATTCACTGTAATTCTAGTGAAAATGTCACCCACCTTCTTACAGTGATTTTTCACTGCAATACAGTGGTTTTTCACTGTAAGGAATTAAGAGAGTGTCTTTCTTATGATGAGAAATCGAGGCTCCTTAATCATATCCACCCGGTAATATTACGTCTTATTTGATCTGTAGATTGGATTCTGACAGAAACCAAGTAAGTACAAATGAAGTCTAAAAATAATGTACAGTTTTGGTCAAACTTTATTAAAAAATTCGCTGCCATGTGAGTTAGCAGTGAGCTCTGTCAAAAACACTTTATTGAAAATTGGCATCGCATCAAATTCCTCCCACTTTTTCCAACGGTTACGCAAAACGAAAGTTATGAATATCAAATATACGAGTATGAAATATGTTTTAGATTTTCAAACATTTGACGTTAGATCTTAGTTAGAAATAAGTAAACTTGATCCTTATTTTTTTTCTTCCCTCGGCAATGGTTGCTATGAGAAGTTATGGAGATCCCATGTATTTTGTTAACAAATGTTCTGAAAATAGACCTTACATCGATTTTGCTCACTCAAAAAGAAAGGTTTGTATTTTTCTGTCCTTGGCAACGTATGTTATTCGGTGCGTGAAATAGCATTTTATGTTATACGTGATCATAAGCGCTCATTTCACGCATCGAATTCCGTGCGTGAAATGCGATTTCACACACTAGTGCGTGAAATCGCATCGGTTTCAGTGCGTGAAATTGCATTTCACGCACTCAAATCTCGATGAGTGAAATTCGCGTTTGGATCACTTATAACATAAAATATCGTATGCAACTCGTGAAATGCGATTGCACGCACTCGTGTGACCGCCTAACACTCGTTCGCCGGCTTCGCCGGCGACTCGTGCAGGCTTGTCACACTGGTGCGTGAAATCGCATTTCACGCACTAGTTGCATAATATACTATTACGCGACTTGTTAATTTTTAAATGTCCTTCAAGCTCGGGCAGTCAAAAAATGGAATATCGTATCCCCAACTGATGTGCGCGTTAAAATTTCAACACCTGTGTGAAGCTCGTTTCTGGCAGTTCACTGCGGCCACTTGTATGGACACGCGTCTACAAGCTTCTTAAAATGTTCACGCAGTAGTCGCCTTCTGAGAAATTTACTGATATCTGATCCAATTCTATGTGTCATTTGTCATCAAGTGTTCCGAAAATGAGACGATTTCTTGGTAATTAAACAATCGTTGCTGTGAAATTTCCAAATACTCCTTATCGATTCTCATTCAAATTCATAAGACATAACCCAAGTCTCGATAAGCATTTGCAAGGGATTATGAAAAATTTTCCAAGAGCAGTAACGGTTGCTGTTGAGAATGCAATCATTCATATAATTGATTCTATGAGCCTTTCCAGAGTAATGTATTCCTAGTTGATTTTCGTAATCAGACTAGCTTGCACAAGTGTCTCGTACACTTGTTATGAAAACCAAGTCTACTCATAAAAAAGGCATTCAATAGTGGCAATAAATCGATTTTCAGCATGTTCAACGGTAAAAGACACAGAACTTTATGATTCACCATAGCAACCGATGTTTACATCGCCAGGCCAACGGTCGCTATAGAAAGGGAAAAATCTCGATAACGTTCACTTCGTCAAATATTTAGGAATCTTTCGAATATTACACATTCCATAGCAGCCATTATTTACATCCGCAGCATTTCTCAATTGACAAAGCCTGCTTATAATTGTCAGTTGGCAGTGGTATTTACAAGAATTGTATTTAGCGTTTGAACCGAGCTCAATATAAATATTGCGCAATCGAGCAGCGTTCAAATTTAATTCCTCGCACAGTGGAGAATTTTGAATTAAATTGAATAAAAGCGTATGGTGGAGGTGAGGTATTTGGGGCGAACCGTAAACGTAGCGATTGAATTGACGTCAAGCTGAAAATCGATTCTCAACGCGGAAGAGCAACCTTTGCCCGCCGTTCAGCTGTTGGTGTACTGTAGGGGTCAAAACGCAATTTTGGCTCTCGTCTACGGACCCCTTCACATTTCGGAATGAGCAA
The DNA here is from genome assembly GCA_020882685.1 of Aphelinus atriplicis. NCBI lineage: Eukaryota > Metazoa > Arthropoda > Insecta > Hymenoptera > Aphelinidae > Aphelinus > Aphelinus atriplicis. Next base: position 70,910 of record JAJGQD010000093.1, read on the forward strand.
AAAGTTGGGGCTTTAGAACACGAGGAAAAATCAATCAATATCGTGCGGGTCGCAGGGCTGGCGATTGTTTGTCCGGCGATACGTCCAGCTGCAGGTGATCGGGCAGTTTCATGCGGAGAATCGAGTCCGGGTAAAAATCAGCGCTGGGGGGGGGGGAGTGTGGCAGGTCGGCGGCCCATCGCCTCCGATTGCCCGCGATCCATCAAGCCAAAGAGCCAATAATTCCGCGGGGGGCATAACTACTTCTTCCCTTTTTGCCGCGTGCTCGCGAAAACTTTCTCGCCAACTCGTATCCCCCTACGAGAATTGACTCTCCCGTTTCTCCTCGTCGTCCGCCTCCTCCTCCTCCTTCCACCCCACTCCCGGGAAAAAGTCGACGCAGAAGTGGAGATACGAGCTGATAGATACGGTGGACGACGCCACCACCGCGTTCACTACATGCGCGTCGACGGGAAAGCGAGAGGAAAATGAGAAGCGGCAAATGGTGCGTGGGTTAGATGCGAGGGAAGAATTGCAAGATGGATCGGATATCCAATGTTTTCCTACACTCGCGCGCGTGCGCCCGCGCTCACGTTCTCGTTCGAATAAATTCGAGAGAGAGCAATAAAACCTCCACCTCAATAAGAGTACGAGCCAACTGTCCAAACAAGTACAGAGCTCCAACGAAAACCCGCGGATACTACTGCAGATAATAACACTTGATGGCCAATGGGCAATTGGATAAAGATGAACTCGTATCGGATTATCAGATAATTGTAATTGATCTATACATGATATCAAAGTACAATTTGTAAGAAAAGGCATTTAATGACCGATAAATCAATACGTACGAGCAAATATGAAGAAAAGTCAGTTAACAATAATAAAATTCAATTCTGCTCAATGTTTACGTTGACTGAATTTTTAATTTTAGGAAAACTTTGCTTCCAACCAGCGGCTGATCTGTTGTTCCAGACAAATTACATCAGTTATATGAGTTCATCAATCGTCGTCATATATCTTATATAAATATTATTCCCAGACTAAGCTAGGACCTAGGGCACAGAGACAACTCGTGTCTATACGAACTATATTGATATTATCTCCAGATAAATCCAGCCATTCGTGAGCATAATTTATTGCATAATTGTTTCACTTGGGGTTGCAAGCAAGTATTATGATGTGGGAGTAGCCTCAGTATAGACTCATCTTGTTTCTGTATAGGATATGAGAGGTGAGAATTGCTTGATATAGCCGTGGGAGAAAAGTAATGCGCGACGTGCGCGAATAAGAGGAGTCGTCAAGTCTCTTTCTCTCCGAGACTCGTCACTCGGTGTTCGCGAGTCTTTTGCATCCTGGGGCACACGAGGATCGGGCCGTACATTGGTATGATGACAGCGTGGGCCACCAAGATATGGCCCACGGCACGCCGGATTCACGAGGGAAAAAAAGCAAGGACGTGTCCGAGAAGAGGGGATGAAAGGGGCAATGGGGGGGGGCGGCTGCCTACACACTGATAACGACCGACTTGAGGAAAACAGAGCCGAGGTTTATAGCTGGGTACGAGCCCGAGAGTTTTATGCTTGGAATAACGCCCGTCAATTAATACAGCCCTATAAGCTGAATATTTCCATTCGTCCTCCTGCCCCCGGCCCCTTTCCGCGAGCTCTTTCCTTCTCGAGAGCCAACCAATTTCGCCCGAACCATCCCTGTATATCCACCTCTTCTTGCATTGCTTCACTTAACAACCAACAATTATCTATTCACCCAACAACATCTTCCATCACTCGCGTCATTTATACATTCCACTCATTCGTATGTAACTGATGTAACTTATACGTAGTGTTGAAAATTCAATACTACATATAAGTTACATCATCATTAAAAACGCCACTTAGCTTCGTTGTGGGCTCGCAATATGCGCAAGTATATTACGAGGAGTACCCGGTGGCATGCAGTCGCAAAAGAGTGAATCGAGTGAAAAAAGATAAAATGTGGTTCACAACAAAAGCTGTTTGTTGATTGGGGCATCTCTTTTCTTCGCTTTCGACATTTCCACTTTGTATTTCCTCTGTGAAATGCTTCATGCAGCGACAGAGTCTCTTCGTAGTTTTAAAAAAGCAAGCAGCCAAAGGAGACGCCCGACAGTAAGCAATTTATCAATCAGAATAGTACGCTCGCGTTTTTTATTAAGCTTGCTTGAATTTGATGTGAGATTTATTGGATGGGTCGTGACGGTCCCCAACGAGTCTCGCGCTTATCAATCTGCTTTTCATGATTCAAACGGCATGAGATCAACGGAAACATTCCATCTCTTTTCTTTGTGATACAGAAGAGGCATTAAAAAAGTTAGCGATTACTATTTTAAAGTAGAATCTGAGAAAAAAATCTGGAATATTGAGTTTGATATTGCTGAATCAATTTATTTCTTATACAGTCGACTTTTATATGAGTTTCTAGTGATTTTCCTAGATAAGGTATCATAGTTGATCGTCCGATATTGTACAATTTTGCTCATGATCTATGAATTTCGGTGACAAAACATAAGAGTCCTACAGTTTCAGAATCATTATGTTTAATACCTGTAAGTGAAATCTCCCTGTACTATAGTGAATATTCATTGTAAGCTTCAGACCAAAGTTGCTTACTATATTTTACAGTAAAAGGCACTGTAACTTACAACGAGAAAATCGTATATATTTATAGTTTATAGTGAGAAACGTTTCGCTGCAGCTTTCAGTGATATTTTCACTGAAAGTAATTTAGAGAGCTAACTATGTCAATCCTCACGTTATAATGTTGAAGGAATGGACAAATTCCTAGCAGAGGGAGTCAGTTTACTCCAAATCAAAGATACATTTTTTGATGCACTGTTAAAGTTGACTTATTCACCAGAGCCAAAGAAAAGTCATTGGGAAAATTTCAAAAAGATCGGACGATGTCCTCGAGAGTTATCGCGCATCAAAAAACAGCGTTACTACACCGCACGTAAGTACCTATACACATTTTTAAGATTCCATGTTTTTCGACTCGTAAATTACAAAAATCGAGTTCCCGATTCGAAAGTTGGATTTTTGCCCCGTCGCAAGTCTTTCCCTTCGAGGGAGCAAAAAGCAGGGGTAAAAGAAAAGCCAAGTCGCAGAGTGTGCAAGAATTAGCGGACCGTGTGTAGGTTTTGGCAGAATGAAAATAAGTAAATTCCGGGGCATCGGCGACCAATTGAATCGTCGGTCGTTCGAAGTGCGCCAATAGATCAGCCTCTGTCTGTCCTTGAGACTGGAGCTGCCAGCTACGCGATCCAATTGTAATCAGACAGCTGTAACATATTCCACGCGTGTCCGCACCGCAGCGTCTGACAGCTGACAGCCGGATAGATAAGGAGAGAGGCAGGTTTGACATAGCGTGTGCTATTCGGATGGCCCCTCGAGGCTGTTTTCATTGGTAGCAAGCCAAGCCTCGCGTCGATCGGTTAATTGAGACAAATCTCGATGGGCCGTGATTTTTCTTGGCCCAAACACGAGCCGGTGCTATTTTGTAAAAGAGACGTGCCGACGGTGCTCAGCTCCCACCTAACATTGAAGCGTACACAGCCACCAAATAGTTCCATTTGCTCTCCCTCTCTCAAGTTAATATCCTATATTTGAGTATCTTACTTCTTCATTCTTAATGCTGTTTTTTTATAATTCATCAATGTTCCGTTACCAACCATCTCACCAGGAATTCGACCACACTTCACTGACGATCATGGCACAAGAATCCCCTAATCCTCTTTGGATTAACCAATCAACTGAGATAAACCTATTCGTTTGAAAACATGACCAACTACCTGCAGGAAATTGAAACTTTCAGTGACATCAAAGACGCCAATCCCCAGCGGTAGATCTTGGCTAGTGAAATGAAGGAGCTAGGTTTTCCAAGTATAAAAGTATTGAGGTATCCAAATACCAGAGAAAGTGTTGATCGTGATTGGAGGCCCCGGAGCTGTGTACATGTTTCCTTGTACTTTTCTTGTGAGAATTCAAATTTTGACTATTTCTGAAAGAATACTCTGCTATTTACATTACTAAATCCCTATCATGGTATATTTAATTCATGATGACCACAGCACATATAAATAGATGCAGTAACAGCCGATAAAAGGGAAGGCTAAATGAGTCAAGGTGGCAGCATAAGAAACAAGTCAACACGATTAGAATTGCAGCTGCGATGAGAAAGATGGGACGCGAAGAAGCGCACTTGCTGGATGCGCACAAATTCACAGTCAAAACTGCAGTTGAGCAGTTGAGAGCATCGAGGTGGCGCCGCACAATTATAGAGTCGAGAAGATTGCGAATTTGAAAGGGAAAAAATATGCAGCACGAAATCTGCTGTTGCTGCGGCGGCTGAGCTGAACCCCCTGAGCACGCAAGTCTTGTTCTTTTCGCGTTTCGCTTACTTTTTGTTCCATCTCGCCGCTCAGTCGTCTTTTTCGCGTTCGACACCCTTTCTCACAGACGCGTTCCACATTGAATCGCTGCCCTCCCGCCCTCCAACCTGTTGAAACTTTCTTATTCAATTTTAAACGCGCGGGCGAGCCGGCGACAGTGTGGGGCCAAAGAATAATCAAATCAAAAGTTCAATACAATGTTTGCGCGATTCCTTGGGCGAGTGAGAGAAATGAAGCAAACTCGAGCTGCCGAGAGCGTTGCTAATTGAGCGTTCATTTACAGTCGTTGGCTTAAGTGGCGGAAAAACTAATTAGCGCGGCGCAATGGGACACAGCTAACGAATGAAAAAAACCCTGTGAGTCTCGCGCGCAAGCACATCAATTATTATTACGAAGGTATTTATTCTTCTGCAGAGCCGTGTTGCACAATTGAAAACTTTCCCATTGTGCTCATGGCTAATGAATTCGACAGCAGCTTGGCATTCAAAGGGTGTGAAGCGCATCACAAACGAGCGTGTATTGAATGAAGATGCAAATGCACAGCATCGTATGTTTATCCGTCCACCCGATTCTCATTAGCTAATGGGCAAAGAGTCTTCATCGTCGTCGAGTATTTTTATCAAAATCATAATACCAACTTTTGAGTGCGGAGATAAGAGCTCACGAAGTTACGATTGAAAAATGCAATTAATTTATCCATGGGTCACGGGGATGCACCCACCGGCTGCACGGGTAAACAGCTTGCATAAACTTCGTCCAGTCGATCGATATGTGCTTTGGTTGAGAATCATGGCACACATTCTGTTTGGTTCTTTTTATTGAACTCGTTGAAAATTAATCGACACGAATTTTTGTTATTTCTCGATTTGGCGAATAATCACACAAGCGAAACAGCTCGGGTCCATTGGAAATTCACATTTACATAACTACTGGCATGATATAGATATAAAAATGTATAGAGAACGTCACAACCTAGCAGGACTTCACGTCACGACGTAGCTGAGACGGTATTTCAACTCGCGCTGTATCTTCTTTCAAGTCAAGGAACAACAAAAACACGTGTCGATTATTCTTACAAGTTCAACGAGAACAACCAAACAGAATTTGGTGAAAAAGTTACTACAGATTATTCGTATAGTTGAAAATGGTGGAGTTGATGGAGGAGTTTGAGTGCTGGTAGCATTGTGCTACTCGGTAAAGGTTGCTGGGGTTAAAGGAAGAGATACGTCTGTACGGTGCGAGCTAAAGATTACGGCTATTAGACGTGCTATCGGAAAGTGGAGGGGAGCTTTGGAAGAATATCAATCAGTTGGGCAAGTACGTGACACATGCCAACTGTTGCGTGATTGGAGCTCTCGAAGTACGTGACACGTACGTTCACTCATTTCTTCGCCCGATCGCGCGACGATTGTTGGTCTCTTTTTAGCCGTGTGTGTATGTGTCGAGCGAGAGACACACTTTGTAGGGGGTTGGATCCAAAGCTACCGGTACGAACAACTCGATGGCAAACGACGGTTTATTTATAAGCCAGCCGTAATCGCTCAGAGTCCGGCAAAACGCGAAATCCACAGTGTCGTTAAAATTGCCAACAGTCGTATACCGGGAAAAAGTACGGCGAAGCTTTGGCCGGACCGGCTGAGACAAGATAAGCCGCGGCCAACGTAATTCCGTTGGAAATGAAAAGCTCTTGCCGCACTCATTATCCGCCTCTGCCCTCTCGCCTCAACCCCCCCCCCCCGCCTCGCTCTCCTTCTACGTAGTATTCCCTTTCATCAGCGCAGCGGCATTAATAATTGCAGGCTAGACTTACGCTGCGAATCAGCCTAGCTGCACGCAATCATCGTTGAGCAAGCGCCAAGCTCAAACGACGCCGATCCGATTCAAAACTCATTGACCATTCCACCGTATGTATTGGCGCACCTCCTGGCTGCGCACGCGAGCAAATAGTTTTCTCTTCATCCAGGGGTTATCCTCACGAGGAGATGCACCCATAATATGAGCAAACAGTTTGCGCAGCTCATGTGTGTATACGTCCCTCTCGAGTTATATCTCGTTACGTCCATACGTCGAAGAACTTCATTTTGGTTTCGCTCATTTTCACACGCATTAGTTAGTTATGAATCTAATATTCCAGGCATGATGCGTCGCCCTCACTCCGACGAAAATACATTAAAATCCTATACTGGGAAATTGTAATAGATCTCGTGGGATTTTAAGTAGTACATAATTAATTGAAATACGGATCAACGCACCGCCGACATTCATCTGCCTCGAAACTCGTCCGAGTAATTCCAGAGCGAGACAGAGCTGTTGCTTTCTCGGAAGAGTGGGAAGAGAGGGTTTTTGACCTATTTTTTGTTAATTTCTATAGAAACCGTCTAAAATAAGGACATGATTGAAACGTAATTGATGAGCAGGTACTCTGATATCACTCCGTACTCTTCTCCACATACAGGCTGTATCCAAGCCGCAATATTTCTGACCCAATATCATGAGTAAAAAGAATTTGCTCGCACGCGCGCTAAATGATTCGTAGCAATGATTTGTTGACGCTCCACACGATACATATGATGACAATCGAGTTCATCTTTTTGAAGGTTTCCGCTGTTCGACTGCCGCGAGTTTTGCTCCGTTCACCCGGTTGCTCGGCGTTCATCCAACGGTCGTCTTACTCCAGCGAGCGCAAACAATCCAGCCAACTGCACTGCCAGCTGTATCAAAGGGACAACTTGGCTAATTGGCGGTATATACCCATGGAGCTCATTGACCAACTTTCATCCGGCCAAATATTTCTCCTCGAGTTATTTCGCTGTTTAATTGCAATTTGCGCGGTGCCGTCACATAGCGATCGTTCCGCTCGCGGCTGACTCGAGCATTCAAGTCACCCCACCGCTAAACCACGTCTGTTCATCATTTCGTTTCATCTCGTTAGATCATCGACTAATGATCGATCATCAGCCGAGCCTCGTCGCGTTCCCTAATGGCACACCTGTGTGCAACTATAACATCAGTATTACCTTGGTCAGTTCATCATTCTTACGCGCACATTGGGTAATTATCCCCTATTATCCTTCTTCCCATCTCTCATTTGCAACAGATAATTATTGTGACATCTTTGGTGGATATGCCATCCTGAATTCAACTACAGTTTCCGATTGAGCGCTATCAATTTAGTGTACCGCAAAAGGAAGACGAATTTACTTCCCTTATCGGAGAAAAAATACTTCAGTTATACATGATAGCAATACATTCACGATGTGGATAGTGTACCTTGGAATATTTTTTGGTGTAATTATTGTCATGAAAATAGAATAGTGAATTGCGTGCACACAAGTTGTGTATACTACTTTTCACCACTGATGCCCAAGGAATGCCTTATTACGTGGCGATTTCGGGCCCGTAAAAAATGGGCGATTGTATACTCCGTCACGACATTTCGTTTGTAACGCTCGAGCGCTGAACTGTAAACCTGATTTTATCAGAAATCAAGGTTCCACAGTCCAATTCGGAAGTTCGATTTTTGCCCCGTTACTAGTCTTTCTTTTTGAGAAAGCAACAGAACCTTCAGGTGTTGCGGAAAATTTTCCTTTCCTGTTACTACCGAAACAGTTGGAAGCTTTGATAGTTTATCTTTTTTTAACACATGTGAAGACACTGACGGAATTGATAAAAGCTGATAAAACTGATAAAAGAACTGGTTCATGCTAGAATAAAGTAATCAAGCCAGTGAGCAGGAATCGAGACACACCGAATTCGACCGTTGGGTATATATCTTATCTTACTCTTACTATTATATGAGGAGGAAACGTTTGTTTGTATGTTCGCAAAATTCTCAAGAACTACTGAACCAATCGCCTCTAAATTTTGACAGTAGCTTTACTATGTACCCTGAAGTGTCATAGACTATTAAGATTAACCATTAATCAATTAGAAACGTTTCTATGCAAAATGTGGAAATAACATGCAAATCAGCTCCGGCTTCTCTCTTTGGCCACTAGGTAGCGAGACGCTATTTTAGCCGTTCACGCGGCTGAAATGGCGCGGTCAGGCCTATAAGTATAAGGCAGTCATGTGGTGAAGTCCTCGATTTTTTTATAGAATACTTCAAATTGGTCGTCCTATTGTGACTCCCGATATTGCAGCGGTGTAATCGATTGCCTAAATAATCGAACTTGCATAAATTTTCTGAGAAATTACTTTTATCGGCTGAAATATGCCTTAATTTTGAAGATCTTTGGCCACTATGTTGCGAACCGCTGTACTAGCCATTCACGCGGTTTCTTTTGCTATTACAGTTAACAAGACTCAAGGTCAGACATTTAAATATATCGGAATTAATTTAAGCTCAGATTGTTTTTCACACGGGCAATTATATGTTGGACTTTCTAGGACGGGTAAATCGGAAAACCAATTCATCCTAATGCCGAATGGTAAAGAGAAAATCAAAAATGTTGTTTTCGTCCCAGCGGCAGTAAAGTGCGTACTTTGCGTCCTGGCGTTTGCAAAGAATGGCACTTTTCTGCCGCGGGGTACGAAAAATAGTATATGCACCTCGCTCATCTAGGCTATTTCGGCACGCGCAAACTTGCAATCCTCGCTGCGCTCGGATCGCAAATGTTTTTCGTGCCGAAATCGCCTAACCTCGCTCGGGTGCATAATATACTATTATTCTGGAGTACTTTAGGGACTTGGAATTTTGAACACTTGAATGTTACGTTTTTATTTCTATACACAGATAATAACTATCATTCGTATTTTATTAACTCAGAGAGCGGGCGAAGCCGCGACGGGGGAAGCTAGTAAATTATAAAAACAATTGGGGAATGTTCGTTTCTGCGGTAGCTCCCGAGACGGTGTTAGTATATTGGTAAGAAAACGACATGTATACTCGGGCAGAGTAGGGCACAAGGAGCAGCTCGCTTCATATCCTTTATAGATAAGCCATGGGTATAGGCAAACCGATCGAGCTTGCCAAAGCGAAAAAAAACTTTCGGAGCGCGAGCTCTGCGACGTGTGGACTCAATTGTTTCGTCGGTCTTGGGTCCATAGCACATCAGGTACACCTTTTTTCTCGCAATAATTCTGGCAAGCTCGGTGCGACGCACCTGCGATCACGATGAGTGCGAGAGAGAGAAAGAGGAATGTGGTGACTGGCGGAAGAGTGGGGGGGCCAATAGCACCGCGCCACGCCTGGAAGTTTTTTATTTGCACATAACAGATAGGCTAATGAATAATCGCACATTCAATGAGTGCAGAATTGATATTCATTTCTATGATAACTAACAAGTTTTAAAAAAATAAGGATGCCTTAATTGGTTTTTGTGAGTGTTAACATGATTACAAAGTTTTAGAGTTTCGAACAATCCATTCGCGGAAATGAGCAACGTTTTGGTAGAGGCCCGGATACCGATAATCAGCGCAGTTTCTGGCGCCGTATACAATGCCAACCTGGATATTTCCTTCGATAACAAGCGGACCACCAGAATCACCATAGCAAGCTCCACTGTGGAGACCATGAGCACAGATCAGATGTTTCTCATCTACCTCAGTGCCTGTCCTGTCTCCTCAGCTCGTAGCTTGCATCACCTTCAGTAGTATAGCTATGGGGCTACTGCCCCATGGGGTTTCTGCCCCACTTGGGCCAGAAACCCCATGGGCCAGAAACCCCATGGGGTTTCTGACCCAAGTGGAGCAGAAACCCCATGGGGCAGTAGCCCCATAGCTTTTTGAGGTTGTACTACTAGTTGAATTTCTACTCCAAGTGGAGTGAGAGCCCAAGTGGAGTGAGAGCCCAAGTGGAGTAGAAACCCGCACGCAATAGTCCGTGCAGTATTTCTGCGCCATGGCGCGCACGTGAATCCTCCGCCGCCGCGGAGAGTGAGTAGCTCGAGTGTGAGGGTGTACTACTCATGAGCAATCCATGGGTTCGGAATATGTGTGTTTTGAAGTTGCGATGATAAAGTTCTTGAAAAGTCTGACATTGTGAAGAGCACAACTGGCTTTGTATGCTCCGTTGTGATGAGGACAAACCGTTGCAAGTTTGATCCTGTTCAGTGGTGGATAACCCATTTCTGCCAGATCGTGAACATTGAATCTGAAGCGCTCCAACCATTTCTTCTGAATTGAGCCTGCCACATATATTTTCTTGGCATCACACAAGTTTTCTCTGAGGATGGGTCCAATAGCGGTGTAAGGGCGATCTCCTGCACTCCAGGGTATTCCGTGGTGATGTTGTTCAAGCCAAGTATTCATTTTCTTGTACTTATCGGTGAGTCGGTTCCAAGGAAATGGATTCTCAAATAAGAATACAAAAGGCTCGGCATTTTCGCTGAGCGGAAGGATGGCTAGCTCCTTGAGAACGTAATCGTTGCCTGGCTGTTTGAAGCCCTGCATGTCAACAACGTACTCCATCTCGAGAGCGAATGAGCTCTAGGATTGATGCAGGTGTACTTTTATAATCCTAAACGACTTTTCTGATATCCCCACTCATTGGATTATACTCAACGATTCTGTCGTGTATGATCAAGCAATAAGCGGAGGTGTTTTCAGGGAAATTATCTTTAGCTTCGAATTCCAAACGAACATCCACTGGAGCGTTCTTGAGAGATTCGTTTTGCTTCGAACAATCTAGCACAATCAATGGTATTTTCTTGATGAATTGTTCTCTACTCAAGATTGGTTCTGTATCTTTGCTATAATATGAATTCTGGAAATTTGTGTACATATCGTAGAGGATGGCATATTGATTACGATCAATGTCTAAATTGAGATTACCATACGGATAATACTGAGAATTCAGAAACAGCTTCACATTTCTAATTTGACAATGATCGAAATGGCTAGCATTGACATTCCTGAGGTTTTTTCGTTTGGTTTGAAAACCAAGAATGATGAAGCGTGGTTTTTCCAACTGATTCGAAGTTTTCACTGTCCAAACATGATTCCTGGCAGCAGGAAGAGCTGGGTACTCGTGAAGCTCCCACGATCGGAAACTCATAGCAATAGGCTTACCTCTTTGCAACTGTCCCAACAAGCGAATTTTATACTCGTTGGAAAGTAGTACATATGGCATGAGCCATTCAATTTTTATTAACGCAATTTTTCCATCTTCCCATCTATCCACGTCATCATCTCTGTAAGAGGATTGTATGATTGCGTTGTTATCAGCGTTCGATCTTCGAAGCACCAACTCATGTTTGGTGTTGACTACAATCTTGCGATAATCTTCAGCAAATCCAAGTATCATGCTGAGTGGGATGTATAGATCAAAGTAGCCTTCATCATTGACGATACTCTTATTTTCCTCAACGTCCCGCCAACCCGCGTTCTCTGTACTCTGTCTAGGATTGAAAGAAATCCATCCTTTCATGAGACTGGTTAGACCGACATTTTTGCAACGATCAATCTCTATAGCGTTCATTTCATATCGAATTTCTTCGAATAAATGACAGATGCCGTTGTTGACTATCTTCGTATGTGCTAAAGCCGTATTGTCGGGCTTGCTTATTCGACCACAAATATGTAGTGAGCTCCTCGATGGTAGGAGACACAAATCCTGATGTTGTATTGATATACGTATCTCATCGTTGTTGTTGAAGTTGGATCCAGTATATGGCTGATGAGCGTGCACCTCATAGTGTGAGATACTCTCATCAAATGCGATTGGAGCTTGAATGTTTAGAATGTCTTCCATCTTTCTTGAAACAACAAAAGAATATGCAAGTTATTTTCCACCAGGGCTGATTTTGAAGCCGAGACTTTTTAGGAACTGAATGTTTTGACGTGTTAACGCTTCGAGAGCTCGTTGACGACTGATGCTCGGAAGTTATTTTCCACCAGGGCTGATTTTGAAGCCGAGACTTTTTAGGAACTGAATGTTTTGACGTGTTAACGCTTCGAGAGCTCGTTGACGACTGATGCTCGGCAGACATGATGCGCTGCTTTTATACCCTCGTCCGTGATAGATGATCCCCATTATCAAACTGATTTTATATGTAATCTGACTGTGATAATTTCTCCACGAAAATTGACAAGACGTCCGTCCTGGTCGACTATTCGCACTTGAATGTGGTCTATGTAGTTGATGTTGATTGGTAAGTATATGACCGGTGACGGAATTTCAATAATTTTGTATCCCGGTTCTACAGCAGGGAAGAACTCGTGAATAGTGTGAGCTCGCTGTCCGTTTATATATGCACCAGCAGTGATGTTACATTCGATTCTCAATGAATTAATGTGGAGAATTTTTACAGGCAAGTCTGATCGATGAGTTTTATCAGCCTCTAACATGCGTTGAGTGAATCCTAGCAAGCGTCCAATTGAATCTTCTTGTCTGAAATCGATCTGTTCACTACACTTGATCTCACTACGAAGTGTATTGTTGTTAGCTTTCAAGCTCAACGATATATCACTTCCAGACAGTTTCTCTTGAATATGTTTCTCGATATCTTCAATCTCGTAACTTCCTGTCGGTAAACTAATTTTTCTCTTACCAACGTGAAATTTATTATTTCCTTCGTCAACGTTTGGAATCGAATTGAAGGTCAAAAACTCTATCAAACCGAGAGCGTAATTTTTATTTGATGAGAGTTCGATTGGCGGAAAGAACTGAGCTTCAATAATGGACGAATCACCAGATAAAGTCAGAACTGTTGTATCCATGATGGTTCAAAATACAATGAATTAATGATGTGTCGACTGCTCCTTATATACTTTTCCCAACTTTCCAGCCAAAAACTGTAAGCATAAGTGACCGCAGTTGTACGTACCAAAGTCTTGATATCTTTGTGGATTATACTTCACTCGATCAACACCTAAATACAGCATTAAATCAAGGGGAGGTTGTAGATCCCCAAAACTATCAAAATAAACAACATCATTTCCTCGTTTTCGGTATGCTACCCAATGAGTCCCCGGTCCACTCGCATCGTCCAGATTTACTACTGCTGATTCACGATATCGTGGACCGCTAGATGGTAGAGCATTTCTCATAAATACACCTCGGAAATTTGGTATTTTCAGCTTTTGAGCGTACTCTAGTATATCAAAGTTAGATAATGCTCGTTTAGGCAGACTCACGTCGAGCTTTTTTTTTTTCTAATCCACTACCTTTGTATGGTCTCAAGTAGAGACCGTAACCCTTTTTATATGGTTTCAAGTAGAGACCTTTACCTAGAGCAATAGCTTCCAAACTTCTATTATGTCTCTGACTCTCTTCTAGCTGCTGTTTAGCAGCTTTAGCTTCGTTAATTGCTTTTATAATTCCTGCAGCTCCACTCGCTAATGCACCAGTGGCACTCAAACCTGCAAATATTGGAATGAGTGGTAAAATTCCACCGATCTTTGAAGAAACAGATAAAATACGTGGAACTGTTATGCTACTTTTACCTCCAGCTTCCTTCATAGCTGCTCGAGCACCTTTGAGAGCTGAGTTTATAACTGTTTTAGCACATCTACCAGGAACTACTGATTTGGAAGCAGCCCTGATTATAGTGCTCAACGAAGTTTTTTTCTTCTTGATGACATTTTCCTTAGACGATATCTTTCTTTTCAGCCCCATTCCAAATTTACTTTTCAATTTCATCGCATTAGTAACAGCCCAAGCTGCGGTCTTTTCACGAAAACCCGCGTCTCTCGATTGAAATCTATCCCAAGCTTTATTAGCGAGAACTCTGTCTGCCAGATTCCTAGCTTTGATATTTTCTCGATTCTGTGAATAAGCAATATCGTGCTCTTTGCAGGCTGCATCAAGAGGATTAATTCCAGGATCTCCACGAGCTAAACGTTTAGCTAGTTTAGTCCCGGGTCCACAATACTGATATCCAGGTAGATGAAGCTCAAACGGAAGTTTATTTATTGCCTTGTTTAGCAGACCACAACCTTGCTTCTTTCTGTAGACGATCATCACTCTTCGAGGAACAATACATAACTGAGCTCGAAAGTATAAAAGCGCTCTATTTATACCCGCAGCCTCAGTTTCGATTGAGATCTCAACCAGTAAGGATGGATTTCACACAACACACGTCTGAACTTCCTGTAGCTAATTTTGATCCTATAGTAGAAAAGGAAAAGAAGACAAGAAGACATGGTGATCTGTTTCCAGATAGTATAAGAGCAATATTCTGTGGTCCATCCAATTGTGGAAAAACTAACAGTCTACTAACTCTCATCACTCATCCGAATGGATTGAGATTCGAAAACGTTTATCTGTACTCCAAGTCGCTCAATCAACCGAAATATAAATTTTTAAAAGAAGTTTTAGAATCGACAGATGTTATAAAATACTTTCCATTCAGTGAGCATGAGGATGTAATAGCACCGAGTGATGCGCTTCCAAATTCATTAATGATATTTGATGATGTAGCTTGTGAAAAGCAAGACAACGTTAGAGCTTTTTTCTGTATGGGTCGACATAAAAATGTGGATTGTTTCTATCTTTGTCAGTCATATGCCCAAATACCAAAACATCTCGTTCGAGATAATGTTAATCTACTTGTATTATTTCGACAAGATAATGTAAATTTGAAACACGTGTATGATGATCATGTAAACACAGATATGGCTTACACAACCTTTAGAGATTTGTGTTCGACATGTTGGAAAGATAGATATGGTTTCGTTGTGATCGACAAGGACAAACCAATCAACAATGGTCGATATCGTAAAGGGTTTGACAGTTTTGCTATAAATATAGCACGTTAGCAATTACAATGATCAGTTTATCTCTGGACGTTGAAGCATCAACATGTCTGATTTAGCAAGAGAGAAAAATATGCTTGAGCAACTCGTCAAAGCACGAGAAGCTGTCAAACGTAAATATAACTTATTGAAGTTCGAGAAAGCTGAAGCTGAGAAGAGATTGGGTGATGCATTCAAACCCATCATTGAGCCACTGGAGAAAATTATTTCCCTGAACGAGCAGAGAACCATACCTCAGTATGATGAAAAAATTATTCCCAAGAAAGAACTTATCACACCTCAGTATGAAGAAAAAATTATTCCCAAGAAAGAAATTCAATACACTTCTTCTCTGACACCTCCTCGGAGAAAGAGAGCGAGAGCAGCGTCACCAATATCTGAGCTAAATAATACAATAGAACCTCAAACAAACAACGTCAGTGAAAAGACAGCCTTGAAGAAAGACAAATCAGATGCAGGGGATAAGTTGTATGGAATACGAAAAGAATATTCTGGTGCATTAAAGCTTGGTAATAGTCGAATTATCTTTGAAGATGATAAAATAGTTGTAAATGGTTTAGCGTATGTTTCTACACCAGGGTTGTTGGAATTAATACGCAAAAAACATCCTATTTATGACTTGTATGATCAAAAAGACTTACAGACTTATCGTGAAATTCTAGAAGTCACGAGCGCTCACAGAAAAGGTTATGACCCGAATGCTTCACTTCGAACTTCTAACAGTATTAAATTCAAAAAAATCATTGGTCCTTTATTTAATTCATCTACTGGATCTGGACTTCTACCGAAATATAAGTATGCTCGACCCGGTATGAGAATGGACTACGTTTACTGGGATGATCCGAACGAGTTAGTTGATCGTCTCAGCCTTCTAATCGCTGAACGATCGGCAGGTAATCTGAATCATGAGAACGAGATTCATTCAATTATTGCAGAGCTCAGAGAAGCAGGCTATATATTGAACTGATTGTGAGAAATCGCGTCATTACCAAAATGAGTGTCGACGTGTTTGGACGTACTTTGAAGAGGAAGACAGTGGGAGCTCCCGGCCCTCCAGGTGTTGGATATAAATTCACATCTGATGGACAATTTGATGTAGAAAATAAGAGATTGTGTAATCTCGCAGCACCAGTTGAATTAGAAGATGCCGTTAATTTGCAGACTTTGAAGCAACTAATTGAATTAGAAGTTCGAAATTTGTATGAGATAACAACGAGATTGAGAAACGAGATTGATAATTTCGATACAATTCTGAAAGCGCAGAAAATAGAGTTGGAGAAAAATATCAACAATTTCACTGGATTTGTTGAGGCTCACAGAGACGAGATAGACAAGCAAATCTTTGATTCTAACGCCAAAGTTCAACAACTGAAAGAAAGTTTGGATTTCATATATAGTGGACGTGTCCGCGATTGAGATGAATCGAAAGCGTGTAGTTGTCGAAGAGCTGCATAAGCCTGCCCGGCGCAATTATCCACGTCGAAAATTCGACATTCGTGGCTTGGATGAAACTTGGCAAGCTGATTTAGTAGAGATGCAACCTTATGCTCGAGAGAACAAAGGTCATCGCTATCTGCTCACTGTAATCGACATTTTTTCCAAATATGCTTGGGCCATTCCTATAAAGTCTAAAAAGGCTGAAGATGTTACAGCAGCCATGAAGTCCATTCTTTGTCAGGGTCGTGTACCCAAACATGTGCACGTTGATTTTGGGAGAGAATTCTACAATAAGAGCTTTCAAAATCTCATGGAGAAATATAAAATTAACTTGTACTCAACGTACAGTAATTTGAAAGCATCAATATGTGAGCGATTTAATCGTACGCTGAAAAACAGAATGTGGAAGCAATTCAGTTTGCAAGGAAATTATAAATGGCTCGATATTTTAGCAGATCTAATGAAAAGTTATAATAATACGAAACATCGAACAATTGGTATGAAGCCAAAACATGTTACATCTATCAATGAAGCTGAAGTTCTGAAACGATTCTCTCCAACGACAAATGCTATGAAAAAACCAAAATTTAAGGTAAATGATAGAGTTCGCGTGAGTAGAATTAAACAAGTCTTTGAAAAGGGTTATACTCCTAATTGGTCAACGGAGATTTTCGCAATCAATGAAGTGCGAAGAACAAATCCTATTACTTATCATCTGAAAGATTATCAAGATCAACGCGTTGCTGGGGGCTTTTACGAGGCAGAACTTCTGAAAGTCAAGTATCCCGATGTATATTTGATTGAAAAAGTGTTGAGAAAACGTGGTAATCAAGTTTACGTCAAGTGGTTAGGATTCGATAATTCGCACAATAGTTGAATAAATAGAACAGAAATTTGAAAAAAAAAAAAAAGATTAAGGGTAGAGAGCCCCACGCGTACGTCCTGTACCAGTAAGGAACAACCACTTATGATCGTGAACATTATACTCTAAACGAATTCAGAGTGTAGAATGCACTCATATTCCTCTCCTTTATCTCTCTCTGTTTATTTTCCACATTCATCCTGTTTCATACCACATTCATACCACTTTCATACCAGTTTCATACCAGTTTCTTACACTTTCATACCAGTTTCATACCACATTCATACCACTTTCATACCAGTTTCATACCAGTTTCATACCAGTTTCATACCACTTTCATACCACTTTCATACCAGTTTCATACCACTTTCATACCACTTTCATACCAGTTTCATACCAGTTTCATACCAGTTTCATACCAGTTTCATACCAGTTTCATACCACTTTCATACCAGTTTCATACCAGTTTCATACCACATTCATACCAGTTTCATACTAGTTTCATACCAGTTTCATACCACATTCATACCAGTTTCATACCAGTTTCATACCACATTCATACCAGTTTCATACCAGTTTCATACCAGTTTCATACCAGTTTCATACTCGATTCATCACAATTTATATCTAGTTTATGATACACTCAGAATCTAGTATAAAATGGTTTCCAATGCAATCAGAAGTCATTCAGTCGTCAACTCCAAAAGAGTTAACAACAAGAGAGAATACTTTAGACCATGTATCCGAGAATGGAGTTTGTCAAGAGTAAAAGAGGTCAAGATAAGTTGAACTTTAATGGATACTCTTATGTCATACATAGGCGAACCAAAACTACAGGTAATATTTCTTGGAGATGTATTAATTTCCAAAAGAAATGTCCAGGTAGAATGGTGACTTGTGACAAGAACATCATAACAGTTAAAAAACATAATCACAGCACATTGATGGAAAATATTAGAAAACCTCAATCAACTTCTGAGCTTGATAGTCATCGAGATGATCATCAGATAAATCCTCTGCAAGATGTAACTAATCACGATCAAATCATCAAATCTATTGATTGTAGAACTGATTTGTCAAGGAATGATATGAATGGAAAAGGCCGTCTCTTTATGGAGTCCGTGAGAAACGGAATAGTCAATAAAATGTTGAAACTGAAAGAGATGCAAAACTCTGAATCTCAAGAATGTTTAAAAAATAATATGCATGAAAAGACTATTAATAGTTCTTTATATTCAAATGATGAATCTAAAAATTCTCAATTTGGAGAATTTTTTGATGATAGTAGTCATGGTACTAATGAGAGAAAAATTGATTATTTAATGGTTGATGATAGTCTGGATAAGCATAGCACTACCAATCAATCAGTCATATCCGGTATTATCAGCAGTGATGAGTCTACTGATGATGATGATTTCAAATGTCCCAAAAGAATATCTTCAAAGAGGTTTGTTATAAATAAAAACTTCAATAGAAAACGATTTTATCGACCATCAGAGAGAATATCTGAAAATCGAGATATTTGTGAGAGGAGGAAATTAACGTATTTGAAACCTGATGTGGATTCGTCACCGTCAAGATATCCAACTTCAGATTATTTAGACTGGAACGATCCAAACGATTTGGTTGATCGACTTCGATTCCTTAAAACTAGAGGAATAGGATATCTGAAGGAAGAAGAAGTTATTATTGATCAACTTCGTAAAGCTGGATATATACTGAATTGAGAAATATTGGAAAAATTATGTGAACATATACACTACAGTTGCAAGCAGCATCTAACTGAAATATCATCAATGAATACTTGGTATATACCTAAAAGAAAAAGTTACAAAATTGTAATATGATGGTTAGTATACATATGGACTAGACCAATGTGATAGCAAGTTCCGCATGTAATGAGAGAATCAATGGCTACTCTAGATGAGTATGTCAGATGAGCCGCCTCGTTTTCCAGGGCATTCCGTCCGCACTGCCCCCCCCCTCCATCAACACTACATTGTTGTATTAAGTCATGTGTATAATCATAAGGGGTTCATTCATCATCATGTCGTCATCTATTTCGATTGTCGGGAGAAGTTTACCTCTTTTACCCGAAACAAGAGAAAAATGGAAACCGATTCCATTTAAAACTTGCAAAAGAATGAGAAAAATCGTTCAATTGCAAGAAGAGTCCTGGATTAGAAAAAGAACAAGACCGTGTAGAGTTATCACAACTCAATCTACTCCACCATTCTACCCTTAATTGAAATGATTATATATATGTCTGGAGCATACAGAGGATACAAAATAACCCGAGCAATAGTATGTATGTGAAATATCATGTGTGGGAAAAAAAAATGAATTGTATAGGCTTGCTAAGCCGTGTATAACAGTGCGATAGCAAGCCGTACTAGCTTTTCGAAAGCGCCGAAATCAAGATACTACGCTCGACTATCATATTTAAGGTGAGACGTCTTTCGATGGTCGCCGCCTGCGCTCTCTCTCTCTCTCTCTCTCTCTCTCTCACTCTCTCTCTCTCTCGCATTGTTTGATAGAAGCATTATTTATATTTCCTCAAAACTGTGTGCGGCGGGTCACGAGCTCTCTGTCACGTATTAACCTCTCTGCAGTACGCGCTTTTTCGTGCGCATGTATAAGTTGCGTAACGTACCTCTTCCATTCATTTACTTTCTGTCCATGCAATAGTGAACATGGGACAGAATCAGAGTTCGTATGGGTACACTCGTTTCGACGTGAAGGATAAAAATGTATCCTCACAGAAGAAACAGTACTCAGAGAAACATAATTATCCGAAGGATAGAAAAAGTTATGTAAAATTAAAAATTAATAAGAGCTAGAAAACGATAGCTTAACGCGATCGCATGTTAGCGCTCAAATCAGATCAGGAATATGTTTATCAGCTCGTAAATACCTGGACATTGTTCGGGGCCAGGGTCGGCTTCTCCAAGTAAAACTTCCAGGAGCGCACCCTTGGAACACCGTCATCGGCGACCCTGACCACCTGGACATTGTTCGGGGCCAGGGTCGGCTTCTCCAAGTAAAACTTCCAGGAGCGCACCCTTGGAACACCGTCATCGGCGACCCTGACCACCTGGACATTGTTCGGGGCCAGGGTCGGCTTGTCCAAGCAAAACTTCCAGGAGCGCATCCTCGGAACACCGTCATCGGCGACCCTGACCACCTGGACATTGTTCGGGCCAGGGTCGGCTTCTCCAAGTAAAACTTCCAGGAGCGCACCCTTGGAACACCGTCATCGGCAACCCAGACCACCTGGACATTGTTCGGGGCCAGGGTCGGCTTGTCCAAGCAAAACTTCCAGGAGCGCACCCTTGGAACACCGTCATCGGCGACCCTGACCACCTGGACATTGTTCGGGTTCAGGGTCGGCTTCTCCAAGCAAAACTTCCAGGAGCGCACCCTTGGAACACCGTCATCGGCGACCCTGACCACCTGGACATTGTTCGGGTCCAGGGTCGGCTTCTCCAAGCAAAACTTCCAGGAGCGCACCCTTGGAACACCGTCATCGGCGACCCGGACCACCTGGACATTGTTCGGATCCAGGGTCGGCTTCTCCAAGTAAAACTTCCAGGAGCGCACCCTTGGAACACCGTCATCGGCGACCCTGACCACCTGGACATTGTTCGGATCCAGGGTCGGCTTCTCCAAGTAAAACTTCCAGGAGCGCACCACCCCACCACAAGTGCCACTGGTGCCCAGGAAGCACTAGAAATACGAATTATGAGATGAGGGCCACATTTCCTTCTCTCTTAGAACCTTACAGTGGAAAACCAGTGCAGGAAAGTTCATGAATTATTAAATGAATGAATGAAATCCAGCTAATTATTCATGTAATTAAAGTGAATTTTAAATTTACTTCGATGAGATTCGATAGCAACAATGTTTTGTTATCAAAACTCATAGAAAAAGACAATTCATTTTTATCATATGAGAAATTAACTGCAGTTCCACTGAACCAACGATTCCAATTGTTCATCCACCTTCATACAATAATATTTTACTTTCATACACTGGTTTTTCACTGTATGATTTTAAGAGAAATCAGTGCCACATTAGCCGCTATTGTTAGTAAAAGTATTGTGGACATTTAACCCAACGTATTTTACTATGTGAGAAAAATGGGTGGCCATATAAACCTAAATTATACCTTATTTGTAATCGATAATAAGACTCACCAAGAACTTGGTATAAGAATAATGAGCCAATTACGAGGAGTATTATGTCTGGTGAGTAAATTTTGACTGTTCACTGATGACTACTGTCTGGAAGGATCATCTGAAATGGTATAGAATATATATGCGAATGGAGAGTATTAGAATAGCTAAATTTAAAAGTGTAAAGATGTGAGAAAATGTATGCGTGCACATGTGTTGCGATTTATCATGGCATATGGAGGTGTAATATGTATTGGATTCTACAATCAATGGAATACATTCTTCGGTTAGTTTCTTGTATGATGTTACTTTGAACATTTCTTGATCTTTTTTAAAATATTCGAAATTGTTTCTTTTTGTTTTTATATTTTCATCCGTTTTGATTACTTTTATTGGTCAATGGTTGTAGCAATCGTTGAATTATTTTTATAGTTCAGATCTATTATCTAGTAAGAATTTAAATATTAAATAAGATGAATTTATGAATATGATACATTTTGCTTTCTCAAAAAAAAAGACATTCGAATCGGACTTCGGGAGCTCGATTATACTTGGGACAACGTATATCGCACGCAAGCGTAACTCGATCGAGCGGAAGCTGCCCAGTGACTCAAACAGATTCTCGGCTCTCAAATATATAACGTGAAACGTAATTTTTACGTCGGAGGGAATGTGGGGGGAGCGACAGAGGGTCGCGAAGCGGCTTCGATCAACCACGAGTGAGCTCGAAACAATTATCTAACGAGCGATTGTGTGTGTGTGAGTGCGTGTGTGCACGCTCGTGTCCGGGAACCAAGAGAGAGAGAGACGCTAATTATTATCCCCGCGGCCCGTTCAATTAGGCTGGTGCGTCGCGTCGTCGGCCAGAGGGCGCGCGGCCAAATTAACCGCGCGCCCGATATGTAACTGCAATTACCCGTGTGATATTGATTATATTAGCCGTGCAATCGCTCGGTCGAATTACTCGTGACGGGCAGGATCAAAGATTGTCGAGCTCCGCTTGGAGGACGGATTGTTGCGCGTGCGAGATATAGCTAATCAAAAATGCGCCCGACATCTATATAATTGCCGCAGCAGCAGCAGCAGCAGCTCAACCAGTCGTAATCGTAATGTTCAAACCAACCCCGACAATCACAGCTCAGCTGCTAATTAACGTTAACGCAGATTACACTGTATAGTCTGTGAAACGAATAGTCCAAAACTGTCAATCGGACGCAATTAGCGAGATACTGTACCGGTACCACTACACAGGATCATTTTTGAATTGCGGATATATACGCGCGCCTCCGACTCGACTAAATTAGCATGTATGTATGTATATATATATATATATATATACATACATACATACATACATACATACATACATACATACATACATACATACATACATACATACATACATACATACATACATACATACATACATACATACATACATACATACATACATACATACAGATATATTCCTTTATTTACACACATATAAGAAGAAGGTATATTGTACAATTCAATATGGGATTCTTGTAAAAACAGTGATATTACAGTATTATCGATCTGCGAAGGATTCTGTACAACTTTAATAACGTTGATAATTGTTATTCCGTCGAATTAATTACTACTATATTGATGTATTCAGTAAGTTTTTCTCGTGTGTAACGCCGAATAGTACAGTAGAGTACGAAAAAATAGTACGGAGTACCATGGAGTACTACAAAAACTAAGGAGTACTAAGGAGTACTAAGGAGTTCCACGGAGTACTGAAGAGTTCCATGGAGTACTGAAGAGTTCAGGGAGTATCTTGAGAGTTGTTAGGGAGTACCGGAGTGAGAAGACCCTCGAGCCCATCGATGCGCGCATACATCGAGTAACGGGCGCGCGACTAGCCGATTATCTACCACTTTATACCGCCCAAGATTTTACCCCAAAACCCTTGAAACGACACGACGCGAGCGCGGATAATGCATAGATCGATATAGCTCTTCCGAAGAACAAAAGCACATTTCAATATCTCTCGAAGAACAAAAGAACATTTCAAATCTTGGGCCGAACGAAAGTACGTTTCTATGTCGAGGCGAAGGAAAGCACATGTTGCGAGGGTCGTTTTGCTGAGCTCAGTATGCAAGTAGTAAAACGCGTGCCCGCCGTTTATCCCCGAACATTTACGTATATATTCTTGAATCTTGTATTAATCGTATATCAATCTTAGAATTCTCAGATTTTTAAACATTACGAAATTACGATTTCTCGCTAAATATGCTTTTATCCGTGAGGGAGATTGTGACATGTATACGTTTGTTCTCCGGAAGATTTGAGTAGGTGCTTCTCTTTGGCCCGAAATTGAAATCAGCCTTTCTTCGTAGATGTACAAGTGCACTGCACACAAAATGCAAATATCACAAATAGAGGACTGCGGTGTTTTTTACCTTTCATATATATATATGTTATATTTCTCAAGTATGCGTGTTGTGTGATTGGCTATGCCTGCAGGGGCCATGGCTGTTGTTAAGTTGGCGGTAGTGCGTAGCGCGCGCTTTCGCAACTTGTAAGCGGGCGAGTAGGCAGAATGGGCTGGCCCTCCGACAGGGCAACAGCTCGAGCGATCGCGCGGAAGGTCGTGGCGACTGGGACTTCCGCGTCGAGCGCGAGGCGAGTGAGACCAAGTGGGGGTGGCCGTTGGGTCGTGAGCACCCTGGTCGGTCCGAGGGAGGCGAGTGTGCGCCGAGGCAATCGTGCCGCTAGAACGGAGGTTCGGAGTTCGGTTGAGTGTTGAGCGAGTGCGGCAATCGAGCTATCCTTACAAGTATCTGTAAGCCCAGGAACAATAAAGCTTCTATTTTCAATACTATCTACCGGAGTCATTCAACCATGAACCTCTCGTTCTAACAATTCAGAAGTGGGATTGTGAATTCCGACAGCCTAGACGCTCAGCATTGGACTTGCAGTCGTTTACATATAAGGCGAGCCGGTGTAGTTCGCGGAACTCAGCGGATTAATCGAGTCGGATCGCGGCGGTCGGATTAATCGGAAGGTGTTATTCCGAGAATACATAAAAACTTTTATTGGAAGGTGTTAACCGTTATTGTGTGTGGTATGTATTTCCGTGAGGAATGCTGATTCGATCACGGCCAAAGCAGTCAAGTGCGAAAAACTATAAACTTAATAAAAAATTTAAGCTCGTAAGAAAAAGACCGCGGCCGTATCATGTGAGTAACTCTCATAAAGCTTTGATTCGGAGAATGCTTGAAAATGATGCTGCTTCTGTGACATTGAAATCGGTGTCAGTTAGCGGTGCGCAGCAGAGCCCCAGTGAAAATCTGGCGACCGATACGACTATGAGTGGAGACGGACAGAATTCGCCGGGAGCGCGCCCGCCCGTCGATATGGAGCAAATGATGACAGCCATGTCGCAGTTACTGATTCAGAACACTGAGTTTTTGAAGCAAGCCGCTACGAAACAAGATACGTTGCATTATAACGTACTTCCCGATTTGTCGCGTAATATTATGAATTTTGATGGACTGACTGGTGCGGCCAGTGCTCGGGTTTGGTTGAGGCAGCTCGAGTCAACTGCGTCCCTACATCACTGGACGGAGGCGGTAGCGTTCGAGACGGCCAGAAGTCATCTTACGCGTGCCGCTCGTAATTGGTACTTAGCGAATTTAGACGCTATTAACAGTTGGCAAGAATTCAGAAGAGCCTTTTCCAACACGTTTATGATCGAGAAGTCGATAACGGAAAAGTTTAACGAAATGCAAAGGCGTACTCAAGGCTCCAATGAAACTACAGCTGAATACTTCTTCGACAAGGTACGATTGTGTAAGGTACTGAATTTCGGATTCGAGGAGACCAAGACGCAGATTGCAATCGGATTATGGTCACGTACGACAAGCGCGGCGATCCTAAGTCGCACTTATTTTGATCTGGACGAGTTGTTGCGTCACATCAATGGAGTAGAAGCTCTTGAAGCCGCAAGGAAAGCACGCATTAAGCAGGACCCGCCAAGACCTCAAGTTGACGAAAGGCGTAAGTCGAGCAGCAGAGAAGAGCTCCAGCCGAACGTCCCCTGGCATCGTGGTGGCGCGGATTCGCGTGGCAGCAGCGCGCAGCATAGCAGTGGCGGCGCTCAGCGCGGCAGTGAGGGCGTTCAGCGCAGCAGTGGGGGAGCCTCGCGAACCGATGGAGTGTTGTCAAGTAGCGTAACTCCAAGCAGTGGCGCCGGAGGGAATTCCTCCAGTGGATATGCTTATAGCGGTAATGGTAAGTCTGGTGCAGCGGATGGTCTGTGTTACAGGTGTCACCTACCAGGCCATATTGCGAAAAGTTGCCCGACTCCGCGAGAAGTCGAATGCTATAATTGTAGGGAGAAGGGCCATATTTCGAGAGTCTGTCCAAAACCAAGGCAAGGGGCTAACGCAAAAATGAATGTTATTAATGTTGAAGAGTCAGAAAATGTTAGAAAGTATATCAAGAAAGCACTAGTTTGAAACGTTGAGTTAATTTCATTTGCAGATCAAGGCAGCTCAGACTGTACTATGAAAGCTTCTGTTGTTTTAGAAAACGGGTTCCAGTTTACCCCGTTAGTTAGCACTTGCTATGGTTTTGGAAAGGACAATGAAAATGCTGTCCAGAAATGAGTTTGGAGCTTCCAAAGTAGCTTTGCATGTCTAAAAGTCTATGGTCGGTAACCTAACCTTTGCCATACATAGGTCATATATATCTCCAGTATAGGCAAGTATAACGTTCACAAAGTGGTTTATAAAGTCATTTAAACACAGGCAAACTATATATATTTGAATTCCTTATCAAATTGCGCATTTAGTGATCATACTCTCAAGTGGATTGATTCACATTAGCTAATTCCATGAGTAAATAACTTAAAGTTGTAGTTTGAGCCCACCAGGCAATAGCTGCTTGGACCTTAGCTATGCAGTTTATACAATATGAGTGGATTTCATGAGTCCCACATTCATGAGTATTACCCATGTTTAGTGAACTTCAACTTTTTCTTGTTGATATTAAAAAAATCATATGATATCTATGCACTGCCTAGTGTGTTATAAGGTGTACGTGTAATGCACAGTTTACAATTTACTTTCTGGATTAATCTTTCTTATCGAGTGAACGCAATTCATGACAATGTACTTTATTAGTAGTTTCTTGTACATTTTAACACAATAGAGCCAATATATTGACCATCAATACATGTAACTACTGAAAGTTAGGTGGCGTCAAGTAGTATAGTAATGCTTGATCTATATAAATATGATATTAACAACTCAGGATATGTATTAGTATGATAGAATGTGAGTTTTTACAGTGGATAATTGTAATAATACCACAGACAAGTGTTTGCAAAAATTGGAAGTGTTGGCGGTACAAGGCTCTCCTTGAATTGTCATTTTAGCCTGTTTTTACCCCTATTTTAGTTAATATATTAACTTTTTGGGAGCTTCCAGAGTCCAGGCCCATTTTTTCACTATATAGGCTGTATGTGGTATGAGTTGGGACAACTTTTAGTACCCATGTGGTGTGGGGCTTGACGAGCGAACTCCCAGGGTTCAAAAATAGAGGCTCCAATTGGTAATGTGGAGTCCTTAATGTGCTCCAATGACCTTGGAGATAATTTTTCTATAAAATTCAGGCAATTTGCAGAAAAAAGTGTCCCATTCATTTTTTGCCTCAGAGGTCATTTTCAGGGTGTAAATTAAGGTTGAAAATGCCTCTGAAAATGCAAAAACAGCAAAATCAGCAACTTTGCCTATTTATTAAAGGGGGTTAAAGTGCTCGAAAAAATCTAAAAAATAAATTCTGGGAAATCGGCTTGATGCCCTAGAACTTACAAAAAAATTTTGAGCCAAATCAAAATTTTCATGTTCGATCCCACAGAGAATTGCCCATATATATATATATATATATATATATATATATATTTACGTTGACTTACTGCCGGGAATTAGGTCTGTCAGCAAGTGATGATATAAGGTGTCTGCAGCCAATGTGCCGTACTGGAGGCAATGTGCCACTCCTCTGATATTTCATACTTCCGTTGCTTTCTGGGCTGCACCAGCGTAGCTCGACCGATATGTTGTTAGTATTAAAACAACATTTTCCGCCACTTCCTCGCTCATTTGGCGCTCAACGACTCTTCTTCAACAACACTTGCTCTACTTTTACTACCTGATTTTTCTGTCATTCTTGTGTCTCGCTCTGCTAAACAAATTACCATAAACAAGTGTAATCATTCCATTTTACATGCGCGAATACTCTAATTGTGTGAAAATATCTCATTTTGCGTTTGCTCCTATCACTTTTCCTCAAACTATTGTTGTGCGTTTCACGTTATCAAGAGTGGATTCTCCGGGAATCACGTGAGTGGTCTTTTTACCGTGGTTTATTTAATTTTTGACCAACTCGCGGCCCAAGGCTCATTACACCTAAAATTAAATGAAACGATTTGAAAATAATATAACTACGCGATCTTATTCATTTTTCGAATAATTCATGGTTTCTGAAAATGAGAATACCATTCTAATTTTAGCTCAGAATAGTTCGGGTATGCGCTGCCTCGACCAAGTATCGTTTCGGGCGTGGTCGTGCGCTTTCGTTGCGCAACAGCGGGCGTCACCTTGGGATAGTGTCCGATTACTGGTACTAATCTGTAAATAAGCGGGTGCTGTGTTTTCAAATTCGATCATTAGGGATCAAGAGTCGAGATCAGTATAAGATATGGTTCATGTTGTGTATATCTATATAAATTTTGTTCATTTGTTTCCACCTTATCCCCAACGGAAACAATCTGAATTAATGAGAGTGAACCAAGACTGGGACACATTAAAAGGTTTGAATTATAACAAAGGCACATTGACTACACAAACAACTGTTCGATGCCCAATTTGAGTGACTTTGGTCAATTGACATTTTCAATGGTTTAAGAAGACTAAATGATGGTTATAGCTGAATTTGCAAAAAAAGCCTTAAGACTGGTGCATTGTGATGCGACACAATCAGTTGTTGATCCAACTATGGGAATTATCCGGAGGAGCAGCGAACAATTTATAATTTCATTATGCACTGGTATACCTGAAACTCGTTATACTAATTATAATTTGAAGATTGCTGCGGCCCCTTCGTTGCTCAATTCGTTAGTCTAAAATTGTATTATCAATCTCAAAGCAAATTTCAACCAGCTTCAAAATCTGATAAAAGATTCTCGAATAACTCGATCAAGCATGTGAATGAATAAACTACCAACAGTGGTTATACGCCGCAGCGACTCAATAATATCTCAAGGGTAGAAAAACTTTTGCCACGATCTATGTCATGAAGAAATGAAATATAATATATCGTTGTCTCGGAAAATTTCATCAACGTTCGAAACACCTACGCGTATTAATATTACAGTAAGATATTGTTACCAACATGAATGAGAAACTTGGCCCCTTTACTATGAGAAAAGTGAATTTTGACTCAACTCGAAGTGCTTTTTCGGTTGTAAACAATGAAGTTACCAAAACCACAAGGATTATTGTTAATGGACAGTAAAAATGACACAATATCATAGAGAATTAGTCTTCGACTATAGTGCAGTGGAAAGCCCCTGTAAAGAACTGAGAGGGTGCGATAGTCTCTCAGGAGCACAAGCAATCAAGATCAGACTGGACCGAAAATATTTTAGAACATTTTGAGAAAACACAGCTATAGAAATTTCACAGTTTTCTCGCTTAAATTTAAAATTCTTTCAATTATTCAGGGATATATGACTGAAAAGTTTGACGATACACACGCGCACACGCACAAATGGGCTGTGTAAAATTTTAACTACATCGGATTCGTCAGAACGTCGAATTTCGAAAATCCAATGGGCTAAAATCGCTCAAGAGACTTTTACAAGTTTTAAGTGGGATAAACACGAGTGTGAAGTTGGGACGCGATGTCTACAACGAGAGATTCACGCACGGAACGCAAAGACGACTCGGGATAAACTTGGGGCGCGCAAGTGCACTCGACATCAATATATTCTCCACGACCCATTGTTAGACCACGTCTAGGACGTTTGACGTTGTGTGAAGTAACCTTATTTAGCGGTCGTATCGGAAAGAGGATGCCGCATGTCTCTTGCCGCATGCGGCGTGCTGCACAAGGCTACTCCACACACTATAATACGTCCAGTCAGCTATACCTGTCATACGCGTCTGCTCAAATACTGAAAATCATCATGTAAACTTGAAGCATATTGATTCTGTTCCACGTTATCGAACGCTTCAAAATTCTCAACCGTTACTGACCCGTTTCTGCGATGCGACGTCCACCAAAATATTCAAAATTATTTTCTTGATATACCGATACTCCCTATTCATAAGGACGTATCTCGGGGGTCAGATAACAAGGACTTATCGCTGAGAACACCGGAACGTTGTCTTATAAGGCCATATCACGTAAGAAATATGGGGTGTGAATTGGGAGACACGATTAATTCGGTCAGCAGCAATCGAATGCTTCTGAGCCTATGTACCAGTAATCGGTCTCTAGCTGGGAGTCACAGATCAACATAAAGCTTCTCTCATGAAAAATCAATTTGAATTGCTAATTTTCAACCACTGAGATACTTCCTCATTTAACGATTCTTCGAGATACGACATTCTTTTACCCTCGTACGATGTACATTCTCATTTTGTGTCTCTCTGAGATGTACATCTTTATTATTCTGCTACTTGATATGTTTTTATAAATGGGGGTATCAATATTTGAATATTGAGGCAATTATTGTTCATGCTGACAATCGACAAAGGATGACTCAAATGCTACTTTTTTTATTTTAATGTTTTTACTAACATTGTATTTCAGCATTATTTACATCATCCGATCTGTTGGGGGAAGTTTTCGGCTTTATAGCACCCCTTTGATCGATAGCTCGAAATGTTTCCGACATCAGCTCCCCTTGAGCTTAGTCCGCGTAGAGGGTGGAGTTTGCAAGTTTGCAAATGGAACTTCTAGATTGATTCTGAATGAAAGAAAGAAAGAAATGTGTAATCGATCAAGAACGCATTTTGATATTGTAACCAGAAAATTATATTTTGATCAAGTACATGCGGGTATATCTATAAATACAAAGAGAGAGAGTCGTACGCTGATCCAGTCGCGCGCGGATTAGCAGACGTGCGCTTGGCGTTTATTCAGCTCCACTACCTACAGCCGCACGCGGACCAAGCACCCACTCTCTGCACTACTCCTGCAGCTTCACCGAATTATTACCTCGGCTACTTGCTGCTGCTGCTGCTGCCTTATTAAAATCGATACAAACTATACCCAATGTGCCATCACTACTAAGGGTTTTTTTTTCGAAAATTCGACTATGATAAAATTGTAATTTTAAGACTCTGCGAACAGCACGTCGAAGTGATAAAGTGAAAAGTTACTTGAAAATGCTCATATACTTTTGACGGCGAGTTATCGACGATCGATTTTGAGCTTGACGAGGGTGTGCAGCCCTTATTTCATTGCCAAACAATAATTTGTACGACGTGTGGGAAAGCTCGATAGTTGAAACAGAAACGAGGGTAGCTGCGATGGCTGATCCAAAGGCAGAAAGTAATTCATGTTGTTTGGGTTATTTGTAGGGAGTGTGAGGGGAAAGCGATTGACTTGGGGGAGGGCGGAATTGGAAATGCGGCGGAGAAGACGCGGAAGGACGGAGGCCAGCGAATGATTATACTCTGAGCCAATTCGCCCGTGGAATTGTATCAGAGGGGAAAATGAACCAGCTCGATTTTGCCATTCGGCACTGCGACTAGTATGCAAACCATGCGGATCATTGTCATCAGCGTCAGAATTCGCAAGAAAAATATATATTCGCATGCAGACGGTAGTTTTATAACTCATTTCATAATTCGGAATTGATGAGATAAATCGGATAAGACAAATATACAATACTTCCGATAAATTAGACGAGAGATTATCTTGATTTCGTGAAAGTACATTGGGCATTTGATTCCAGCGCCCTCCAGCTTAATCGAACAGATGGTCGCAGCAATGTCGGAGAGAAGTAACATCGATTCCATTGTCTCTCAATCCATTAGCAGTACAGGGGACCTTCGTTCAATATTGATTAGATTTTCATATGCATGTGATCAAGATCTATTGCTCGCATGGCCGTCGCAATGATTTCATAACGTGGAAAAAATTTTTCTCTCTGTGAAAGCAAAACTCTGTTTCGCCATCATACTTTTACACCAACTCGATAATGCGAATAACGCTGAAAAATATCTCAATATTATCGAAGGCTCGATAATATTGAATATTGAAAAATATGATCCCGAAATACGAAAGAAATGTACGCGTTTAAAGCTTTTTTGCAAGCAAGTTGGAAAAATACGCTTACGTTGATCATTAAAAAGATGAAAATGATTTTCCACGCGAGAATATCGTGTGCATTCCTTTCTAAGGAATATATACACGATATTTTTGCGTTTGAACATTTTTCCCTCTTTGCTTTCTCAAACAGCAAAAGTCAACCTCTCGAATCAGACCTCGGGACCTTCACTATCGTAATCTATGAGTGAAAAACATGGAATCCCTAAAATGTATGTACGTACATACTTACGTACGTATGTCACGCTGTGTTTTGGCACGCGATAACTTTCGAAGAAATCGTCTGATCTGCCTGAAACTTTGTACACCGGTTAGCTGTTGCTGAGGAAATGAAAATTGAGTTGAAACATTCGACAGGGACTGTTTGCCGAGCTCGCTTTGCAAGTAATGAATTCGTCCTCGATTACATGGATTTAAGTAATCATTTCCGCACTAAACGGATATTTTTGTCGAAATTTGTTTTCCCTGAAGAAAAAGTAGATAAAAAATGTTTTTCATCACTATTATTGAAAAGTTGATCATTAAACCTTAGTTTTCTACACTCGTGATGAAAAATACTGTTCCATACTAGATCAAAAGACAATTTCTAGGCACGTGTCATTACCACCCTCGCTTTGTTCGGGCGGCAAACCTCCCGTGCCTTGAATTCGTCTTTTGGTCTAGTATCAAAATCTACTATTCCCACCTTAGAGTAAGTTTTTTTCCAAAACTTGAGAGATTTTAAATAGATAAGGTTTCCAAAGTTAATCTTGAAGTTCTCGACCAGTTCAGTATTCAAATGGAATGAATCTTGAACGAACTACGATTTTTTACGGAAATTGCTTTTTTTCGGTTTTGCCGGCGAGTTATCAAAATATATACAGGTGGCCAACTTTCGAACAGTCCGGCTCGTTAAATTTGACAATATGCCGCGCGCTCGATCGATGGACAATTCGGCGGAGTACGTGTTTTTTCGTTCGCGGCCCGTGAATGTCGAGTCGCCGAGTGAAATCACCGGGGCGCGGGCATGTCAACAGACCCCGGCGACGAATAACGGCTCAATCAAACGGGGCACGTGTAAAAGTGAACGGGTTAGTGCACGGGCACGTAGCTAAAAGTGTAGCCCAGCGCATCCCCGTATAATTTAACGCTGCTCGCTCGCGCACCGCATTACTTTCAAGCCCCCGAATCTCTTCCCCGCCTAATCGAATTCCCCCACCCCCCTTTGCCTCAACCCGACGCCGTAAAAAACAAGCGCACAACACAAAGCCAACAAACTTTTACGATTTCGCCCAGACGTGCGTACGCGACTTTTTCACAAAAGTACAGTGCCCGCGAGGATGTGTCCTTTGCGCAGCCGCGCGGGCGTTCTCTGTCTGTCCCGCACACGCGCCTGCGCGTTGGAGCCGCGACAACCGCTGAAACTCGCTCTAATTAGTGTCTTCAGGAAAATTCGCTTTTTATCTCCCTACCAACCGATGCTGAGGTGTTTTTGGGGAGTTCCCTATGATTTCTCGTAAATGTTCGTTGGGGCCCGATTGCTCACTAGGATCGACGAGAATCAACGAGATATTTCACATAGCAACCGTAGTTGTGGTGTTTTTGGGAATTTTCATCACGGGTGCACGAAAACTGACATATTGCGTAGCAGTTTCGGGGATGCAAAATGAGCGATTATGTACTCCGTTGCCATAGTGTCATTTTGTCACAGACGCTCTAGCGTTACAAAATGACACTATCGCAACGGAAGGCACAATCACCCATTTTGCATCCACGAAACTACCACGCGATACGTCATTTTTTTCTGCCCGTGATGAAAAATAGTATGAGCAACTCGCACGGTATAGTTGCCAATAGCATACTTGGGCGACATGTCACACTTGCTGCGCTCGTGCACCAACGCGCCCGCGTCTGCAATTGGCAACTTTCCGCGCTCGTTACACAATGAACTATTTCATATGATTCCTCGTAAATATTCTCTTTCAAAAGATTACAGTGAAAAACCGCTGCTAACCAGTATGCTTTCTCAAAGATGCTTTGGGCGGATCAACGATTGCCGTGTGAAAATGTCCGAACGTCGTATCAAATATAGTACAATGGAGTACAAAAAAACGATGGGAGTACCGTCGGAATTGGGAGGGGGTACCAGAGTGAGAAGCCTCTCGGTGACAGCGGTATCAAGAGCAATAAATTGCAAACTGAAATTGATAAATATAAATATCCGTCAGATTCAAAATGAAAAGTAAATCAACGCAATGCTTAGTCCGCAAGTTAATTACGTCCGGAATGAGCTTAATTTCCCGGCTTTATACTCGGGGAAGAGGCGAAATGAAACGCAGCAGCGATAACGAGGCGCTTCTTTGCATTGCTCAAGTTTTTTTCGTCGTGCGCAATGTATATAGCCAACGAGAAACGCAACTTCAGCCGTTTGTATGTTGCGCGGCGCGCGGCATCAGCTAAGTGATAGCGTATATATAGCGGCGAGAGGGGTTCGGGGGGTAATTTTAGTCAAGCACGCGGCAATTACACACACCCCGCACGAAAATTCGCCGCCCTGCTGTGTGGACGGAAAATATTATGACCAGCTGCACTCTACACTGGCAGCTTTTACGGCATACCTTTGATCCTTCCTTACACCTCTCGATCATCTCTCATTATCGGCGATAACAATTCGGTTATTGATCGCTATATAACCACTCGGCAGATGCACCTTGAACAAAGAAGAATAATTTGTTCATCCCCGGAATCAATAGTAAGGTGAGCGAGGCCAACGTGCCACCGAAGACGATGTTTACGGTGCTTAATGGGCTGCGCGCACCAGTATAAATAGTTGGGAAAGCCCATTTTTAGACGTGATCAATTTGAATATGTTCACGAGAAGCCGATATTTGAAGATTGAATTTTGACGGGCGGCCTTCGCGAACGTCGCGAGCTCCTCAGCTGTTTTGACAATGCAATAAGGTTCGATCGAAGAATAGGGTTGGGGAGGTGAGCGAGCCGTGAGTAGAAGCAGCAACACACGCATAAAACTTTGCTTTTCGCGCATTTCGCTCAAGGGGGGCGTTTGGTGATGTGCGTGACATGTGTATATGCATGTCTCTCTCGAGCGAGTCAACTCAATTACAAACTTGTCCTCGAGGTTCCGGCCCGATTCATCACGTGCAATAAAGTGACTAGCAACTCTTGTGGATTTATTCCGGGGGATGCAATGACCGGGAAGGCGCCTGCGACTAGCTCGTGCAGCTGCTGCTCCTACACCTGTCTAGCACGCACACACAACCCGACTCATATAAGACGTACGAGCCGCCGAAGTAATATTGACGCGTTCGGATTGCGAGTTTGACGTCCCGTCGGCTCCCCCAATGCTCGCGAGTCTCTGCGCGCGTTCGAGCCGAGGCAAGTGTGATTATAAGGAAAAAATTACGCAATTATTTTTTGGATTTGTCGCGGGTTGTTTTCATGCGACGGCTCCGATGTAAAATACTCTTCTCAATTATCGCGAATCGAGCCGATGATGGATGATAGTGTCGACGAGCGGCGAAAATTGATGGGAGTCGACGCGAGCACAACAAATGTGGAGAAATTGAAGTAATCGGTGCGATAACTCTTTTCAAATGCGTATTCAAGGGTGGACTATACACTTGCACAAATACGCATGTATTCAATTTCACGAGTGTAATGCAGTTTTGAAATACATACATGTATTTTGAATATTTTTATCTATAATTACATTAAAGACGGGTGGAGTAAATATGGCATGAATAATTACTAGATACGCATGAAAATGTGAATGTAAGACGATTTGGCACACTTGTCTCAGATGGTGAAAATATGCGAGTTGTTGAGATTGAGCCTGGACTGTGACAACAGAGAGGAGGAGGGTTGAACTGTAACGAAGGCAGATTGACTACACAAACAATTGTACAATGCTCGAGTTGACCCGGGTAGAAAATCAAGCATTTCTTACCGTTAACACAAGACCAGTTAAGTAAGAGTTGGCTAAAATCATTAGCTAAAAGTTATCCAAGGTTCTTCGTCAGCGGGATCTTAGCAGTATTTTATGCTACTATGTACTTCAACGACAATTCAGCTGAGGATATTAATTTATGCTTAACGTTTCTACTAGGGTTTGAGAGACTTTCGTAATTCAAATAGACGTGTATTCAAGATGACGGTATTATGAAAATGTCGTATCCACCAAATACTTGTATTGAATGACTGCCGTCACTGGGGATCGCGAGTAGTGAAGGCAGCTGCACGCTCGAGAGCGAGACGTTGGGTAAATTCAAGTTGGGTGCAGCTGATGGGCGGCGGGTGCTTTGAACGCGTAATTAGCCGGGCGATATCGTGTCGCGAGCTTGTGTCGATCGTCGCGAGGGCAAACGCGGTGACGGGGGGATAAGGGATGGGGACTCGCGTGGCCCCGATCACGAGCCTAGAGAGACAGAGAGAGAGAGAGAGAGAGTAACTCGCCCCTCGGGCACATATAAAGCGGCGACGTGGCGCCTCGGCATTAGCGTGTATAGTGCATTCCGCGCATAATGCGCGCACGAGACGAGCCGAGCGGGGGAGGAGGCGTACACGCGAGTGCGCGCACAAATAACCCAAATAACCCGGCCGCGACCAAAATTGCATTTGCCTATTGGTTATATATGTGGAGCGCTGTCGCGTCGGTGGCCCGCTCGCGCACACGCGCGATACATTCAAACAGGTGCGCCCACCGACCGAGCATTGTCGAAACTACCCCCCGACGGCGGCAACTGAAAACTCGTCTGATACGCAATGCACATCTTTTCGATCTCGCAACTGCATTCTGATCCGGTATTGTGCGGATAGCGACAAGGCGTTCGCGATTGATACGGCTCGTTCAGATTTCGTCCATGCAGGTGCCTCGTGTCTGAATAGTCGCATCTTTGCTGAAGCTAGCTACCCGCAATGATCCTTCTAATCCAACAACATTCTTAACTCATTCACTCACAACTTGTCGCTTCAACTATACTCCGATGATATTATCCAATTGTCAGCATTGAGTAAAAGCTTCGGCCATTTGTGCAACACAATGTACAGGACAAACTGAATCTAATTTAATTCATAACTGAATAGTTGTCTACCCATGTAGTCCGGCCACGGCTCAAGCTGAAACGACATGGGACGAACTGGACGTTTGGGGGCGTTGCTGATAATCAGCCCCCGTGGCTTATCCATCAATGCTTCTGGGTTCTTTGCATCCATTGCACAAGAAAACCTTGGAACGCGATCGCCACGAGCTCAATCGGTTTATGCGATGAGGAATCCCAGCAGCTGGTCCGACTTGTTCCTTACGATATCCGAGTACTTTTTATTAATACAAAGTGCCCTTTTGTCTCCTCCTACTACTCCATCGAGATGTCAATTCGACAACGTTGGCAATTGCTCAGCGACACGCGACAACGTACTCGCGGACAAATGCGACCATTTGCCCGACACCAGCCGCGCACGAGCGCACTGCAGCGGACAACGCGTGTACATACACGCCAGTAGAACAATCGAGTTTTGGTCAGACAAGCGTGTCCCACGAGCTAAGTAGCTATTATTTTGCTAAACCGAGATGACACGTTTTGTTACACATCGCGAAGAATAATGCGAGTGAATCAGATCGATTATCGACGGAATTAGCCTTTTTGATCAATATATCCAAATACAATATACAACCAAGTAGCTCAGACGCGTTCGTCCCTGATCGCTCGATCGGTCTTCAATCGGCCAATCATAAGCGGTCTGTAGCACCACCATGATCAGACTTGTTGGTGTTTTATCATACGCCAACATCTGCTGATTGTCCTCAATATCGCAGCTGTTGCGGTTCGCCTTGGTCGTGACAAGGATACAGGAACGACAATTTTTACTCCGATCGAATAGTCGTATTGGATTGGCTACATTCGATATATTTCCACTTGCATCTATCTTTTTATCAATTATCATATTCACGCGTGCTTTAGGCATTGTATTTTCTTGCACACTGAAAAAAATTGATCACGCATCCCATCCGCGTGTAAATATCGCCAGTTGTAAGAGGAATATATCATCCTCTTGCTTTGCGAACTGGAAATCCTCTGAGTATCAAAGTCGCATGGGAAATTCTCTTATGGCAAGCGAATTGTCCACTCAGTGTGCAGTAGCACACGAAATGACATTTGTCGATCTGTTATTCCATGCTTATATTTCCCAGCACCATTCAAACAAGTTGCGGTGATATCTTTCGTTGAAGCCGTATACTCGATGGATAAAAGAACAACACGCGCGTGATTGCATCGTCAGCAGCCGCGTGGCACAGAAGCTAATAGTAATTACGCGTGTAACTCGAGCGAATGAAGAGTTGTGCGCGTGGATGGGGCTGATTCCATTTGTATTGATTAGCGCGAATTGACTAATGTAACTGTCTGCAAAGAATCCCGACTATCCCTTGTCAAATGAGGATAAATGCAATTGATCAGTTGGCAACCCAATGAATGGATGCTAATTTTGAATGGCGCGGCCGATCAACTGATGCGCGGTCTTATACATATATCCGTGCGCGGCGCACAGACTGCGAATTATATTGATAGCGAATGATTATTCGGTAACGGTGAAAAATGAAGATCCTTCCCAAGAATGAGCGACGACACGTTGCAGGGTAGGGATGAGTATAGCGAATAGTTCCTGAAGTAATGTTAATAAGCCAATATCGCGCATAGGGTAAACAAAAGTATCGTCCTCTTGCTGAATACTTGTGTGGGTGAGCAGTGTGCATCTTTGCTGGGCTAGGTTGGAAAGGCTTGCGGCGTCTGTTGATACGATGCGCATTAATTAGACGTATAAGAGGGTTATCTGGCTAATGCAGATTAACAGTTTGAAAGAAAGGACGATGGGGTGCTTTGACCGCTGTGGCCATCCTCCAACGAGTGTAATACCCTTGAGCCGTTAAAAATAATGAGCGAATGAATTGCCACGCGCGATTACCACATGATTATGTCCAGAGCGAAATCTGCACTGTTCTTCGTTCCATTGTTTGTCTAATGGCTTTTTGTTTTTTTTCGGTTTCTCATTTTTTTTCGGTTAGCTGAATTGGGCGCGCAAAAAAGGGTATAATGCCGGTAAGGGAACGAACATGAAAATCTTGATAAAACTTAACATATATAGTGTACCCAATATGCTCCCCTTACATGTATAAGATAACTGTAATCATTGTGCCACGCCTGAGGGTTTCTTGCAAATTTGACTATGTTTGAACTGGATATTCTGAATTCTGCGAACGGCATCTCAAAAGCTAGCTTCGTACGTTTCAGAAACCATTGTTACCATTTGCCTATTTTAACCCATTCAAAATGTCAACAAAAACGAAAGTGGGCAACTTGGGCACACTTAATTCTCACTTTGATACAGCGTGAAGGTGGATGAGTGATAGAATGGAACTCCAGTGAAATCAAAGTTTTTCACGTAATCAAAGTGAATTTTCACTCTAGTGTTCCATGAGTTTTGATTCGCGTAAATAGAGAGTAGACCCCGAAGGGCTTCACAATGGTATGGCACCTAGCTCTCAAATCACCTTAATCACGCGAGCAATCACAGCAGCGTGTGTGCGTGTGTACGTGTCACTTCAGTGGATGATCCAACAGCTCTCGAATTATGGGATATGTAAAGGACAAAAGACGTGGCGCAGAGAAGAGAAGCAGCAGCTCTTGTGGATAAGATCTTGCAGCGAAACAACGAGCAAAGTTAAGCAGCTCCGGCTGGCTGTACGTATGTATGTATATACGAACGGCGCAGGCAAGAAAAGCGCCAAGTCCACAGATGCCCCAAGCCCAAACGGCCCTCGGGATAATTTTCAACAGTACACGAGTCGCGCAAAGTTTTTCGCGGCCTGAGCCCGAACTCAGTGGAGCGCGAAATCCTGTTAGCGCTCGCTCTTCCATTCGTTCTCACACCCGCCCATCCCCTCCCCCCCCCCACACACACACACACACACACACACACGTATATCGGTTCCAAGCTAATTCTTACGTTACACGAACCCGCTGCAGATTTTTTACTCGCGCACTGCGTCGTGCAAACAGAAATGGTCGCGAAAAGCCAGCCCCGAACACTCGAGCTGCAGTGTATGTGTGTGCGGCCGAAATTAAAAAGAGCACGCAAGTAAAGTAGCTTCCGCAAGCCCTTTTACTCGCTTAAACAGCTTTGATTTTGATCAGCACGAGCCCGCGACTATATTGTTTTTATGGTCATTACAAGTCGGCACTTGTAATGCACAGTTGACTCTCTTATTACTCAAAAGTGTTGGTGGTACCTACTACTTCATGGACACCTATCGGCTCAGTTGTTACTCGTTTTCTATACTAGTACTCCCAAATCTACAATTCAATCAATGATATAATGTATTTTATATTCCATTCATTGAATTTTCACTGTTGAACATGACAAGATAGAGAATTGTTTTATAAATCCATATGGGTTTTAGACTTGAATAGAAAAGAAGGAAGAAAACAGGGGGGGGGAGGAGTTCAAACTGTTAAAAGAGAGTAGTTTTAAGGACTAAATGGGCGAAGAAGCGACCGAAAATTGTCTTTTAATACTACCAACGTAACCCAACCACCACTAGGACCCAGATCCCTGGTAGAAAATTAAGCATTTCTCGCGGTTAACGCAAGACCCGTTAAGTAAGAATTAGCTAATTTCATTAGCTAAATATTGCCCGAAACTAAGCATTAAATTAAGCTAAGAAATGCCTAAGGGGGCATGCGCGTCAGCTGCGCGCTATTTTTAGGTTATATTGTCCATATAACTTGTAACCATGAGTGAAGACTTACATGATTACGTTTATAAATATGTTTTCGAAGAAAAGTGTCGCTCTTCGAAAAAAATTAATTAGAAATGTCAAAGACGTGTGAACTTCATTCTTTGATTAACATAATCAATGGGCAACTACAGTCTCCTTAATTGCTGATAGATGCAATTACATGAATTCTCATAAGCTTTTTACAATCAATGACAATTCCACAATATACAACAATATTCTACAATCAATTCAAAGCAGAATTGACGTCAAATTACACTACTGATTTGATCATATGGCTTATACAATTTTATCCCTTGTTAAACAAATTCTTACTTGAATGTGCCATATCTTCATCAATATTCGCACTACAAGCAAAGATATACTAGTTGGCTTACCGACTGGCTACACTTTGAAACTTCATTACTTGAACTATTCACTATTTACTTCTCACTTTTCACTTTTTACACTATTCACAAACTATTCACTTCAGTGTAGAAATTCTGTTGGACGTCAATGCTTTGTTGCTACCTCATCATATGTATTGAAGAATGAACAAGCGACACTTCAAAACTTGTTCATCTATGTTGAGAATCTTGAAGGACCTGCAAATACAAACATAC
Organism: Aphelinus atriplicis; assembly: GCA_020882685.1. Taxonomy (NCBI): domain Eukaryota; kingdom Metazoa; phylum Arthropoda; class Insecta; order Hymenoptera; family Aphelinidae; genus Aphelinus; species Aphelinus atriplicis. The sequence goes on from JAJGQD010000093.1 coordinate 112,248, forward strand.
AAAGTAACATTTTCTTTTTAACAAATGAAATTCAAGTTAAATATATTGAGTGAAACTGTATTACAAGAATTTGAATAAATTCCAACTACTTAGTATATTAACAGGTTATACTTATCTGATATTTTGTAAGCTGATCCAAATAAATTCATTGCTCCTCCAGTGGATTCCTTCAGCAATGTTATTTCAACATAATTTGCTTACTCGTTTCACTCCTAACCTCTCGCGACCGCAGCTGCTGCTGATTGCAGCTGACCGCTGCGGCCTGCGCACACGGCTGCGCACACGGCTGCGCCCCATGTATTCGGATTTGTCTCTTCGTTGTCCGATTCTTAGCAGTAAATTAAGCTAAGAATCCGACTATTTCTTAGCAGTATATTAAGCTAATACCTTAGCTAAGAATCAGCTAAGAAGGCTAACCTAAAGCATTTCTTAGCTAATTAATGCTTAACGTTTCTACCAGGGGCGAGAGCACCGAAAATACTGAATCTGAGAAACGTGCCACATTGGCTGCAGTCACCTCATATATAATTTTTCGTAATCCGTGAGAGAGAAATAGTATATCCAGATTTGGATAGAGGTCTTCCAGGAACTTTTTAAAACTGCTTATACTAAAAATTAATGCTTAGAGAATATACCAATACATGATCTTAAGCTAATCATTCGCGCTGATGCTTCTGAATCAACATACAGGTTACTGAAATTCTTCATGTTCGGTTAATTCGATAATGGAGAATGCGATGTAAATTAAAAAGTTTGAATTGCTTGATTCGATGAAATGTAAATGGCCACAGGAGGTGATTTTTCTTTTTGAAACTTGATCCGTATAAAAAGAGCGACGTTTATATGCATACGTTTATATACCTGTTCTGATCCATACTTCCATTCTCTCTTTGCCTTCTTGCTGTTCCTCCTCGCACTTTTTCCCTTATCAATCTTCTCGAATGAATATTTAACCAGGGCAGAGCTAATGAATATTTCATTGGACGAGTTTTAATACCCAAGGGCCAGCTGCGAGATGGCTTTGAACTTTAAATGACTCTTTTGTAAGCAAAACTGACGCAATAAGGATTAATTCACGAAATCGAATGCCTGTAGTTTCTTAAACACATTTCACGGCTGGCCGCTGCTGCTTCCTTCCTTCGCTCGCAGCCACCTTTTTTCCCTTTTCATACCCCGCGATCTTCCCCCGTGCAGCACTGACTTTCACTCGATTCCCCTCGAATAACTCACTCAGCGACTCTATATTCCCAGCTTCATTTCAATTTGGTTTAGCTAAGAATATTTATGCCCAGATTATTCACTATCGCCTGCTCCCTCTGTCCCAAGCCATGGGAGAAAAATTGAAAATTTCTAATGAAACAGAGCGTACTTCAAATTATACCATTTACAAAGTTTCACATGCGCCCAGTGCTTGGCTGTTCACCATTACGAAATTGAATTTCCTTATCTGAGATGGACAAATTCTGCAGTATTTAAATTATTTATTACAAAATGTTAAATAATCATGTTTGGTTAAAGTATTTGTGAGCTCGTATTTAAACTCATTACAAATACATACAAAATAATATATCCGTAATTCAAAGACACATATAATCAATCTCCCGTCATCATAAAGCCTCGCGGTGCCATATACGCGGGAATACATGGGAATAATTAATTGGAGCGTTTTAACGATACGCGATGCGCGAGTTAGGAATTGCAACGTTGGGCGTTGATTTATTCTGACGTCGAGTTTCGTGATAGCAGCGCCGTGTGCAAAAACAAGAAGCAGCAGCAGCAGACACTTGGATGAGCGAAAAAAGAAATGGCAGTCGGCTGATGATTATATGCGCGGAGGAATAAATCAAGGTTTTAATGGGTGGGGGGGGGCGGGGAAGAGCACGAAAGAGTTTTGCCATGGAGCGTCGGTGGTGGCGGCTACGTTGATTAACCGCGGAATCAATGAATGGGCAGCGTTGTAATTATAATTAATAATGTCGGGGGGGGGGGGAGGTGAGGGCACGTATTGTTTGCTCGAGCTCCAAACTCGCCGCAGTCGATCTTCTGCTCTCGGCACGGTGTTTCATCTCCCCACCACCACCAACTTAGCGGTTTTGTCTGAGCGAGAGAGAGAGAGAGAGAGAGAGAGAGAGAGAGAGAGAGAGAGAGAGAGAGAGAGAGAGAGAGAGAGAGAGAGAGAGAGAGAGAGAGACAGAGAGAGAGAGAGCGGTAGCGCAGCTATGATTGGAGCGAACTTGGGATTTAATCGCGATAGTTGTTCCCTCGGCTTTTCCCTCCATCCACGCGTCCACTCGCTCCACCGTTGCCACTAGCGTATAGTTTCTCCCGAGCTCAGCTGCTGAGGCCCGTGAAATCGATATTATCGCTTCAGGTTATCAGTGTACCAACAAGCCACACACACACGCACACACACACACCGCAATTTCGATTGGCTACTCACGGCCGTAAACACGCTTGCACCTTCCAACACAACAGCCGCCCCCTTCGACGCCTAGACAATGGCACTGAGAAAAATAGCCACTGCGCCAACTATCAGTCAGCAATCAGCTTCGCCCTACACGGACTCGAGCCAATTGAATTAGCAAAAAGCAAATCTAGAATCCTATTTCTATCGAGTTCTTCATTCTGTGTCCTTCGCCGGATCAAAAGTCATGAAGATGATGATCATTTTCTCAAAACCTTGGCAGCGCAATAGCTATGGCACGATCTTCATAGACAATCATTCAAAAATCATTTGTGAAATCAGTAGTACCCCCGGGAAATCAAATCACGTTAGCTGACGAAACGACTGTCACGACTGTTACGGGCGCCGAAAAAACCATTTGAAAAAGTTTCAGTGGAATTTGAGCTGCCCGAACGCGAGACGGCTGTTATCTCAGCTACAGCGGGTGTATCAAAAAAAATTCTTATTCGGCTGCGAGCGGGAATTAGACCAAGTCAGCGGAAAAGTTGCAAAAACGAGAGCGGAAAATGGGGGGCTGGGTGGAACTCGACACTCTCGACAGTTGGTGTAAATGTCCCGCCCCCGAGAGCCAGTCAACTTTTTTCTTTTGTTTCGTCATTATCATATGCGTCGACGCATATTAATATATAATTCGATTTTCAAAACAACATCGTTGTTGTTATGCGCAGAAATCGAATTGAACGAATTTCAGTTGGAAGTTGACATTTCACAATGTCAAAACGAAGCTTCTTCGATTATAGCAAATCTTACCAATATAAAATTAGGAAAAGAAATATCAATTTTGAAGACTCTGATTCTACGAACAGCGACTCCTCACAAAGCAATCCAGCGACCGATGACGAATTATTTGACAGCGCGGAATATGAAACTGATGATCCCCAATATCGAAACAGACAGAACCAAGGTGAGAAGTACGAACATCTCTCTCGGTCTCCCGCTTTCTCTAGTATTCGATCCCATGCTCTTTCGTCCTCTCATTTTCATTTTCGCGCTTTCTCGTTGGCTATTTTTCTTGCGCTCTTTCGTTATTTTCCGGAGTTATTCTCCCTCGCTCCTTATTGAAATGAATTAAAAAAATATGTTCAATTATATTAATCATGAATGAATATCTTAACTAGAAACTCAAGACGATCTGTATTATGAAAATGAAAACGGCAATACTCCCTTCGATGATACACTCCCGACTCCGCCAGAGACTCAATGTGATTTAAATAGTGAAAATGAGAGCAACGATGAATACGACACTGCGAGTGAATCCGATTCTGAGGTATTATATAGTGAAACTGACGACGGTGAATTTTTGAGCGATAGTGAATCTGATGTTGAGGTTGATGATTCTTTTTTCATTGACAATGCTCACGAACCATTATATCCAGGAGAACCGATAAACTTTGCAGAACATATTTTCATGGTTTTATCTTATATGTTGCGCTTTAAAATATCTGGGGTACAGTTTGTGCATCTTCTTCATCTAATTTCTTTGCACTGTGTAAAGCCCAATAAGTGTCTAAAAACTCTCTATAGATTCAAAAATATTTTTAGTGAAATTCAAAAACCATTTGTGAAGCGTTATTACTGTTCAAAATGTTTTACACAACAAAAAAGTGACGATGAAGATCAATGTGCAAAATGTCATAAAAAAACTTTAACTAATTATTTCCTTGAGATCCCTATTATAAGTCAAATTGAAAAGCTATACAAAAAACCTGGTTTTAAAAATTTACTTCGACATGTATTTACAAGAGAAAAAACTAACGTAAATAATTTAGAAGATATATATAATGGCTCTATTTACAAAGAATTAGTTGACAAGGGCTTCTTACTAAATGAAAACAACATTTCCTTAATGTGGTATACCGACGGAGTTCCCATCTATAAATCTTCTAAATACTCTATTTGGCCGTTTAATCTCGTAATAAATGAGCTTCCGTATGTCGAACGATTTAAACAAGAAAATATAATTTTAGCTGGTCTTTGGTTCGGCCCAAAAAAGCCCTCTGCAAATCTCTTTATGAATGCATTTCGAGATGATTTGAAAAAATTATATAATGGAATTTCATTGGCAATACCTAATGATGACCCTATACACGTGCGTGGTATAATTATGTGCGGCACTTGCGATTTAGTAGCTAAGGCTCAATTTTTAAATATGAAACAGTATAATGGGAAGTTCGGCTGTCAAAATTGTAAGCAAAAAGGACTTAGATTAGATAATGTTCAAGTTTACCCATACACTAAATGTATTGAAATGAGAACAACTGCAGAATCAATGAACTTTGCTGATCAAGCTTTAAGTGAAGGCACTGATATTCAAGGTGTAAAAGGCCCAACAACATTGTCAAAAATAGTTTATAAATATATAGAAACTACGTCCATCGATGTAATGCACTGTGTATATGTGAATTTAGTAAAAAGACTCGGTGCATTGTTATTTGACAGTGAAAACCACGATCAATCTTTCTCTTTAAGAAAATTCTCAGCAGTTATAGATCAACGTTTACTAAAAATTTCGCCCCCTAACTTTGTGACTCGTTTACCACGTTCAATAGAAGACAGCTTGTTATATGGTGAAAGAAATATGACGTGTAATTTACATTTATTGCTGCATTTACCCACGATTGTTCGAAGATTCGGACCTTTATGGGTTACATCATGTTTTCCACTAGAGAATATAAATGGTCTTCTAAAAAGTTTCGTTCATGGAACGAAACATGCAGAAATTCAAATATGTTCATCAGTTTCGTGGTTTTTTAATTACTCCACTATAAAAAGTAAATATCTCAGGGCAGGAAGTGAAGTTTATTATTATTGTAGAAAATTAGAAACGAAATTCAGGCTCAAAACACAAAATATAGAAAGAAATGTATCAATTGTTGGAAAATGTGAAAAGCAAAATTATATCTCACCATCAATTATGTTCTGTTTTAATCGAATCATAATTGATGAGAAAAAAATCCATTTCTTCTACAGACTTTTGAAAAATAATCTAGTAATAGACTCTCTATTTTACAAACGTACTCGAAAAACTAAATCTTGTACTATAAAATATTCTCTAAATGGGATGTCTTATGTAGGTTCTGTTGAAACTTTTGTAAAAATATGTTATTGTGAATGTACAGGAAACTGTACTAATTGCGATGCGAATATTTGTAAATGTTATGCGATAGTTAACCGATACGAATTGAATGCAAACAATAACTGTTCTTTACCTACGGATTGTCCATCTATCATTTTTTCTTTTACTAATAATCCACTTATGAAAGTAATAGTGCCGGTAAGCAATATAGAGAATGTTTTGTTTGAAATTTCTGTCGGAGAGAATACTTACGTTATAAACCCTGTCAATACAATTGAACCCGAATAAAAACATATCATATTTTGTCGGATATTTTCTTATTTTATTAAAAAAATCCATAAATCACTCGATGAACTCAATCGGGCTTTATAAGTTCTATTAAAAACTTGTATGAAGTCTGGAATTGAGTTTTGCCAGACTTTAACTATGAAAATCAAAGGTCTGGCATTAAGTTTGGCATAAAATTTTGCCAGACATTTTACATGAAAAAAAAATCTGGGATAAAATCTGGGATAAAGTCTGGAGATGCCAGACTTTTCATATGATGAAAATCCAAAGTCTGGCATGAAGTCTACCGGACTTTCGTGAACAAACCAAAAGTCTGGCGTAGTGGACTACGCCAGACTTTTGCAATACTTTTGCTAGACTTTTAATGCCAGACTTCTGCCAGACTTCTGCCAGACTTCTCCCAGACTTTTTTTTTTACACGGGTCGTGCACCAACAGTATTGCGTACAGTAACCTTCTCTGTATGAATCTAAAATAGTGAAAATAGTAGGACAAATTGCACAACTGAGCAAAATAGGTGGGTATTCACTGGAATAGTAATATTTTACTAATATTTCATTAATTTAGTGAGAATTTAATATTTTTCATTGGAATTTTCCAGTGAAATTATACTATTTTCTTAATAAATATCTAATAAGATAATGTACTAAGAATCAAATACACGGAGCTGGAAAATCATAACGATTGTAATCGAGCAGCCGCAGCAGTAAATATGCATACATATATGTAAGAGGTACGTGTAGCGTGACATATCTCGCGCGGATAGAATGCTCCGCAGTGACATGTTGAGGGGCATTCGAGAAATTGCCTGCAATGATGAAAAGTTTCACGCACACCTGACGGGGCGGACCAAGAAGTTTGATGGGGCCGTACGGAGCCGCATTATGTTCATCATATCGGCCTGTATGCATAGCTCCGGATGACAGGCTTTTGTTTTGTTCTCTCGTGAGTTTGTTCAGTCGGCCGGGACCATGTCAAGTTCTTATTGTCGATTCGGCGTGGCTCGATCATCCCCAAAAGCACGTGTGGTGTGTTTCATTGTAAATCTCTGATGAGTAAAGAGTCGTTCTAGAAGGTACTTTATTAAATTTCATTAGTCTTATGTGAAAGATTCCATGAACAAGGTTGGAGAACTTCATCCTATTGGTGAATGTGTTCATCTGTAGGATATGTAACCAGTAGCAAAATGTTGAAAACTACGATTTCTGGACTTTTTCTATTGTTTTCTCAAAGAGAAAAACTTGTAGCGCAACTGTCCGTTGTTTGTTCCCCTAGCAACTGTTGTTTTCTGAAAGTTCCCAATAATTCTTCGTGAATGCATGTTGTAGTCCAAATACACACGAGGATCAACGAGATATTTCCCGTAGCAACTGTTGTTGATATGTCCCTAGCAACCGTTGCTACAAGGGAAAAACCGCTGCCAAGTGCCTCAGCAGTATGCTTTCTCAAAGTATTGCAATTGAACCTCTAACTCATTTCCTCCACTCCATAGTAACGGTTGCTAAGGACGTAAACAACGGTTGCTATGGTAAATATCCGAGCTTCGGTGTTCTTACTTCTTAGTCGTCAACAGTTCCGAAAATGGACCTCTAACTGACTTTTCCCACTCCATAGTTACGGTTGCAAGGGATATAAACAAAGGTTGCTAGAGACATCAACAATGGTTTCTACGGGAAATGTCTCTTTGATTCTTATAGAATCCCATAAATATACAAACCCAGATGATCATTTATCATGAATTATATGGAAACTTATCAAAAACACGATAGCAACGGTTGCCATGGAAATAAACAACGGATGCTACTAAACACCGAACTTAGTTCACATCTTTCGGAGACCGACCTGTGTGCAAATTTTCAGGACGATCGGACTATTGCTTTCTCAAAGAGAAAGCTTTGTAACGGGGTAAAAATCGACCCACCGAATCGGACTTCGGGACCTCGATTTTCGTAATCTACGGGTCGAAAAACATGGAAATCCGAAAATGTCTGTATGTATGTACGTACGTGCACTTTTTTGTCGTACAATAACTTTCGAAGAAATCGATCCGATCGTCCTGAAATTTTGCACACAGGTTAGTCGCTACAAAATCTTGGTCGAGTTCAATTTTCAGCCAAATCCGTTGTTTATTTCTCTAGCAACCGTTGCTAACGTGTTTTTGATAAAAGCTCCAAAAATCATCATCAATGCACGATGGGTCTCCAATTCTTTCGACGATCCATGAGAATCGATAAGACATTCATTTTGGAACAACCATTGTTTATTCTCTTAGCAACCGTTGCTATGGAGATACAAAATTCAGCTTCAGACTGACTTTTTTTTTGTCGTACGATGACTTTGGAAGGAATAGTCCGATCGTCCTGAAATTTTGCACACAGGTCGATCTCCGAAAGATGTGAACGTGTTTAGCAGCATCCATTGTTTATTTCCATGGCAACCGTTGCTATCGTGTTTTTGATAAGTTCCCATATAATTCATGATAAATGATCATTTGGCTTTGTATATTTATGGAATTCTATAAGAATCAAAGAGACATTTCCCGTAGAAACCATTGTTGATGTCTCTAACAACCGTTGTTTATATCCCTTGCAACCGTAACTAGGGAATGGAAAAAGTCAGTTGGAGGTCCATTTTTGGAACTGTTGATGACTAAGAAGTAAGAACATCGAAGCTCCAACATTTACCATAGCAACCGTTGTTTACGTCCTTATTAATCGTTACTATGGAATGGGAAAAGTCAGTTAGAGGTCCATTGTCGGAACTGTTGACGACTAAGAAGTAAGAACATCGAAGCTTCGACATTTACCATAGCAACCGTTGTTTACGTCCTTAGCAACCGTTACTATGGAGTGGGAAAAGTCTGTTGGAGGTCCATTTTCGGAACTGTTGATGACTAAGAAGTAAGAACATCGAAGCTCGGATATTTACCATAGCAACCGTTGTTTAAGTCCGTAGCAACCGTTACTATGGAGTGGAGGAAATGAGTTAGAGGTCCATTTTGCTTTCTCAAAGAGTAGTGATTAAGGGGTAATATACCTTTGTGACCTCCGATTTCGAGGTCATTTTCAAACACTTACCATAAGCGCAGAAAAAATCCTAGGGATATGGGGTTTGTTGCATATGAAAGTACTACTTTCCAACTATAGAAAACATACTTCCTTTTTTCTAAAACATACAAAATGGCGGCGTACCAGCTCGTCAAAGAAAAAAAAAATTTTTTTACTTTTTCTCTACTAGCGTACCACTACAGGTCACAATTTTGACCCTAGAAGAAAAAATCGAACGGGGTTTTGAAGTAAAATGAAAAGCTCAGTGAACGTCGGGCGGTTTTTTGAAATTCTAATTTGGGGCCAAATGGCGTCAATTTGAATTTTTTTCTTTTTTTTCGCAAAAAAATCGATCGAAAATCGGCCATAAAATCGGTAAAAATCAAAATATCAAAAAAATCGTACGACGTTCACTTAAAAATCATGTTTCCAAGCTACAGTTAAAATTTGAAGAGAATCGGTTGAAAATTGACGGCGCTATCGGTACGCTAATGTCAAAAAAGACGGTTCCGAGATAAACGCGTTCAAAGTTTTGAGTACAATACTAATACTATACGACTTTGTTCAGAGAATCGATTTTTTGAGGCACTTAGAACTTCTTTCCCCACTTGATCGAATTTCATATCATTCTTAGATATAGTTTATGGAGTGTTTAAGCCAATAAAAAAAAATTGGAGAAAAAAAAAGTCACAAAGGTATATTACTCCTTAATGCAAGTTGAGGTTCAATTGCAATACTTTGAGAAAGCATACTGCTGAGGCACTTGGCAGCGGTTTTTTTTTCTCGCACTCGACAGAATGACACACAAGCGATTCTAGCCATTTACACAGTGCGATTTTCACTTGTATCCATTTGCATTCCAGTGATTTTCGACAATTTTATAGTCGAGGCCAGGGAAAAATCGCTCAAAGCCCTTGTCGGCTGTGAGTAATTCCGAGAGCGTATTATTCGCGATTATCAGCTACTGCGCTCGCGTGGCAGTTCATCGCCGGGCAGCAGATATTACATCGAATTCGCCGAGCGGGAACCGTCACGTACGTCCCCCGGCAGAGGAACCCACGTCAATGAATCTCAGGAGACTCGATCAATTCCCCGCGAATTCGCTCTCGAGCAGTGCGGTTACAATTTATACTGCACGTATAGCTGCGCGCGCGTATTATTTCGCGTTGCATCCGTCCCAACAGCCCTCCCCGCAACCAATATTGATATATTAATTGATTTGACGGTGAGCTGCGAGTCATTGTTCGCCACTGTTTAGCCCACTCTAGTGCGCAGCAATGCGGCAACCGATATGCGAATACTTGGATAATCGAGGCCAATCGAAGCTGTGTCTATTCTTATATGTATGTATATATGCGTGTGGGTTGCGCGGTTAGGTGTGCTGAGGGACACCAGATCTCTCTCGAGCCTCGGGCTGCGGCTCATTTCATGCAAATCGGGCAGCCGCATGTCCGACGTAGCGCCTGTCCTGCGTCTGTTCTCCCCCACCCACAGACCCTCTTCGATCCTGTCTTGTCCGTGACCACTCGTGCCAAAAACAAAACGAATCGTGCGACTGCCCCACTACCAACGCGATAGATCGCACGTATCCGGGATGGGCAGTAATTGAATGGAAGTATTTAGTAAATACAATTTTTTCAAATAACCCCCATAAGAAAATGTCAAGTAACATAACGTCACTCACATCGTCCCTTCTCCTATAGTTCTTAGGTGTCCCAGTATGAGTAATTTTCATGAATTCGTAATATATTCTCATCCTATGGGATGAGAATAACTGACTCGCATTCATATTTTCATTTGTATCTGGTAATTATTTTTTTAAAGTCAATGCCCGAGGATTTACCAAATATTCCCATGTGATTATATTCGTTCGTGTCACATTAGCCTAACTTACGTTTAATATAAAAAACAGCATTTTGAGTGAGATAGAGAATAATTTGAGGAAAACATGAGATCTTTTAAGCGCCAGAAAGCACCTGAAATACATAATATCAGAGAATGACCACATTGTTTTCAGGGCCTCATTGGCTGCCTTTACCTTGTTTATATAAGTACATGTATTTGGAATAAAAGTATTTGAAAATACAAACATTTATTTTATACATATTTGCATTAATCGAATTAAATACTGGATTTAAGTCTATCGCTGCGTCCATCTATATATTTCAATGAAAAAGTTAATCGAACGCTATAAGTGGAAGATAAACTCGACTGAATAAGCGGCTGGGACTCGAGGCTCTCGTAATCATCTGCACACTCACGACAATATGACGGGGCGTAGGGTACGCAACTTACCTTCATGAGTGTTCGCGTAATCCACTGTCGACACTATCTGATCGCCCGCGAGCGTGAAGTCGCACTTTGCACCTTAGCGTCGAAAACAGCTAGTTTGCCATCTCGAGCAGTACGACATCATATATAATGTATAGGTAAATGAGGCATTCTGCAGCGATCGATTTTGATCCTTTTAGATTCATTTGAGAAATTGTTTTTTGACTCGTGCAGGTCTTGTTTACAGCCTCCATTTTTTCAAAATTTTCGATCCTCTTTTAACTGGTTTTGTTTGTGTTGTACGTTACCGAATAATGAGAGAAAGTCAATTTTGAGGTAAGGAAGTTACTCTTTTTCGAAATACGAGTAATTTATAACAACTTTCACTCTCATTATTTTTTTCATTTAAGGGGGCTTCAGCGAGTTATTATTGTATTATAGAATGAACTCAAATTTCTATAGAATGTACCTAGCACAACCAACTTTCAATTGCAACAAAGAAAATCATGGGTCAACATGGTCATTTCCATATGAGCGCTATAACAAAAATGACATTTTTTACATAGGCTCTTATGGCGAGAATCGAATAATCCCTTCTCAATTAAATATGATCTTATGGAAAAATTTGAAAAAATTCTAAGTAATAGGTTTTATTAAGTAAATTATAATATGATCGCGAAAATGGTTTGTCACCATCGATTTAAGATCGTGAAATTGAAAAAAAATGAATTTCGATGAAATTGACAATCGTTTATGTGTAGATAGGGACTTAATTACAATTTATTTATCCTTTTCAAGCATCCACAAGTGGTCTAGGATAAGATTGATCTACACTAAAACGATAGAATTGGGATAATTTTGAAAAAAAATTGAAGCACCCCCAGTAGGGCCCCGCATAGGTACGGCACCTAACGCTGAAGCCCCCTTAATAACTGTTTCATGAGGAAATCAGGTCACAAAGTTGATAAAAATATGAAAAAAATTAAAATATAGTAAATTTTATTATAGATGAGCATGAAAATTTTTGAGAAAAAATTCAAGAGTGTTAAGATGACCATTTACAACAAATGCGCTAATAAAACATTGAAAAAAATGTGTGCACACGTTTTTCTCGAGGAAAATTTGCTTTATGGAAATGTAATCTTAACCCACGAAATATTCAAAAATAGTACATTGTGTAACGAGCGCGGAAAGTTGCCAATTGCAGACGCGGGCGCGTTGGTGCACGAGCGCAGCAAGTGTGACATGTCGCCCAAGTATGCTATTGGCAACTATACCGTGCGAGTTGCTCATACTATTTTTCATCACGGGCAGAAAAAAATGACGTATCGCGTGGTAGTTTCGTGGATGCAAAATGGGTGATTGTGCCTTCCGTTGCGATAGTGTCATTTTGTAACGCTAGAGCGTCATGTGACAAAATGACACTATGGCAACGGAGTACACAATCGCTCTTTTTGCATCCCCGAAACTGCTACGCAATATGTCAGTTTTCGTGCACCCGTGATGAAAATTGTAATAACTGAATCATGAGATCGTTGATCAGATAATAACTAATACTTCCATACAATCTTAGACCGAGTTTGGTGACGCGACTGAATAAATGAATGAATGAATTATAATGGAGAATATGCAATTAAAGTGATAATTACTATTGCGTTGATGTGAGCCGGTCTTGGAAGAGAAGGAGAGATGGGGCGAGGTGGTATTTTTAATATTATAATCAAATCAGACAACAATCATTCTCAATATTAACGTCGATTTTATTCTCTGTACATAGTATTTCAATCATTTCCTTAATAATATCATACACAGTACATTATTGATTCGTTTTGATATATATATGAATGCATATATAAATACCAAACGAAACTAGTATTTACACTGAATACGCTACTTTCCGAAATTTTCCTCCCCACGGCGCGGGGCTACATGACAATACTCTCGAATTTTCCCCGTTCACCTGTCACATCGTTCACACGTATATGTTTGTGTATCTATATAAGCTAATCACACACTTGTTCCGTTTGTCTCTTTTTCTCTCCTGTTTAGCTGGCGACTGGGGGGACACTGTAGCTTTGTCTTTCTCCGAAGCAACTGATGAATAATACAGTTTGGTCTGTCCAGCTCGCGTTTTCAATCCGTTTTTAGTAGTTTTCTCTCTTTTTCGTTAACACTGGACAGGGGGGGGGATATTTAATTAAGTGACGAGCTGCTGTGGGCGGTTGTGGGCGCACTGAATCAAATCGAATTATTCTGGAGAGCTGCAGTGGCTGCGTGTCTATGTAAAACAGTGTAGTTCGAGCGACGTGCGCGCCTGCCGTACAGCTGGTTAAATTTGATAAAAAAAAAGTAATCAATGGGAAGATGGTAGTAGCATGTGATTTGTCAGCCAACCCCCACCCCCTATATCTCTTTCTCTCTCCTTTTCTCTCTGTCTTGGAGACTGTTATGCAGCACTGGAAGACGGCTGCTCAATATGTCAACGGACATGATCTGATTGCTTTTGCCTTCGATTATGTAATTCTTGTGTGTATGCTGGATGTCGTCTCTCGGTATATTTGATTTTTTTTAGACATGACTAGTGCACTGTTGAGGTAGTGGTAGAGACAATCAAGTTCAGTTTGTAGCCCATGCAACCAATCTTAGTCCCATAAATATGCATTAAAGACTTCTTACGAACGAAACTTACAAAATCGAAGACAAGAGCCATCAGATTACGGCCAGTAACAAATGGAACAAGCGTTTTCCAGTGTTCTGCAGCAGAGTATAGGGCAGAGAGAAAGAGAAAGAGAGAAAGAGACAGAGAAAGATAGAGAGGCTCCTGGTGGAAATATATCGTATCCTAGCTACAATTTCGCCCGCAAAATTAGCTTATTCAATACATTTCACTCCGATATTATACATACAACATAATTACATATGGCCATTTGACACGTGCTACATTTCGATTGTGCCGAAGCATTCACCGCTCAGTGAATCAATGACTCCTGATCCATTACACATCAGCTATTACATATCTCACATTGGTATGATTCGCATTTGATGATCTCGCAAGTATACTTGAATATCTTTTGTACGAGGATAAGATATACATATCTATATATTGGCTATTTCACGTCAACTCAGCAGGTCAAATTTACAACTTGTGTGCTTGTCGTTCAGGGATCCTAACTGGATTTTGAGGTAAAGTGAGGAACCAAATGAATTTTTACATTTTCCCAAAAATCTACCTACCTGCACCTATCTCCCTTAAATCAGGCTACAAAGCTCATGGAAAAGCTTTGTAGCTCTTGTAAAAAGACTTGAAATCTCCAAAATCAAGTGCTGTGAAAAGTCTCGTACACAGGGGCCTGAAAAAAATCTGAGAAAATTCATTCGATCTACGAAAACCATTATCAATGAATAGGCTGGGAAAAAATTGAAAAAGAATGTTCACTTGCTGAGTTGACTTGAAACAGTCAATAAGTGTACATCGTCCCCAGTATACACAAGCCAATATACAACCGCGACTGAAAAATCGTTCAGAAATAATTAAACGACTGATAGCCTTGGCTGTTTTGTTGCTAGACGACAAGACTTGGCTGGCAGTTTCGCTCGTAACAATAGCGGCCCACACGCACTGCTACTCCGTTCACGACGCGCGTCATCACTCGATCATCATTCGATTCACATAGTGCGACATTGGCTAGGCCGTTTCTCCGTTTGCCGAATCATATTGAAAAAAAACTGTCGTAGCGTTGATTGACTTTTTTAATGCATCGGAGCGGCGACCGCGTCGAATAAAAATATCCCCACACCCGCGAAACGCACCTCTAACTCTTGTATCTGGCCGTGTTCATACTTGTATCGCCAACGCATATTCGTATCGATATATACTCTATGCCAAGTGGCGCGCACGGGACGAATCGAGTATACGTGTATATGTACAAAACTGTGAACAAATTGTCCCAATCAAACGCTCGTCTACTCGTATTATATTCACATCATATATATATACGTATATATAATTATTTTTACGTTAAATATAAAAAAACAAATGCGGCTACATTTTCCGCATCGCGCAGCTACACACGTATACATAGCATATATTTATAAGTAGTTGCTATTTTGACCCTCCCCCCCGCCCCTCTCTCTCTCTCTCTCTCTCTCTCTCTTTCCCACTCCCGCAGACTCGGAGAGATTTATAGTGAATCCTACGTATTCTTTCCCGTACAATCCGAATTAGTTGGTTGAAAGTCCATCAAAGTGGTGCAATTATAGTTATTAAAGTCGACTGTTTGAATAAACAAAAAAATAAAATCTGTTTGGTTGGAAAAAAATTTTTTCTCAAAATTCAACATTCATTAATTCTAAGGAGTAAAGTTCTCATGCTCCATTAATGGAAAATACTCTTACTCAAAGTTATAGACTATTTCAAGTTAAAAAATATGAATCTGGTTTTCCGGAAAACCATGTTAATATTCCTACGAGGAGACACCTTTACATCCATAAATAGTTTATCATTATTGTCATAGCAAAGCAACAAACACTACCTAAAAGTGGTATTCTTCAACTTGATGTAATTCATAGCCATTGATACAACAAGCATTTCCCATGTAGAGTGCACAGGAACTTTTCTTCTTGAAACCAGCTGAATGAAAAATAAAAAAAAATTTCATTTTCTCATTTGTTCCAACAATCGCTTTTCAATCAATTTGTACAACTTTTACAGACTTGCAAGCAAAATTTTCGAAATGCGCGGTAGAAAATACACAGGATTAGTAATAATCTAGAGGGGACCTCTTCGGGCCTACGGGTAGGTACACCTATAGCTCGAGGACTAAAAAGTTATCGTGTCTCGCACCGACATGAGAGGGCCGCGGCTGCAGTCGACACACACACACACACACACACGCACACATAGAGTGCAGTGTCGGGCGGCCCATTCATTTGTTCAGCCATCAGCCAGGCTAATCGAGCCAGGTTGAGAGAAAGAGTACAGCCAAGTGGCGCACAGCCCTTCACTTGCCATTTTGCCTCGCGAGCATCCATAGCTACCCGCGGCTCGTCGCTCAAGTGTACTCCTACCTTGGTTATCGTTCGCCATTGTACCTTGTACATCTTAGCTGCACGCACAACTCGCATCGCTCGTTCTCTTTCCTCGATTGTCCATTTTACGCCACAAAGTCCAGACGTTTTTCCTCCCTCTACCTCCCGTGAATGATCAGTTGTGTTATGGTGTACAGCTGCTGCTGCTGCAACAACTCGAGAGATGATAAGCGTGCCGTTACCTACACATTGAATTGCGGTGCGCAAGCTCGAGAGCAATGATAAGTACGCGCAGGCAAAGAGTCACGTACGGTGGGTAGCTCAATTTACAAAGTTTTTTCAAACTCGTGAGGAATGAAACGATCAATTATCGCGCGCTCGGTTATCGCGGCTGATTGATACTCGGCGGTGAATAACGTGTACGTACGATTTGATGGTCGCTATGTGATCAGTCCACTTGACCAAGAATATTGATGCAAAACTTAGCTATTTGATAGGTTTATCTAAAGCAAATGAAAAAAGAAGAGATTCGAATTCAATATGACTGTGTCTTCGGTACGACCTATACCATCGTGTTAAAATTTTAATTTTCTCTTCAATTTTAATTTTGCCTAAGTAAGTTTTTGTTTTTCGACAAAGAAGCCCGCACGGCGCGATATCCTTCGCTCCAACTCGAATTTGCTCGCGCTTGAGTTAGTGAATTTTAAAAAAGATTGATATGCCCATTCGACGTGCCATTGCCCTTCGGATTCTCGGATAAAACTTGAGGGGTATATACTGCACTTATAGATTTGCATACAAAAGCAACACAATAACCACGGGCTGCTCAACCGATCAGTGTACGCTCAGCATCTCATAGAATTCCACGGCCCTTTGCAGGTCTGTTTGACAAAATGTTTTTCACAGCGGTTCCGTACCACCAACTTTGCCTTCCCGCATCTTTCGCATCCTCGGGCGAGATGAGAAATTTCGCGTGAATCGTTTGGATCACCGAGTGCCAACAGGACAAATCGTCTTGTACGAAAACAGATGTCGCCGCCCAAACAACAGTGGCGGAGAATTGGTTTAGCAGGTTTGCCGCGAAGACCGGCACACAATTGTTTCGGTAAACTTGTCTCAGGCCGTCGAATCAATTCGCAATCGCAATCGAGCCAACGTTCCTGCGACTTGCCTTGCGATTTCGAGCGTATACGGTCTCATTGATCCGCACTCAGATCCAAGTATTTATTACCATTTGTGCTATTTTCACCCGAGACATGCCGCTCGCGATGAGATATGAACAGCTCGTTTTGCCCCATGATTCGACAGCTGCTAAACGCGCGGACGGGTGTCTGCAAAGTGCAGTCGTGCGGTTCTCGCTAGTTGCCCGCGTGCGCAAATATGATTGAATCAAAGTCTATGCGCGAGCTAACGTTCGATTCGACGAGTTAGACGCAATAATTGTGTGTATATGGAAGTACCGAAGTTGGGTGTCGAGAGCGAACGATGGTATGGCGTTGCTGTTTGTAGGGAGCTGCAGGTGCTGACCGGCAGGTGGCGTATACACATTCGAAGCTGGTGTACGACTGGTACACTGTCGGTATTTATTGTTCGTTAATAGCACAGCCGGCGAGAGTACGCAGAAGTTGTGGTGGGAGAGGGCAAGCAGTTGGGGCACGGCAGAGTCGTGGTCGGCGCAGTGATGTTCGAGATGAGACGATCGTTCAGCTGGAGGCGGCGAGGAGCAGGGCCTGGCCGAGCAGCAGGAGCAGGGCCTCGCAGCGAGCGGATGGGCCGGCCGCCTCGCCGTGCTGCATCGCCGCCGGTTGCTCCCCTGCGACACACATAATCGCCCCCAACAACAGCCTTATCCTTTCACATTCTCATTTGCAAATATTAATAAATTATTCGGATCCAACTGTCAAATTTTACTTGAATTAATAGGCAGAAAATTCGACTTACGACTCGAGAGAATACGCGAATTTACACTCGTCATCGATTGTCGCTGCAAGACTCAACAACTAACATTTCCTTATTAGATTTTTCTTCGTAATAATAAATTTTTACATCCACAAGTTTTAAATATTTATTTATCACGCTTAGTGGACCATTTAAAGTTTATTGAAAAGTGAGATTGCGAGAGAAAAAAATCACGATCCCCGGGCTTGATTTGAACCGTCATCTTCCTTATCTACAGTCAGCTAATAGTGATCGAATGACAACGAGTTGCAATGAAATAACAATTCTCGAATTTAGTACGAAATTTTTAATAATTCATTTTGAGTATATGCAGCTACGAATTATGCCGCGCACATCGAAGCATCCGTCCGAAAATAATACACGATTCTCGAGAAAAAACTTTCAAACCAAACCAATCCAAACTTCGTATGGTCGAGTTTGAATGTAAAAAAAAAAAACAAAAATCACATCCGTTCGCGCTCGGGATATTTTACATCTGAATACTGCAAGCAAGCGCACGCGTGTTAAAAGTTAGAACAGAGTTTCCCGGCCTCTGCTGCTACCGACAGTTCACCTGACATTCCCGGCGTTTTACGAATTCCGGCGCATTAGTAAAATTGCAATAAAACAACTCGCTTATACGCGGAAAGTATGCACTCCAGCACATTGTACACGATGAAATTACAACTAAATAGTACAAACTTTACTCGCCAAAAGTACTTGTCCCAATTTATTTGTTTCGACGAGTTCAACACAATTTCCGCCTACATTTTTTTTATTTGTAAAAGTGGAAGACATTGGTTATTTCTCGATTCAGCAAAATTTATAGAAGATACGGCGGATACGACGCAACGCGGAACTACGTTACTACTTATGTCACATGTGATTTAACGAATTTGTTCAAATTCATTTTTCTCAACTGATAAGAACGGTGAAAGTTATTCAGCGTTCCCGATACATACAGATACAATTGAAATGTAAATGTAAACGTCACCGCGAATTTAATCGTCTCGTATTAGCTTTAGTTTCGATCGAAACACGTAGAATAAAAGAAACCGTCTAAATTACCTTTGCACTAACTATTCAAACATATGCAATAAAAAAATAATGAATGCAAATTCGGTATTGTGCGCAGGCGAGGTGAAATTGGGGCTGGGAATGGCATTGTAGTAGTATAATTCTAGTGTTGTGGCTTACCGTTGAGCACGTGGACGACTACGGTGGCTTGGGCGGCCTTGCTCGAGACGCAGCTGTAGTTGCCGCTGTCGTCGAAGGAGGCGCGCGTTATCAGCAGCTTGCTCGTTGTTCCGCCCTTCGACTTCTCCGTCTCGAGCGACACGCCACCTCTGCAACACCAACAAAAACAACAGAATTTATTTCTTCATTCGCATCGTTTGCTCGTGGCACATCTACATGTAGCTCCAAACGCACACTCGTTTCGGATTAGTGACCAGGTTATACGATTTCGACGTCTCGAGACTGTGCTGCGGAATATTTCGAAATATTCAGACGGTTGCTCCAATACTTATTGCCAACGGCATGTTGCACCTCGCCTCAGCTCGACTTGATCAAATATAAATTAATCAACAGACTATGGCTAGCGCATTTTTGCCTCGCATCGGTCTCCATCACCAAAACAACACATATCCCAATATATAATATTACTATTGGCCTTAGAAACAGTATCGAAATCAAGTGTATTGAATTCAATTTGTCAATATTAATAACTTCGATGGATATTCATGCGAAACACGCAATCACATCTCCCTTTGATCGTCTATCGAACATATTACTACAGACAAATAAAAGTTAAAATGACACTCGATTTTTTGTCAAATCATGTTGTGGATAATTTCCAGAATCAAAATGTTGCGTACCTAACGGTGCGGAATTACTACTGCAAAGGAATGAACCTCAATTTATATTTGGAATATACACTCCATTCATTTATTCAAATAATTTATTTGTCACGGATGATTCTTCTCCGAGAGGGTGATTAGTTGATGGAAAACATACATCATATTTGTCTAACCTTCAGTTGATTATCACTGATAATCAACTAAAGGTTAGACACTAACGTTGAAAATGTTGAAGGTTCATGATGAATTTCAAGGCATCAATCAAACTTTGACTTGTTTGACGAGCAACGATTATTTCTGTTGGGAACAAAATAATAACTAAATATGTAATTATTCATTACTGAGATTTCGGAAATTAAGATGACTTTGAGAAGTTACGAGACAGACAAAGTGTGTGTATGTGAGAGAGAGAGACAGACAGAGGGGGGGGGAGAGGCCCAGGAAGGCGTGTTGGCCAAATCAAATCCGAACAATTAAACAATTAGAGACTTGGGAAATTTGGCAAGCTTCACGGAATAGGAACTGACTGGCATGCGACCTAGTTTCACGAGATAATACTTTTGAAGCAACTTGAGGACGATTTAAGTAAAAACGCACTGCAAAACAGCGGGAAAAGTATTGGTAATGACAACATCTTGTGGATACTGTTCTAGACAAAAATGTGTACAATCCGAGTGTATGTTTCTGAAACACAACATATCTGCTTCATTCGTTTAATCCCAAGCGTGTGTGAGCTTACCGGATGCGCATCAACATCTCGACGCGTTTTCATATGTTTTAACGAGAAATCTATTAGTAAATATAAGGGAGATCTATAAGTAAAATTTAACAAGAGTATTTTATAAAATGTTGAAATCTCATGCAAGAACTGTCTAGGAGTACCCGGTATTTCAAAATGCAGATATTTAGTTTTAAAAGTATGTACTTGTAATGAAGGAATTAAATATATTTAATTCCTGTAATTAGATGTACGATTTGTCCAAATGCTTTAATCAAATACAAATGTTTGGTAACGTTGTATTTACTGGATAAAATATTGAATTAGCCCATTTCCGTCTGGACCGAGGGCATTTAACAAGTAAATCGAAGCTACACTAGCAAATGGCATATCGCATGATTCGATTGTTTACGAGAGAAAATAGTGAGGAGGAGGAGGTGGAGGAGCGGCAAAGAATTATTGTATTAGTTTTGCGGAAGGGCTGGGTGGGGGTGGGGGGGGGCGCTTTATTACGGCATTGGCGGACTGAAAGAATTTATGGCTACTTTGAATATGCGAGTCGGTGCGAGCGGTAAAACATCTCGGGGACAGCTCGCTGAAAAGTTGCCTGCTTAATCGAACTTTATCGTCGCGGTGGCGGGGCGGCTGTTGTTTCGAAAGATTTGCACGAGTGCGCATTTTTCTGCCACGCGCACCGCGTTATCGATTTGCCCTTTGTCATATCCCGCTCGCTCGCTCGCTCGCTCGCAAAGCACACAGACACACATGCGCGAATTATTCCACGCTCCCGGGGCCCATCTCGACCGGTGGCAAATTATTCAGCTGCAGTGAGAATTTCGAGGGAGCAGCAATTTCCATTTCACTCGGTGCGTGTTTACGCGTCCGCGCGCGGACATTGATTGCTCGCGAGTCTTTGCTCTCGCCAAAGCAAAATCGGAAGCGAAAGCGGAAGGATAGGACAATCGACGCGTGTTCACTGCGAAAAACAATTCTTGGATCCATGTATGGAATTTTACATGATTTAAGATGCAACAAATTCAACTTACGACTGTGTTGAATGCACCTATTTTGGCTGCACGTGTAGCCGATGTGATCCCTTTGATCTTTTACAGTTAATTGACTCTCTTAATGTGTTAAAATGGACAAATGGTAGTTTAAATGATGGTTTCTGATTGATCCTGAGGTACCGTTTGAGTATCCGTTCACGGAATACTGCTCATCTCCAATTTCATCATAGCGAAATTTGCGAAGAACCCTTCTCGTATTTTCATGAACTTCAAAATACTTAATTTCTCTTGAAAATAATAGCAGCTATTCATATGAATGGATTTCAACAGTGCGAAGTAAAAGATGTGTTAAAAATTTACAGAACTACAATCATAAAAACTGCAATAA
This sequence comes from Aphelinus atriplicis, assembly GCA_020882685.1. Lineage (NCBI taxonomy): Eukaryota > Metazoa > Arthropoda > Insecta > Hymenoptera > Aphelinidae > Aphelinus > Aphelinus atriplicis. The sequence goes on from JAJGQD010000093.1 coordinate 134,331, forward strand.
CTCCTTAAGTTGAGTACGAAACTTACTGAATCTGGCAGAAATTCTGCTTGTTCGTAATCTATTTGAGTACAATATCTTTCAAGAAGTACAGGAAATAGGCTTGATGACTACTGCACGCAGCAGTTTATTACTGCGGCTGAACAATTCGATTGTGGCCCGACAAAATGGGAACTTTGACAAACTATTAGTTGGCTAAGAATTAAATTGGTTGTTCAATTTGAGTTTGGCCAAGGCCGCGCGTGCCATTTGAAGAAATAATCCACCCTCCACGTTTAACCAATATATCGTCGATAATCGTTTTGCTCGCACTACAGCTATGGGCGTTCAATTCATTTCCGATCAATTCAAGCTCATTAAAAAACTCGATTATTACGTTGAGATTTACAGCTCGTTTTGATCATCTCATCAGTAGTTGTACTGCACGATTTCACCACCAAATCAATTTTCAATTGAATTAATCCGATTTTAGCCTATCGAGTCCGAGGTTTAACATTTCGTAAGTTACCTCTTGTATTGAAACCAATTGGGAATCGAACACGGTAACAATGAGTCGCATTGACTTATTGGGTAAAAATTAATATTCATTGCAACATTACGTACTCGCCTTATTTCAACAGTGTGCTAAGGTAGTGGACTCCCCAACTTTACTATGCATTAAATTTACGCTTCCTCAAAGAGACTCTATTTGGAAAAAAATACGCCCAATGATGCTCCTCTTTATTTTTTATTCTTTCATTTATATTGGTAAGTTTACATTTGTTATATTGTCTATGATTAACTACAAATAAATGCTTGAATAGAGGAATAAATCAAACGAAAAGACTGATTTTACCCATTCTGAAATTGTAGTAGCTAGGGATATAAACAACAGTGGTCGGAAAGAAAATATCTCGTTCATTCTCGTCGATCCTCACGAGTATTAAAGCTGCGATATAACCGAAGGGGGTCATAGCAAGATACATATATATATATATATATATATATCTTGCCACGACTCCGTCCATCGAAAATTCTAGAAATAAAACTTGATTAGACTTTTTTCCTACCTCAGCAACAGTTGCTAGAGAATGGAACAACGATTGCTTGGGAGAAATAAAGATTCTTTGTCTTTCGCTCTTGATAGATGGACCTCAAACTGATTTTTAATGGTTATTTACATTCACGTAGCAACAGCTGCTGTGAAGGTGCATATTTACTTGAGGTTTATTTCGCATACTTTTCTGGACAAAGAAATCATTGTGATTTTCTGTAGCAACTGCTATTTGTACCACTGTAATTATTGGTAGAAAAAGAATCTAATTATCGTGCTAATTCAGTACCTGAATATCGAATTCAATTTTGCACTAGTTGCATTATTGGCAAGATGTGAGACGAATTAAATTTTCAGTAGCAACTGTTGTTTATTTCTCTAGCAATCGTCGTTACGATATTGTTTTTCACGCAGAGTCATTTTGAGAACGCAGTTGGCAGCGTCTTTTTAATGTATGCATACATTGGTTGGTAGGGTAGGAGACATGGGTGTTACGAAAGACGAACTGACCTGGGACCGTCAAAGTCGATGACGGCGCCGGCGTGGTACCAGGTCACGTTGCTCGGCGGCACGCCCTGCGAGTTGACCGAGCACGTCAGGCTGATCGTGCTGCCCTTTCTCACGAACACCTCATCCGGGCTCAGGATCTCCGCCTGCACATCTGCCACAGACAGACACTCCACTTTACTCCACTCTACTCTACTCCCTACTGTCAATTCCCCCCTCCCCCCCTCCTCGACTGACACATATGTATTTTTCATTCATAACGGCGTTTCCCACAAAGTGAACATCGAGACGAATGAATCACATTTACAATCAGCCCAATGTTACGGGTATGTAAAAACGAAGCTTACCCTAATACTCTTACTCAATCTCACTCAACTTTACGCTTGAAAAATTTATCTACGTGCTAAAAGGAAATAACTATAAAGATTCTTCATCCAAAACCATTACTCGAGGAACGAACAGGATTCGAAAAGTATAAATTTTTTCAACTTCGAGTGCCGATTGAGAGGTTCGTAAAATGACAGTCTGAAAAGTCATAAAGTCTCGCCGGTCAAATAGCAGTAACCAAAAAGAATTCGCTCACGTGAAATTACACTTGGTACAGTCGAATGAGAGAGATACGACACGCGAACGATCGGAAACAATTCAATCCATTAAGATTTTGGTTGATCGCGGTCGTTTATGAAGCAAAAATACCAGAGCAAATATTAGCTTATTGTATATAAACTTTAATTGTCCCATTATTTGTTCATTTGCATGTCAGCATAACACTGATGGGAAATTGATCATTGTGAATATTTTGGGATATTTTGGTGACGTTTTGATATCCAAATGGGGAAATGATGGTAAATTGCTGTTGTCTCTCGGTCACTTATTCGAGATATATTCTGAATAATGATTTTAATAAAAAATATCAGCTTCGATTGATGAATTGAAATAAATATTTAGCCGAATAATAATTCGAAAAATTTTGTAATATTGGTCAATCAACAGATGTTGCTGATATTACGGGCAAATCTCGCGTGTCAGTCTAGTCGGAGCCAAAGGGGTTCGGAAAAAAGAGAGAGAGAGATACCTAGAACCCTTAGATAGACGGCCTTGTGTATTTTGGGCTCGGTGTTGACTTGGCACTCGTACGTGCCCTCGTCCCTCGGCTGCACGTAATCTATTCGCAGATTCCAATCGTCGGAGGTGTCGGCTGGGCTGGGCACGACGGTGAACCTCCCGTCGCTCGTGTACGTGATCGCCATCGACGTCAAGATATGCAAATCCCTCTTTCTTATCCACGACACCTGCAACAGCCACACACACACACACACACACACACACACACACACACACACACACACACACACACACACACACACACACACACATACACACACGCAAACACACGCAAACACACGCAAACACACACACACACACACACACACACACACAGAAGTCTTTAATATAGGAGCACACTCGCTATCCCGCCCCCCACTCAGCCGTCCTCTTTTTCAACAGGGAAAGGCAAGATAATTTTTTCATCGTAGAAATCAATAGTGCGAGCAAAAATGATTACGGAGCATTTTTTTTTATCAAAAATGCAGAATCGTACAATGTTTATGCATCTTTCGAAAATTAAATTTGGACAAAACGAAAAAATTCAAGTATTTTTTAAATTACATGTGATACATGTGTAAAAACTAGCTGGTGTTGGGAGAATTATTCATCTGCTACATTTACGTTTCGTTAACCAGCAGTGCGCCCACATTAACAATTATCCCCCCCGTTTCGCGACGCTGCACCGCCTGGCTAAGGTGTATAATATCGCCGTAACAAAAACCGCGAGCCGCGCTTTTTCTCTTTACTTTATCCATGGCTCTTCAATTTTTACGCTGTTCTGTGAGTGCAAGAATTCTCAGTTGTTGCAAACATAAGCTACAAACGTGAAATACAATGAGACGAAATGAATTGCCGAGTCATACTTCGAGATATACTTATTGAAGTATAGATTATTTGAATCGATAAAATGTTTATTCGAAGTGAATAAACTCTTATCACTCTGAACAAATATTTATCCACAAAGCTTCTATAAATGAATATTATAATGTATAATCAAAATGAAAAAATTATCCCGTCGAAGATTGTTTATTACTGGATCAATTTCAATTTATCCAAATCAAATAAATATTCATTTGAACGGATAAAATATCATTTTATGTGATCATCTTTCAGGCATATAATGAATATAAATTCAAAATTAATAAATATTTGTTCGCTTTGATAAAAATATTTTTTTGAATGAATCTTATCGAGAATTTTATCAAAAATAGTTAGCATATTTGTTACATTTGGATAAATATTCACCAAAGAAAGCTTGAATTATTTGAGTTAAACAAAAGTATAACGTAATGGAAATATATAAATTGTGGGGAATAATTGCGTGACCGCCATTGACAGTCATATCCATAAACTTTGAACCGCTTTGATCTGATTATATGAAGATATAGGCAGTTATTTCGCTCAGAAGCTTGATGAAAAGTAAATGAGCTTCTGCCTCTTCAAAAACCTTCTCGCTCCCTCACGGTTCTGTCTAAGTAAACGATCGCACTCGATTTCTAAGAAATCGTCAAATTTTTTTGGATTCTACACTGACTTATAATGGGTTGACCCAGTTGTGCGATGGCAAAGCTACTGGCCTAATCAAACGCATCACGACTAAAGCTGCTCTTTACTCCAGGTCCAGTGCTAGTCTCGAGGGGGGTCGCACCAAACGGGTGACATAAGCAATTGTCAAGGGCCCAGTGATTTCCGCCAGCTTTTGTGCCGACCGTCACTCTCAATCTAGTCAATGTGCCAATTTGATTTGATTGATAATCATATGATGATGCTGAATTGCCACGACTAGTTTTTGTAAATTGAATCTCGATTATTGATGTTATTTGACCAGTATATTAAAAAACTTTATCTGTGCTTTCACAAAGTTCATGAAATGCTCAATGAATGTTCAAAGAATGTGACTATAACGTATCTGAGAAGGTTACAGAACGTATTGACAAACCCTCGTAAAATGCTTTTGTAAAGGTTCGGTCTGGAACATGTCGATAGCTTTGAGAAATATTGATAACATTTCCGAATCGTCTATAAATTATTTGGTAGGACATTGCAATTACATTCGTAAGATGTTTAATGTACGCTTGGAGAATATTCTATAATCGTCTTACTAACATATGGTAAACACCATTAATTATAATTCAATCTAATTTTTAATACGTATCGTTGGTATATATACATTGAAATCCTGGCGCACGTTCCAAAACGTACATAACTCAACTTTTTGACCTTTTCCGACAAATGTCAAAAAGTGCACGAATATAAACAAAGTTCGGAGAGGATTTCATGCAGATAGGGTTGTTCATCTCTTAAAGCTCATGTGTCACCTCTTTGGCGCGACCCTCCACATGGCCCACCGTCGTAAGCTTGTAGCGGGTGAGTTGGGTCGAGTGTACAGCGGAGCCGCGTGTGTGGATCACATGATTGCGAGCGCTTTTACCCTTTGGCCCGGAGCTAACAGCAAATGCAGCTGCCTCGCGATCAAATAAATCTTCACCTGTTTTTTTTACACTTGATTTTCTTTTTTTTCCTCCCAGCCAATCGCGCGGCGGACCGATTCGAGAAAGCGCTCGGGCACACATTCGAGTTGAAGTGCCTTTGGCTTTCCTCAATTCTTCGGTAACCTAATTTTTCATTTACTGCGTGAAAATCTTATTTAATAGCTGTGAAATGTCGACTCTTGATTTGTATATATGTATGAGGCCACAGCACACCCCTCCAACCACTTGCACTATTTCCTTCTCCATCGCTTTGTGTGCTCTCTCGCGAACTATTTCTCTTGTGTTACTCGTTTTTTTTCACTCGATTACTCCATGCTCATTACATGTGCATGCGCGAGCCTTGAGCCGAGAGAGAACATTTTTCATAATGAATTTCGATAAATTCTTCAATTGAGAGCAATCGCCGAGCGCAAGAAACGCTCCCTCTCTTCCAATTCATTCAAAACGCCTCGTTTAATATCTAAGTTTGCTCATTCACTTGCTCAATCAGTGTTATCGAGAATCCACTGACCGCCATTTACATTTGGCCAAAGCCAATATTACTCAGACTTTTCGAGGAAGTTTTTCCACACCCGAGTAGCTGATACGTATAGATTGCCCCCTCGCGTTTTGAATTGTCTCGTACGTGTAAGAATTAATAGTAACTCGTACACGAAAATCCTTATTATCTTCAGGGTTCATTAAATTCTATAGTTGCCGGGAATATGTCAATCACCATATTGAGGTATAAATTATGGGGAAATTTCGCACTCCCATCGAACAATTTACTTGATTCTGCTTAAATATCTCAATTGACAAACGGATAAATATGTATCGAATCTTTTGAATCGTCCGATTCGGAAGATGTATTATATTCCTGATATTGACGCGTGTTTATCTCTAGCTAGAGATTAAGTTGAGAGTCTCGCGATAATCGAAGATTATATTCCCGGGCTTCGTAAAGTCGAGCGAAAATTTGACTAGACCTAGTATATCTCGTGTCGTAGCTGGGAAGGTACATACTGGGTGCAATAGAGGATCTGTCAAATTTACAAGCGTTAGGTCGTAAGTGCGCGATCGAGTGTATGAGCGTAAACTATCAATCCGAGTTCCGAAGTAACCGTATCCAGGGTATGTTAGATTACGAGATAGACACCGATTGAAAATATACAGAAAAGATGAAAAATACGCGCGGGATGGACAATTGGTAAACGAGGTGGGGGCGGGGGTGCGGGCGAGGTGCGATTGAATTGAGCAATAGGATAGTCAAGGGACTCACAGTTCTGTTGCCGAGGTTGTTGACCCTGCAGAGGAGCAGGCTCGGCTGTCCGACGAGGGCCGTCACGTTTTCGCTGGCATCGTCCGCGAAATGGGTCTTGCCCGTCGTCTTGCCCTTTGTGCCGCTCGTTGGCCTAAGCTGCTGCTGCTTCTCTTTGGTCGCGTCCCCATCGGTCGGTCGCATCCCACCGCCGTCTGAAAACAAAACATCTCCGTCAGGCTGACAGATCTCCCCGCGAGTGAATCTCCAAGTGGCCATGCTCCAACCCCAATCTTCTTGCGCTTGTACGTCTCAACGCAATAGCTGTGTGCCACTCTCCAAAGTCCATCGTACGATTCGCTCGACTGGGGAAATTCCCGTGTCGTAAAGATAGGGCCGCGTATCGTCGCACCCTGTGAGCATCGGCTGCTTTGTGCAAAAGTCTATTTGGAATGGAAATTCATCATTGTACTCACACGCGACCGCCGCGTTTGGCCTCTAGCCAATATAGCCCCACTCTACATAGTAATTAATCATAATTCAAAGAGTTTCGGGCAGGTTTCCGCCGAAAAAACAAAGCAAAACACGCTTTTTCTTCGTGGATAAAAGTTGTCCATGCTCACATATGATATACCGGTCAATGCTCGGCTGCGGCTTTTATACGTCGCGACCGCGCGACTGTATTTTCTGGTACAAAAACTCGTCCAACTGCTTTTTTTTCCACAACGCGACTCATGACTCGCAATGGTTGAATCTCGTTCTTCGATACCAAATTACGGGATGTTGAGTTTCTACCTAGATCCACGGGCATTTTCCAAATAAAAAGGCGAGTGAGCTGAAGTCGCTCAATAAAATAAATGTGATGAATTTTCAAGTAGTTGTCCCAGTTGTCCGCATTAATTTCACTTATCGTGTGCCCACTTTGTAGCCCAATGCTCATCTGTATTTAGGGCGACTTTGTTAGCCTGCCGCCAAAACCTATTGGGTTCGCTCCAGAAAATGATTCTAAATCGAATGAGAATAGTGCGTAAAACTGAAAAGTATGGCTTCATGTTTTTTTTTTCGAAAATGTTCAAAAAAACTGCATTTTTGTTTTTTGATTTTGAGTTAGTATGAAAACTATCAATCCTAGAGTAAAATGGAAGAGGAAAAAAAGTTTCCTTATTAAATTTTGCATGAGGATTAAGTATTCCGAAACATTAATCTCGAATATTGTTGTTGCAAAATAGGTGGAAAGGGAAAAATGACCCCAAAAAAAAATCCATTTTTTGTGATTTTTTTTCAAGTTTTCAAATCATAGCTACGATTATGACAATTTAATTTAGAGTACGTTATACAGTTATGAAAATAAAAAAAAAATTTCATCTCGATATCTCTGATAGTTTTTCCACAAAAAATTTTTGAAGTTAGCTATTTTCAAAATTTTGCAATTGTAATTCAGTCCGTGAGGAACCTCTCAGAAACCTGCCAATTTTTTTACGTACTCTAATAGATATTAACTATCGATCCCCCGTCGAAAAATTTCGATTGATCAATTTTAACAACTTTTATGATTTTTTGAAAATTTTTCGAAAAAAATTTCTTCGAAAAAAATGCAACTGCAACGCGGTTTTTCTATCTATTCGGAATTTAGAAGTTGCATTTGATAAAAGAAAAACAGACGCTCATTTTGAGTCTTCATTTACTCGGATCTGATTCGTGAATCCTGAGATATAGACGTTTTTAGTCGAGGTACCTTTCCGGCAAAAGTATACGCAGTAGAATACAAATTGAAACAGTTTCTGGTAGCTTGAACATTGCTTCACTTAAGTATAAATTATTATGTACGTGAGTAATGTTTTTCATACTTAATAGTCGGGCGGAAGTTGGTGGAAATCATTGAAACGCAGCACTTTCGGCGCAGCGGCAGTGGCGGGCAGTGGAGGGGGAAGGGAAAAAGACGCGACGAAAAGTTGAACGCTCGGGATAAAAGTGAACCTTTGATTTTTTATCTGCAATATCTCAGCTTCTATATGAGATAATTTGATGATTCTTTTTTCAATTTGATATATCAAGTCAAATGATGGTACAATATGGATGTTAAAGTACCTTAAAAATTATTGGTAATGATCTATGTATGAAAAATGTAATAATAGAACAATATAATTAGACCAATGTACATTTCATTCTATTCATAGCATATCCGTACGATGTTCACCTGAAATCCCAAAAACATTATTCCAGGAATAATTAAGTTGGAATTATCCTGCACATTAAATTAATCCCTGTACATTAAGACATATTTTACTGTGCTTTCTTATTCAAAACCTTAACAAAATCAATTCATTAATCAATATCAATTAAGAAACATTTTTATTGAATGTATTCGTCAGCGTGACGTACAATTTTATTATGAAAATTAAAGAATATGATTTGAACGGATCTACAAATATTCATTATTACATTTTTCATACATAGATCGTTACCAATAATTTTTACGGTACTTCAACATACATATTTAATCATCTCTTGACTTGCTTTATCAAATTAAAAAAAGAATGATCGAATTATCTAATATAGAAGCTGAGATATTGTCGGTAAAAAATCAAACGTTCATTTTGATCCTGAGCGTTCGACTTTTCGTCGCGTCTTTTTCCCTACCCCCTCCACTGCCTGCCACTGCCGCTGCACCGAAAGCGCTGCGACTAAAAACCTCTATATCTCAGGTTTCACGAATCAGATCCGAGTAAATGAAAACTCAAAATGAGCGCCTGTTTCTCTTCTATCATATGCAACTTCTAAATTCCGAATAGATAGAAAAACCGCGTTGCAGTTGCATTTTTTTCGAAGAAATTTTTTTCGAAAAATTTTCAAAAAATCATAAAAGTTGTGAAAATTGATCAATCGAAATTTTTCGACGGGGGATCGATAGTTAATATCTATTAGAGTACGTAAAAAAATTGGCAGGTTTCTGAGAGGTTCCTCACGGACTGAATTACAATTGCAAAATTTTGAAAATAGCTAACTTCAAAAATTTTTTGTGGAAAAACTATCAGAGATATCGAGATGAAATTTTTTTTTTATTTTCATAACTGTATAACGTACTTTAAATTAAATTGTCATAATCGTAGCTATGATTTGAAAACTTGAAAAAAAATCACAAAAAATGGATTTTTTTTTGGGGTCATTTTTCCCTTTCCACCTATTTTGCAACAACAATATTCGAGATTAATGTTTCGGAATACTTAATCCTCATGCAAAATTTAATAAGGAAACTTTTTTTCCTCTTCCATTTTACTCTAGGATTGATAGTTTTCATACTAACTCAAAATCAAAAAACAAAAATGCAGTTTTTTTGAACATTTTCGAAAAAAAAAAAAACATGAAGCCATACTTTTCAGTTTTACGCACTATTCTCATTCGATTTAGAATCATTTTCTGGAGCGAACCCAATAGTTTTTGGCGGCAGGCTAACAAAGTCGCCGAAAGCACTTTTTTTTACAGATAAGCATCGGGCTATTGGAGGTAATGGGGAGCCCAGAATTACGTAGTAGTGAATCAAGGGTTGGAAAGGGAGGTAGGGGCTGTCAATCAAGCGAATCCACGTAAATTAACTGGCATAGGGCGCGCAAGATATGCGTTCGGGGTGTGTCGCATCCGGGCAAAGTCTCAATTCGATAGTTGGCACGGGTGCGTGGACAGGGCTCCTTTGTATAGGTATATACACGCAAGGGCATTACAAGGGAGGGGGAGGGAAGCATCGAACAGCAGGGATGAATACAAATTTGTCCGCGCCGCGCAGCTGCTGCTGATGTATCGCCTGCTCGCGGGCACACGTCTCGCCTGCCCAACTTGGGATCGCAGTATTGGCATCGTGGCCGATTAGCCCCATTTGATTCCCAGCGCTTTCGCGCCTAACCCTCGCTCATTACTGCTCGCCCTGTTGATTGTACCTCACAAATCCAGCCGCTCGTCAATCATACAATACCGGGTTTGGATGATTGCGCACGGCAAATTATAAATCAGGTGTGTATACCCGACATGCCGGGCACGCTTTGAATTTCATACATAGCCGCTCCTATAGAGCAGCACCGCGGAATGTTGATCTTATTGATACACTAACTAGGAGTGGCTGCACAACCTTTGAAAAACCAATGAACATGAAACTTTGTGAGATGCATCAATTTTTTCAAAATTCGGAGAACCCTTGTTGTCTTTTGTCCAAATCTCAAAGAGATTTGTTTGAAAAAACTCCCAACTGTCGGAATCTGGCCATTTCTCATCCCACCATTCGAGTTTTTAATTTGTGCACTCATATGTACAAGCAGACATTTTTGGGATTCCATGATTTTTAACCCGTGGATTATGAAAATGAAGCTCCCGAAGTCTGATTCACGAGGTTGATTTTAGCCCCATCACAAAGCTTTCTCTCTTTGAAAAACCAAAGGGGGCACACTGACTTTCCTCGAGTTGCATGCGAAAAAGAGCATTTCGAGTAAGATAGGCAAATTTGCTGAAGTGAACATTTCACTGTATCAAAGAAATCAAAGAATACTTTTATGCTGAGGATCTTCATTGTGAGAAATCTAGAGAGTAATGAGCAAAAGAGACGATATTTTGAGAATGTTATTCAGCGCAGAAGAGTCCAAGCCAGATATGGCTCGGCTAATTTTGAAGGTATATCGAGTAGACATTTAATTTCTCACAAACAGCGTTGCGAAATTCACATTTAATGCGACGTACTGACTGTTGGCGCTCAAGTGGCGCATATTGGGTAGCTTATACATATATATAGTCGATGCAGTCAAATCATATCGGCAGCACTGGCGAAAATTTGCCAGTGACGGTACAAATCGTGAACTATTCGTGAGTCGGTCATTTGAAAATCAGAGTGTAGTGGCCAACGCCGCTGAGCATTCATTCAAAATCAACTCTCGAGTTTCTCGCACTCGCGAATTCTCACAAGTTAGTGCAAACGTGTGCAAAGCAGCGAGTAGCCAGGTGGAATATTATGTGCGTGTGGGATGTGCCAGCTCCAGTGGCGGCACGTGCAATTGCCCAAAACGGCTCTCTTTGAAGCTGCAACGCCCGCCTCCGGCCTCGGCCTCCAGTTGAACGGAGAAAACTTTGAGGTGAAAATGAAGCTGTAACACGTGGTGTTTTTAAATTCAAATCAAGAATTCTTCCACAATTATCAGAGAGTGCGAGAGAGAAAGAAAGGAAGAGCTCTACAGTCGAGCGGTGCTTCAATTCGGCTGAGCTGGAACTCAAACAGCACTACAGGTGCGCGTGCAGAGTCGCTTTGCCTCCCAACACACATGCATACACACTTTTTGCACAAATCGGACGGTTCAGTCTTGTTGCAACAATCTTTTTCCACTCAATTTGACCAGCACTCTTCCGTCTCTAATTTATACGATTCACTTTTCATATTTTCACATTTTTCAGCTGTCCAATTCGTTTCGTATCATTCACTCTTCTCAAATTTGTTGGAAACAGACAAAAATTAGTGAGTAGCGTCTCCGAACAGCAAGATGAGGTTTCAACGATAAATATATATATCTATCGAGCTCAGCGAACTATTCCAAATTATTGAAAAGCGCTGGATAATGTGAAAAGTTTATCGTCCAAAGAGCAGGAGAGAAAAGGGCTGATGTACGTCGCACTTTACTCTCGTCGTGGGAGGAAAATTGTTGCTGAATCGATTCAACATTGGATGTTCGAGTCGCGACGATCTAAGTGATTATCCGTGAGTGGCAGCTGCGACTCACCGATCCGGTGTGCGTACGGGTGCAAGCGTGCGAGCGAGTTAGCGAAAACAAGTAGTACGCGTCGAGATTTGGTCAGCCCGTTCATCCCAATCCTTACCAGCGGCTGCATACTTTGCGCGCAGTCGAGTCGAATGGAGCGCGCGCACATTCGCTTGCATTGCGTAAATATTTCGATCGATTAACTATTTATCCACTTATTGTTTACGTCACAACTACCATTATTCAATCTGTCGTTGTATTCTCTACCATTGTCCATTGCTCTGGAAATCGTCCATCAATTACTCCTCGAATAGAGTACTATCTGATCGAACTTATTCACTTGATAGACTTAGCGATCCAACATAGCACAGCCACACACGCACGCACACACACACACACACACACACACACGCACACACACACACACACACATGTCGATGGTAACTTTACTATTTGTGGGATAGCAGACTCGATCTGCCCGTGATTGCTTCCGCCATTACCTCACGAAACTTTGTGTGATGCACTTTGGCTACGATAGCCGTTTACTCGGACTTTCACATTCATCCTATACGTTCGCCTAAATCCTTGTGGATTTCTGGAGATATCTACGATGGTAAACTCACGTATAAAAGTATATGTTCATCTGCTATGGATTTTGTAAAGAAAAACGATGATTTAAATCCCGGAACTAAATAAGTGGATGATGCTCCCCCTGTGATATAAGTTTTTAATTTCATGTTTTGCACCGAACGAATAACCCAAATAACAGAATTACATGGCGCATTATGAGATGACATGATTTTTTGAGTGTCTCAACCGGTCGTAAGAATCTCAAATGCCAAATGGAATTAGTAAATAGATAATTAAGGTGGAGCGGCGATACGACACGAAAGGTAAGTATATTGAATGAATCATTGGTTCCATTTCCATCAGAATGTGCGTATCGACGGGTGAAAACTATGAATAGCCCACTGGTATGAGCATCTAGCGGTCATAGAGATGGGCAAATTCAGTATTTAATTCATTTAATACTCGCATTTAATTACTTTAACGCAGATGCATATGAAATAAAGTATCTATAATTTGAAATACTTTTATTCAAAATACACGTATTTGAAAAGGAAATATTTTAAAAATGTATAACGAGATAATTGAATATAATTACCGCCCATCACTGGTTGCAATGGTGTACGCAGTTATAGTTGCGGTCTGGGAAAGAAAAAAAAAGAAGAGAAATCGCACGAATTTACCTGGAGCGGCGATCTGGTTGTGTTGACTAGGTTGGTCGGGCAGCTGGTGGGCGCTCGTTAGCGAGGACTCGGCGCGTAACAGGTAGGCCGGCCCAAGGATCAGCAGCAGCAGCAGCACCAGCCAAGGCCTGCGCAGGCCCATCCCACGTCCGCAGCTGCACACAAGCAAACGTATCACGTGGGACCCGGCATCTCTTTCTCTCGCGCGTGCAGTCCGGTCTGGTCGTCGAGTCAACACACGCAACCCACTCACCACTTTCACGCAGAGCCGCGCGGCATATCACAGGAGGCGCGCGTGCACCGCTGCACCGGCGCAACTGCACTCTCAACTGCGGCGCTGCGGCGCGAGCGGCGGCCAACCGAGCACTGAACTCCACGCTCGTTGCCAGCCCTCCAGCCACCAAATCCACCCACCCCTCGGAGCAGTATCAGCAGCGCCACCTGCACTGGGTACACCAGCCCGCCGGTAAGTCTGCTCGAAATCTTCCTGAGTCGCTGATGCTGCTCCGTTGGACCTACCCGCATGCGTATCCTCAGTCAACAGGCGCGACTGTTCGTGCCAACGGCGGCGTATCCACGGAGACTATAGTGAAGGAGCTCGACCGCTCGACGCACGACAATCCTCCACGGTAGAGGGACAAATATACAAGGATATGAATATAATGGGGGCACGGGAGTGGCAGACGTTTGAAGATGGTATGTGCTGGTCGCTCGGGAATCGGGCTGCGGCCAGCGGGACTTGCGAATGTAAGTCATGAAATTACCGATATTATGACAGGCTCTATATATAAACCAAGTTCGTGCGCCGTCCAAATGCAATATATCAGCGAATAATAAGAGAAAAGCTAAAAAAATCATTCACTGTCCCTTGATTGGGCGCGAAATTCCAAATTGTTTCCGTCCAATATTCAACGTACAATCTTCGATCACTCGGATGATAAGGAGCATAGTTATTGAATGTTGCGTTGACCGGAAAATTGCTCTTGGGCTTTTGAAAATTCTTCGGTTTCCTTACACCCGCGCAGTCTAAGTTTTGTTTCCCTGAAGATATTCACGAATCATTATTGGTTTTAGGCATGTGAAGTATATCTATAGATTTCGGAATCCCGGGTGCGCCAGCACACCTGCAGACGAGAAGTCAATCAAGAAGGGGCTCGTCTGACCATACGTCGGCATTACTACTCACTCGGTACACGAAGTGTTCTCTGCTAGGTAACTTTTTTTCCAACCGTAGGTAAGTCTTGACTAATGTGATTGTAACCCTCCAGCTGCTCGCACTAGTATTGAAACATTTTATTGTGACAGTATTTCGAACTGACAAATGAATTAATCAACTTATTGAATTGAGCACGAAACTAAATAATGTAGTTATATGGATCTTCAATATTCTTTCATACCGTAAATATTTCGAATAGTAGTGGGAATGAGTTGTCAAAGACATATGTTACAATTTTATACTCAAATCTCTTTTCACTCACTAGCAACCACTCAGCATTTTTCCACATCAGAATACATCCCTAGCAACCGTTGGAGCGTGAGGGGAAAGATCAGTTTCAGGTCTATTTGTCTATGGTAAGAAACACGAAATCTTTATTTCTCCATAGCAACTGTTTTTCTCACAAAACCTCTTTGAATAAGCATACTTTCAATGCAATTGACAGCGGCTTTTGTATCTAATATCATCAGAGTTCAACAAGCTTTGGCTTTGAATACAAGTTGTTTGATACTGCCACCAAGTGGCTCCGACACAAGTATTCTCAAAGCTGATTCATCGCGAGAAATTATCTCGCTTTATTTCAGTTAATTCATCGCCTCGATCCAATTACCATTCACTCGAGATAACAAGTGACGATGAAGATCTCAGTGACCAACCAGCCTTGCAGTACAACTTCACGCTACTCAAATACTCTCGACTCCTCATCGGACTCGAGAGGTAAAGAGAAGGAAATAATAAAAAGAAAAGAAGGAAAAGCGTCGTGCTCTCGACTCGCTCAAACATGCAGAAAATCACGAGTGCGGCGGTACGGGAAAGAGCAAAGGGAAGATCGCAAATCAAATATCCGAAGTATGAAGGAGCGAAACTTCCGTAAGAGGGCAAAGATTATTGCCGTCGCGTGACATGATGCTCCTCTCGCTCTCCGAACTCTCGGCACCGCCAACTTTCGCCTCGTGTACACACTTCATCCGACGCGTTTCTCCCTTTTTCCCCATTGACTCGCTCGGTCCAGCTGCATACAGTCAATCGTCCGCGGCTCTTGGTGTGCGGAGGAGGGAGGAGAAATAAACAAGAAAGAGAAATCACGTGGATGAACTAATGGAGTGGGACGCGGCCAGCGAAAGAGGAAACGAAGATAAGAGCATTGGGTCGACGGACTGCATGAACTAATTACTCCTCGTCGCTTCTAATCATTGCCAGTTCCAGAACGGCGACATGGGTTTCTCGGTTATAAAAGCAACAGAGAAACTCATCGACTCCTCGGCTTTTTCCCCTCTGCCCCAATCGCGTTTCTCGCCGCATCTGCGCTGCGCGGATGGAGTGTCGATCCCGAGATTTTTCTCACCTCGTCCTCCGTGTATACACGATATATCGAATTCTCTTTCCTTTCTATTTTCGTTAATTCCATCGGCGTATACGCGCGGCGTGATTTGCCCATCGCTGCGTTTCCTTGTCAAAGCGAACGAGTTAGACAAACAGAGGCGCACCCCGGTGGCCCGGGAGCCTGATGAATCTTGAACAATGGTTCGTTTAACGCGCGGAGAATCACACAGGCGCGGCGTCTGTTGAACTGATTATCGAGTGTGCAACATACATATGCGGTACGAGCGTGACTTTTTTTTGTGTCCCTGCGATCGCGTGAAATAGACTTATCAGAACGAGAATCGAATGGACTTACTAAATTTTCCTTACTAAATGACCGGAAAAATCGAAATCGACTCTGCGGTGTAGAAATTTGTAATTGTGTATTATGCAACTGGTGCGTGAAATTTTTAAGGCACGTTCACGTGAGAATTTACAAATTAACGCAATAGTCGGATGCGATATTTTATGACATGAGTGCCCGTTGGAGGGACATTTTAAAAATTCACTAGTGCGTGAAATGCTATTTCATGCACGGAATAACATAAATTGAAAATCATAACTCCATCTTACCGAAGTAAAGCTGAGTGGTAGAACAGACTTTTTCGCCTATCAAGTTTTGCTTTTGCAAAGAGAAAGACTTATGATGGGGGAAAAATCGAATTTTCGTTTCAAACTTCGGGATCTCAATTTTCGTAATTTACGGGTTGAATAACATGGAATCCCAAAAATGTTAGTATGTAACAAGATAAGTTTCAGAGAAATCGTCCGATCTTCCTGAAATTTTGCACACAGGTATGTCGTACAAGATGTAGCTCGAATTCATTGTTCAGCAACATCCATTGTTTATTTCCCTAGCAACCATTGTCACGAGAAAGGAAAAATCAGTTTAAAGTCCATTTATTGATGGTGAACGACACGGAAACTCCGGTCCTCCATAGTAACCGTTGTTCACAATTTTCATTTCTACATAGCAAACATTTTTCACGCAGAGCCTCTTTGAGTTCACTTTTGTGCGCAGTGGTTTTTCACTGTAAGAATGCAGGGGAGAGACGTTGTTGATACCCAACATACGCGTTGCTGGGCTATCTTTGGGAAAAACAAAACGTTAGGCTGCACAGCTCGAGATCTAAGTTATTAGGATAGTCGAAAAGCATCTGACAAAGTTTTACCGATTGGTGATTCCCAAGGGTTGTGCAGCGACTCTCCAATAGTGAGCCGAGCGTCCACGGGGGGGTCGAAGGATAAAACTTGTCGACTTTCTCTATTGCTCAAAACAATTGGAATCTGCTGCGGCTTGAAATCAAAAGAAGGCACACGATAGCGGGAGGAGAAAATCGAAGGGATAAAAAGTAAGTAAGGGGGCTTGGGCGGAGCAAGAAAGTTGATACGTAATCGGCTCACTCGGTATAATTTTGCGCGAGAGGCAACGGGTGAAAAGTCCGAGCTCCATCGTCGAATGCAAATGGGGTCAAGTCTCGTCATTAAGGAAGTTTACCACTGGCGCGAAGTACTTTTCCGCGGTCAACAATTGTTATCAAGGCTCGCGGCCAGGGGAAAAAAGAACGAGCCCACGTGCATACTCATAGCCGCAGCGAAAAGTAGGAAAAAATCGCCAAGGATCGCGGCAGCGAAGGAACCGTCGGATTTTCGCGCCCCCCCCCCCACCCTCCAGGGAGATCCGCTCGGTGCGCTGATACGCGGTAATCTCCAAATTTGAATACAGCCGCGGCAATACGCGTGCACACTTTGCATCGAGCGCCGCGCACGCCTAAGTGACTCGACCGGCTTTCTGTACGCGTCGCGGCTGTCTCGGGGTATAAGAAAGTTTAATTCGACCAAACTTCATTCTTCTCTCGTCGTTGTCGTCTTTCGCGGCGGGCAACGACGGCCGCTACCGCCGCTGTGGCTCTCGCTCTCTCTCTCTCTCTCTGAAAACGAGCGTGTCACACATCTCTGCACAAGCCTTAATTTGCCCGGAGAAATCTCGTTTGCCGCAAACTTTTAGAATAATAAGCTCCAACTTTCTTCCTACATCTTGCCCCATCTTGCACTGGAGCCGTCGTTGCCCGGCGCTCAAGAGAGCGCCGCCACTGACGTAATCCGCATAACATTCAAATTCAAATACTTTATAGCACCAGTGCTCTTAATAAAGTAAACTTTTCTTCGAGTCCTCCTCCCCCCCTCTCTCTCTCTCTCTCTCTATCATTTCTTCTTAAGGGGTGTAGTCCACTGTGAAATTTTCAAAAAATCCATATTCTCTTTTGGCTTAATCGATTCCCAGACTATTCAAGAATAAGATTGCAATTATTCTTCCCTGCCAAACATTTTTCTCTGGATGATCAAATACTTTGATTGAATGAAGTCATGCCGTTGTAGAACGTAAGATTGAAATTTCAAACTCGATTATCTCTGAACTGCATTTTCAATCTGCTGTGCAACATAACTCGGTAATTTTTCATCTTATTGGCTCAAAATTCCAACTGTAGGTTCTGCATTAGATGTTGAAGAGGCGTATGTAGGGATTTTACAAATTATTGAAAGTTTTCAAAGTTATTAACCAATTTCAGACGATAGCTTAAGTATTAACTAAACAGTCAAAAAAAAGCTTGGTATTTTTTCGAAGATCTAGATTTTCAAAATTCTGAACGTATTTATCTGGATGCTTTTATGTAGATTGGGTAAACACTTTTTTTGTTGCAGTACTCTAAATATGCTGCATGCCTCGAAGTCTTTTGGGAGAAATGTTTTTTTGGAAATTGCACCATTGCACCATTTTGTAATAGTACATTTCGATACTAGACCAAAAGACGATTTCTAGGCACGTGGGAGGTTTGCCGCCCGAGCAAAGCGAGGGTGGTAATCACAGGTGCCTAGAAATCGTCTTTTGATCTAGTATCGAACAGTGTTTTTTATCACGAGTGTAGAAAACTAAGGTTTCATGATCAACTTTTCGATACAAGTGATGAAAAATTTGATAATAAAAATATATATACTCATATGAAGGAAACTATCTTACTACACACATGTAAACATGTGGTGAGTTCGGTTTTAGATTAAAATGAAAAATCCAAAAAGTACTTTATCGTGAGGCCTCTACACGGGCCTAACTTTCTAACCCTTTGCTGCCGAAATGACTAGTATGTTACCCATTTTTCAGCTCTAGAATCGCACTCCCTAGGTATGTCATCATAAAGAAATTTATTGTATGATCCTCACATATCATTTCAACGATGTGTGGACTCGTTATCTTCACATTATTTTTCGAAAATAATAATTCCAATGATTTTTTCGTCAAATTTACTATTTTCTAGGAAGAAGGTTATCAAGAAATGGATGTTGAAGCAATCGGAGCTTGAGAACTTCATACAATTTTTATCCAATCGAAAAATGTCTAGAGTCACTGAAATCCAGTAAAAAAAACAATAACATACTTTTTAATTGAAAATATCGATATCGAGGCATTTGATCTCCGGCCCACCATATTCTGACACCAGAATAAAAACCAATGCTCTCAAAATTCTCGTGCTTACTAATTTTCATGTAAAATCGATATCTCGAAAAATTTGTGTATCAAAAAGTTAACTCTTTCATGGATTGTCGGTACAAATCGCATTGCATAAAAGACAAATAAATAATCTAATACGTAAACACGCTCGTAAACTGCGTATTCATGACAACATGATCATCAGACATCAGATCATGGACTCCATGCATATTTGGCGTAATCTCTAAGCTTCACCATATTGCGGGATCAATAGAATCCGGATAACAATTAAAACCTTTAACGCCATCGTAACAGTAGGAAAAAGCAGAAAATGTCTTTGTCTAGGAGAAGAACTTTTTTTATGAAGTACATCGTGTGCCCTCCCCGTTCGATTCATTCGCCGATCATCGGATCCTGTGTTATATCAATAAATTTTGTATTATCTCGTAGGTTATGTAACATTTAAAGGGTCAGAAATGAGAACTGCAGAAGTCCAAACGTGGGGTTCGATAAGCTGAAGTCGCGTAATAGAAATGAGAAAATAAAAGTCAGGGAATGGGAGACGGTAAACATAAATTGGAGAATTGGAGCTGTAACAATCAACAAAATGAGAGAGTACGAAAATCAGTGAATAAATTTGGATTCTGAGAGAAGGGAAAACTTTGATTGGAAAATGGAACTTGGTCCGTGGAAGTCAAGTAAATAATTGACTACAAAAACTAAGAATGAATAATCTATATGAAGAAATCAGTTAACAGTCTTTCCTCTTTTCATTCATTAATTACTGCATTTCAAGAGAATATTTCTTGACACTACAAAATAATTTTATAGTATTGGAATTTTCAAAATCAATATACGTCATTTCAATATATGTCATTTCAATATACGTCATTTCAAACAGTTGATGACTTCGTGCATCAATCTAACTGGATGAAAAAATAACGCATTTTTTCAGTATACACTTTTATTGGAGTCTCTTCTAGTCTACAGTGAATAAACTACAATAAAGCTGGTTCACGTCTATTGATTTTAATTTCTGTTCGTATTGCGTGACCGTGTACAAATTGAACTTGGAATCAATGAACGTGCCCAATCCAATTACGATTCTACATGGATACTGTTCATGAAAAAAAATCCATTGCTTTTCCATTGAGTAGGCAATTTTTGTTCTCCATCAACATGATTCAAGATTAAACTTCCGACAACGTGAATGCAGAATTTGAGAGAAAATATATCAAAAAGAGAAATATGCACATTCTAACCTTTTTTGTGAGCTACTTTTTGAGAAAAGTGATAGTAAACGAGCGAAGTAAGTAAATATTCAGTTAAGAGCTTAATGGATTCTGATTAATAACAGCGTGTCGGAGAATGGATAGAAGGCTGTTAAATTATAAAATTTTCATTACTACTTTTTCGAGGAAAACCATTATTTCCTCCAATAAGCTATTATGGTATTAAAATACACACTTTTACACGAATGATCGGAAAGAAAAAAATAATTTCCTTCGTTCGGATATGTCGTAGACGTTATTTCGCAAAAGCTTGAGTTACTTGATTGTAATGTCTGTGTTGGTTCGGGCGTTTAAAATGTTGTGCAACGTTGATATTATTCAAGCCACTAATATTTTAGGAAGACAGTTTTTTCGTGGAATAGTTTATGACAAAATAGCATTGCCATCCACAACAAGTATGTGGGACAACATTTGAGATATTTCGCTGTTCGAGAAGTAGGTTAAAAGTTCGAAGAGAAAGATCCGATTTTCTCGCTGCTCATTGACAGACGTACAGGTATACATAAGGTATGTGTATACCGAATAAAGCCCACTTAATGAACTGTCACTACATCGCGTTGAATGTGAATTTCCCAACATGACTCCGGTTAAATGAAAGGTCTATTCAATATTACCTTTAAAACGAACCAAGCCGCATTCGAATTGGATCTCCCTACGCTGAAAACGGCACTTATAAGAAATAATTTTTTTTTCCAAGCAACAAAATCCGAGTGTACTCAATAAGACCCACATAATTTGAACAGACACTACATTACGCTCAAAGAGAGTTCCCTGATGCTGTCTATGGCCTGCATGAAGCTTTCAAACTAAGCTAAGCTGCTTCAGATTTGGACTTTTTTACTCTAAGAAATAGTTTTTTCAAAAAATCATCTTTTTCGGTCATTAGTTAAGTTAACTCATTAATTATTAAGTTTGGGTTTATTGAAAAAATTCTTTCTCGCCGGAGGAAAACTAGATGAAATGTCTCGGTTCACACCCATAAAATGACTCGTAAAAACTGGTGTAAATATTCGCGCCAGGTCAAAGCATTTTCTTTCGGCATTATTCTGTGCCATCAACAATATAGAATGCTGCAGACGCACGTATATATGTATATATGAGATACAAAGGGTGGACCTTATTGTGCACGCCAACCTTGCACATACAGACAGATAGACAGATACCATAGTGAAGCTATGAACTGAATAAAAGCTTATAAAAAGAATAGTTTCTACTGAATAAATCAATTGTACAGAGAACATCCCACGTCCAAAATCATTGGTGTGTAATGGCAGTTTTTATAATAGACAACTGTAGACGGCCGAGGGTTCTAGCAAGAACGATTCTCTAATTTGCTGGATCAGTAGTCGCATTTTATCATAAATAAGGCTCTTATAATAAATATAGAAGGGAAGATATGAGAGGAGAGGAGGAAAGCTCAGCGGAGATGGAAAAGGATTAAACAGGAATAAGAAATAAAGAATGAAAAGCAAAAAGGGTGAAGAGGGAGTGGAAGAGAATTGGAGAAGGCGAGACTATCAAAGCTGTACGTGGATGGACTTGCAAACGAGAACTTCGAGTTTCCATTATATTAATTTTATAACATCTCGGCAGAGTAGTGTTTGATCGAAAACTTTAGACTTGAAACATCCGTCGCATCAAACGAGTTCGGAGTATAACTTTGTCCTGACCGTTCATTAGCTAACATCACTAGTTTTCAGCAATTCTGATTTTCATTTATTGAAACGGGAATAATGCTGGGGCATTTTTCCAGAATTACTTAATCTTCAAAAATGCTATACGACAGAATGATGTCAATTAAATAGAACAAAGATGAACGGAAACAATGAATGGAAGAATCCCCGTTGAAAGCTGACGAGAACAACCAATTTTCTCTCAAAATTACTATACTTGTGCAATAGAAAAGTGTATCAATTGAAATTTTCTCTGTTTCTTTTGGACTGATTTTTATTATCTTCTATAGTAGAGTTCTTTGCCGTTTTGAGGCTTTTTGTCAAGCGTTTAAAATATTGTAACATGGTTTGATTATTTTTTCAGCAATTCAAGGGGTTTGAATACAAAAAAACAAAATCGCATCCATACAATAGTTAGTACATTACAGAATTTGTGTCATTCGAATCCATAAATCCATGGCGAATTTTCTTGACAAAATTATACCTCCGTATATTCAGCTCAGAGAAGAAAAGAGAGAGAGAGGGGAAGAGAGAGCTCGAATTCCCGTCATGACAGCGAGATTTCTTCAAGTGCTCTCGACACCGATCATAACTCAGAGCATAACAAAAAAACAAACTTGACTCATTGAATAGATTTTATCGGCTGGAACTGCACGAGTACTTTGCCCCCCGCCCCCCACTGAATCAGGTAGGAAAAGACTCTCCGATAAAAAAAAAATCAAACGTACAAAAAGAACAGCCGGGCGAGTCTAACATGGTAATAAGTCTCGTCGGATCTCGTGGATTAACATCATCCCGGACAAAGTGCCAGGAATCCCGAGTAAAAATCCACCGAAAGCGAGTTCGCGGAGCCGGCAACGAGGCTCGAGCTCTCGCGGTTGGGTATGTGTGCGCGGCATAACGCGGGGGGTGCAGGGCGCGTGACGATAATTGTCGCTGCTATTGTTCCTTGAAAACGCGGGAATTCGCCCGTGAAAGCTGGCGGCCGAGGGTGGAATGCACGCGCGCCGATTCCGTGACGTCGCAGCGGGGAAGGGGAGAGAAAACGCAGATAACGCGCCGCGGCGAAAATACGGCGGGGGGTGGCAGTGAAAAGGACGAGCCTCCCCCCCATGACTATATATACGTGGATTTGCGGCACGAGCGCGCGTGTAGGCTTGGCAAGATTTCCGGCTCGGAGGGGGCGCAAGTGTAAATTGTTACCTCGGTCTAATCAGATGATGCTTGGGAAGAAATTATTCCGGGGCGATTCGAGATACCACATTTTTTTGATTTACGACTTTTATACCATACTAATGGCGAATCCTATTTCCCTCGTCTTCGCCACGTGGAATTGAATGTCGTATTATTGCTGCTCGCGATTCATTTGGGGTCGCAACGAAATCGACGTTGTTTTTCCTGGTGAGGAAATGAACGAAAAGAAGAAGGTTCCGATCAGGTGACGGGTATACATGGTAAAAAACTGCACTCTTGTACATGCCTGTCTTTCGATTTTTTCGTACAAATAATCATTTTTCATAGTACGACTATATTTTTTTCATTTTTATCGTAATTGGTCTTAAATTTGTGCTCGTTTACGAAAGAAATGTTTGGGAAGCTCTTCATCCTTTTCGAATGCAAAATGCACTTTGTTTCATAATAGTTGCATTCGCTCAGAGATATTTGTTAAACTGTGATGTTTCCAGGCAGTTGTGACTTCAATTCATTTTTTAAGATGCAGAGCATTTTGCAAGGCTCGCAATAACTGCTTGGGAACGCGATCCTACATTCAATATTGTACAATATCTTGAATTTCATAAACCCATCCGACGATGCTATTTGTAATTTTTATAAAAACATACATTTTCCGATAGTGTTTAATTATCAAACTATTTACAAGAAATACAAATGAAATAACGAAAGTTACTGTAACCACGAATGATAATTTGAGTCTCAGATTTAGCAAAAACATTTTGACATTGGTTTCCAGGTGATCAAACAGATCAAACTTGCAGCAAGATATATTGGCACTCAAATTTCATCCAGACATTATTGCAAATCTGAATTGTCTGAAGAGTATTTTATCAATTTAAATTAACAATGATTATTGGAATACCCTTCTATATTTGTAACTTCATTTGACATTTCAGTCAATTGTATATTTTGAAACTACATTTTGTAAATGGTCAATGATTAAATGTCGATATGTCGATATTTAGTCATTGCTGAGGCTTCGTGACAGCAATTAGAAAATTTATTCATTTAGAAACTGCTCCAGTAAATTTCAGTTGAGTTGGGGGTCTTGAATGATTGGCTGTATCCTGGTTAGATACAATTTTCTCAATCAAATAACTGTGAAAATAACGCACACGTGTACAGTACATTGATATCGCCTGTTTTTTAAAACCATTTTCCGAGTTTCGTTTTCAGAGTCGTATTCCAAGTGTATTCTCCGATATTCGAGAATTTTTCAATTACTTTTTTCCTGACTCCTTTTACACCCATGTTCAAATTTCCAGACTTTGACAGCCGTTCTTCAACATCCATCCATCCATTGACTCTCGTTTCCTAATTCGTATCATTTAAATTTCACATTCCGATTGCTCCTTTTTTAACTATGCACGGTAATTATCACTTCTTGACCTTACTTTCTGAGTTGACTTTTGACGTGACAATCCGTTTTTCTGGATTCTACTTCTACCACCCACTTCTCGCTTCTGTCATTCAATTCCGACAAAAGTTCTGACTATTGTATAAACACAATGCAATTCAACATTCACAATAGTATCTATGTGGGCTTTTGGAAGAAAATACTTTTACAGAGAGGTATATGGAACGAAATTCTATATGATCAACGAAGCGATCGCTTGCATCGATGTAAGGATTTTTTTTCAAAGATATAACTACATTCCAAATTTGTATAGTTTACAGGAATACGATATGAGATGAATATAGCATATTTGGAAAAAGTCTTGCTCAGCGGGGTAGCTGCAGGACAGAGCTGTGTTTTACTTTTCTTCCTTTTTCTGCGCCAATGAAAGTGGCAATCGTCTCCAGAAAATGGAGAGGGACAAATTAGGGGGAAGTCTGATTGATACACGATCGGGAGGGAACAAAATTGAGGGTCTGACTCTTGAACCGATGGCGCCCAGTGGGCTAGACTCCGCTCAATCAATCAATGATGCCAGAACAATGATAAAATGATGATGACAGAAAGAATGATGTCAGAACAATGGATGCCAACGAGTTTTAGATGGGAATGAGTATGAAATAAAATTAAGAAGCACGCATTATTCCCTCGAAACGTGATCAACAGTGACTCTGATCTCCTTGACAACGATCGAATCCATGATCATCTACAACTAAAAACCTACAACTCAAAGAGCATCGAAATCGTATGAACATGTCATAAAATCATTTTTAACGTAAATTTTACACGTCGGGGCCATATGCAACTCTATGAAAACCCGAAGAAACTATTTGACGCGTGGCGAGGCGCAAAGTATCTCTCACGTATTCAGGTTGTCGAAAATTAGCAGGGACGCTCTCAGAATATGATGTATCGTAACGACAACAATCGGGCGAGCGTTTTCGATCGTCCAACCACTTCCCGATGAGTTTGGAACAGCAAAGCGCGTCGAACCGTGGTGTCGGAGCGCGGCGTTCCCCCGAATCAAAGTCTAATCGGAATACTCGGTCCGTACGAGTCCACTCGTGTTCCGAAATCGCGGTAATCCGGGTCGAAAGATCCATACTCTCCCCCGGATCTCCGCAGCTAATATCCTGCCGAGATCGGCGTGAATCGAGCGAGGCAGATAAGAGGCGAAAAAAACTGTTGGGTGCGAGATGTAGAGGCGCGTACACACGCGCGGCTTGAGCTACCAGGTGAATGGAGGCGTTTCGCACGAGGTCGCGGGGCCGGTCGCGGCGAGTCGGGGGAGGGGTATAGTGGGAGTCGGTTCCCACCCGCGGCCCCTCTGTTGCGCAAGCTCGGGCGGCTAGGGGCTCTGCAGGCTCGGCGGCGAGGTTGGCGCGCCGGCGGGCGCAGTGTCACTTGGCGCCGCGCCGAGGCTGTACCGGACCGCGTCGTCGTGCGCGATGTGCTGACTCGGGCGAGCAGAGAGAGTTAGTGAGCGAGTGCGCGAGCAGGAGTGTGACGGTGTGCGCGAGTGTGTGTTGGTGTGCTCGCTTGGGGCGATACTGCCCAACAACAGATGATGACGATGACGATGACGAGCGGCGAGCCGCGCTTTATCGCCGGGCCGCAGCGCCGGCGGCGCGGCGCTCGCGTGGCACACACGTCGCGGTCGCCCGCGCGCTCGTGCTAATCGCGCGCCTCCTCTAGCGCAGCTCCTTTAGCGCCTCCTGGCGAGCTTTCGTTCGAAGCCGGCCCGGTTATGGAACTGCCCCCGGCGGGCCAGCTGCGCTGAACCTCTCCTGCGTGTCTACCAGTGCGTGCGTGTGCGTACCCACCAGAGACAATGCTGCTGCGTCTGGCGCTCGTCGCCCTACTCTCCCTCCACGACCCACGACCCGTTCAAGGTGATTCTTACTTTATATCCCGGGGCTACAACCTCCGATCCGACACGCTTTTTTTCCTCGAGTGTAATTGGCCGCACGTGGCCGCGCGGCTTCAACGCCGCCCTCAATTCCCGGGTCGAGAGCTTTAATCTCGGTGAGAGCAGCGCGTGCAACACCTCCGACGGTTACCGCCGCAAGGCCAAATTCAATGCTTCCCGACGGTGGCGTTCCTTTTGCCAGAAGCACTTGGAAATATGACTGGTGTCTTAGTAATGGACTGGAACACACGAGATAAACAATGAAATCCTTCTTTTTGCTTTCTCGTAATCACGAGCCGAAGTTGGATGGTTCTCGTTTACAATATCAAATCGTTCAAAGCTTAAGTACTTATATACGATCAAAACAATCGAGTGCAATTTGATCCGTCACTCGAAACTTTTCTGATTCAGAGTTGGTTGAGTCGTTGGGGCTATGTAATGGCAAACAAAGCAAGAAGAGATGCGAATGTTTGTATTGACAATAATATTATATTCGTGGGATTACTGTAGATTTTGTTTTATTTATACACGAGGATTTTGCTGATTAGAGTGATGTTACATTTTCAACTTTGAGATACGTCTATTGCGTGAAAAATTATAGCGGATCAGTTGGACCGATAAAAAGTTTGAGAATGCCCGGAAGCCATACTTTTTCATTGTAAGTCACCTGATTCTAGGAGTCTGATAAGTGCATAAAAAAAAAAAAACAACAGAAAAACCCACGCAAATCTTAGTTTCATCATCATTTCTATAAGAGCCATTTTAAGGGGTTATATCAACACTTTAGACCTATAACGAAGAAGAAATATTTATGGTGAAATACGTTAACAAATGTCTTAAACTTTTTCATATGGATGACTTTGTAGATACACTCAACTATATTTTATTGGAAAAGTATATCGGAATATCACAGAAGTCCTCATATTCCGAGTGTACATAGGAAATTTCATTTTCAGCTATTCAAGCAAGACTGCCTGTATTTAAATCTTTAATATTCATGTATTTGTCATGAGCAAGACAAATTTCAATTTATTTCATGATAAATTATCAACCAGTGCATGAATTTTGAAGATCTTGCGGTACGAACCACAATTATGTGCATCCAAAGTGGAAAGCAGCATGCGGAATCTAATTTGGGTGTCGCAGGTGGTTTTGACCTTACGACAAACAAATTCCGAATAGATGAAAATAAAATTTCCATATACTCTTAGAACACGAGGGCTTCTGTGATATTATACGAATATATCTACATTAATCCATCTAAGGAAATTTAAAATTATTTTCTTATCTACGAATTTTTTTTGTATTCCATTGTAAACATTTCTCTTCTGCCAGGTCGAAGGTCTTCATTAATAATTGAGAGCACATAATTGAGTTTTTCGAGTAGAGAAAACACATGAACCAATTCTTCCCTTTCCTTATAAATCGACCTTTGAACGCTTATAACTCCGTTAATTGAAACAGCCTCATAAAAAAAATGGAGGCATTCATCTGATTGTCAGAATACACGTCTCACAATTATGAAAGTACAATTTCAGATCGTTTTCAAATTTTTATCAGTCTGTCAGATCTTTGTATAAGGAATCGTATACTCCAGGCCTAGCAGATTTGGTCCTTATCTGTGACTAGCACCATTCGTGCTAGTCACAGAGTTTCGCAGTAATATTTTGAGAACGTGTCGAATGGGAGTATTGAAAAATCAAGGTAACAGCGTACAATTGTAACCAATAAGTGATGGCATTTTTGTGACTTCGCTTCTGTTTCAACCTGAAAAAAAGGAATAGGGATAATTAAAAGTCAAATTCTTTTTTTTTTTCTTTTAACGATAGATAATGCCACGTACATTATGATAAAAAATATGTCTCTCGGATGAATAGGAAGTGGTTATGAGAGGTAAAAACCGAAGGAGATGAGAAAATCAAGCTCGATATGAGTAAAAAGGTCAAATAGATACTTGCTTACTTAAATGGAACGTTTAATCAATAACTTCTGAGTAGTCAATTTTAAACGATCTGCACTTGTTTTCCGACAATTTTGAAATTGCATTATTGCGCCGGCCAATCAAATCGGATCAAGCCTCCACCAAAAGTGAGCTCTGTGCCGAAGGTATTATCTGGATCGTGAATCTAGTCTGATGGGATTATTCCGATTCATTCAAAATAATCCAGCACAGTCAATGTAACAATAATTGATTGAATCTCTTCTTGGAAATGCGATGTTCCGATAGGCGAAGACAGTTGGAGCGTGATTCATTGCCGAAAAAATTGTTGTAAGTTTCCCAGAAATTCAGTCCGTGTAAAGTGTACGTTGGATATGCCAATTGGCAATAGCTCACAGTGGAATCAATTCTTACGTTAACTATGAAATTGAGATGCTTAATCCTAATACTCAGGGTCCACAACGATTGCCGTCAGTCAGCGGCTTGGTTATTGATTCACAAACTCATCGGAAAATGTCAAGCGTATCACGGAATACCTACTGCACTCGGCGAGCAACACGTCGCGACACACTTGCTCTATTTCTTTGACGCTGTATATAGCGCGGGAAAGCATCGGGACACGTGTGTTACGCCTCAGGCTACGAGAATTTGCGTGAAAAATTTCGTGGCCGAGCGGCGGGGAAACTAAAAATTTCGAGCCACGCGCGCTTTTTTGTTCCACGATGACGATATAGACCTTTGTGCGCGAAAACTCGTTGTCGCGCTAACCGCGACAGTCAGGATTAACCGTGGCAAAAAAGAAAAAACAAAAAGGAGAATATCGAACAATAATCCGCGCGCGCGGCTTGGTTGTCGTTTGGAAGATAAACTTTTGCACCGGTCCAGGGCCTCCCCCGCGGATACTTAGCCGGTCGAGTCTCTTTTCTATCAAGGAATTTCAAAAGAAGCCGTCGTAATTGCCACTCGAGTGGGAGGAACGAAGTCAACGACTTCGAAAGCAATTGACCCCCTTTCGGGGGGGGGGGAATTTCCTAATGCTAAAAACTTCGAAGTCGGGGAGATGCCATCGATACTCACTTCCATACCGGCTCGTATGCATGAAATGGCTCATAGTGATTTAGAAACGAAGGAAGTTTACTCGAAAGTTCGCCAACTCGAAGAATTTCCTCCGTATTTATCGTTATATCTTGTTATTGATTGTTATCGCCTCTGATAGGACATACCTCTTGGTATAACGATGGAAATTTCCAAGTGACTTTTTCACCTGTAATTCGCTTGCTGTCCAACGGTGGCTTGAAACCATTGAGAAATCTAATTATGCTAGTGAGTTTGCTATCAAAGTTATGTTTTATCAATTCTGAATCAAGCCCGCAAAGTTACCGCAGATATTCTCCGTTTATACCCGGGAACTGTATTTCATCTAAAACTGGTGTACACTCGATTCGACTTCCTCTGCTCGTTCGCGTGAAAAAAAACCGTAAAGACGAATAATCACGAGGCAATGATTGGGCGAGTGAAATAAAGAGGGATGAAGGAAAAGAAAGAGCGGCGACAAGCGCGTGCAGAACAAGCGAGGGGGGAGAGAGAAATTTGCTGGCGCATGCTCGGCCGTGATAATAATTAAAGTAGTCCATTACAAACTCGAGCATGAGCCATGAAACACGGTGGGGTGGCGCGCGTTCCCTCGCTGTGTCCATATAACACACTAAATCGGCGATTATCCCACGGAAGCCAGCCCGAGCTTTTAAGACGTTTTATGAATTCATCATTGACACGCTCCGGAGCTGTTCTGGCCTTAAAAACATACCCGCCCGGGCGAGAACCGAAAACTCTCCATATACACGTATATACGCTTGCAAGCTCGTATATAAAAGCTCGGCGATAACGCGGCGCACAACACAGTAGCGCGCTGCACGGGGGGGGGGGGAGAAATAAGAGAAAGGAGCCCCCGCCACGCCCGGCCAAAGTTGAACCGTGAATTTATTACGGATTTAATACAGTTGAATTACAATGGCTCGAGGATTTGGATTAACCGCGGGAAGCTGGCAGCGAACCCGAACAATTAGTTACCGCTGCCTTTCGCTCGCGCGCGAGCGAGCGAGCGAGCACCCGTCGAGACGAGGGAAAAAACGAGGCGATAGAAACGGGACTGCGGATCGGAAAAACAAGCTAAAAACCGGCCGAGCTGAGATAGATTTCACCGAGCGCGTGTGTTTGTATGAATGAGGGAAAGGAAGAAGTTTCCGGGCGTTGGGGGGGTATATCGGACAGAAATTAGGAACTCAGATCGGAATGTTTTCGGGAATGAAGCGCGCGCCGCATCCGCGGTAAAATGCGGTCGCGCGCCTATCATAGTGTCGATTTTTCGCTGATTTTTCAGTGATTCGAATGGATGTTGATACGTGTACTTGTATACCCTCGAAGATTCATATTCCTATAGAAGTAGTTGAAATTTTATAGATGATGCAAACAGTAATTAATCAACTGGATAAAGTCAGTAAAATTGTATTGATTAGGGAGTGTATACACTAAACTACTTTGGACTAGTGATGCTAAAACGGCAAAAGATGTCTTCGAGAATACTACCGTAAAATTTTCATAGGGACGAAGTCATCTTTTTAATCCACGAGCCGCAGAAATACGTTCGGTTGTACAATACTCTTCCGATCATTTGGTCACACGTATATACATACGTTCAAGTGACTACCACGCGGATAATGCTTGCGAATATCACTCGCGAGTATTATTCATCACCCGAGCAATATTTCACTGGTATAATGCATCACAGTTGCGCTGCGCGAGTCTCACTCCGTAAATAAGATCCCCAACGATATACACAAGGTTTGCGTGGGGCAAGTGGGGAGCGATTCGCGCGTACGTCTCATTCGAGAATCATCAAATTATCTCGCGAACGGATGGGCAATTTATACTTTGCCGCACCCGAGCTCTACTCAGCTCCATTGGGTTTATTCACAATTATAACGCGCAACGACGACGACGACGACGACGCAACATAATGACGTCGTCGTCGTCGTCGTCGCCGCGGCAGAGCAGGCTAATAAATTAGCGCGGCTTGTCGCCCATAAATTTAATTCGCGCGCCATAACCAAGGGAGACGGAGCACACTGCACACAAGTTGTCGGCCGCCGCCGCCGCGGTTTGCCCCGGAGGTGGAAGAGGATTTTTACGGCTCTATAAAACGCGGCCGGGGTAAACAAACGGAAAATAGATGCCCCTGCCCGCTCCGCAAATGGTAATTGTTTTTGCGCGCGGGGCAGTGTATATACGTCAGGCCGAGTCGCGCGCGCGCGACCTGCCGAGCTTACGTTTACATTGCGTCGCGCGTAATCCTCTTAGGCTCGTTCCCCCCCCCCCCCCCGCTCGCGAGTCAAAATACTCGGGATTTGTATTAATTACAAAGACCGCACTCGGCCACCACTTTACCCTCTTCGCCGACTCCTTTTTACCTCGAGCCCAGCTACCTATATATACCCTCGTTATATCGCGCCTTGTCGGAGCTCCTTATTCCCGGGGTTGATTGGCACTCGTGGATCGAGTATCCGCCGCGCCGGCTGGCTCTCTATACTGCCCCCGCCGAGATCCTTTTTATGATATGATGGTTATATGTATAGGTGACGCGTATTCGGAGGGGGATTATCCCGTGCCGCGGCCCCAATTTTACCGAGCGAGAACGAGGCTTTTCACAAATCCGCACCCGCGATGATTCACCTTTGGCTAATTGAGGGGAAGTTTTATTTCATGTCCGGGACGAAGATTTCCCCTATTTTACGACTCGTCAAATCTATCCGGGATGTATCTATTATGCTCGCGTCCCAGAGATGTCACGATACGATTACGCGCAGATTGTACACGCTAATTAGATCGATATACATCTATAGCGCTGAAGTTGTGGAGTGTATGCATAGATCAGTATTGTAGGTCAATATTGTTGAGAACACCCATTGTGTAGAAATTACTTATATGAGAAGACGATATTTGAGGGATATATCCGGCGAAACGTTGCATGTTATGTGGTGGAGATTGTGACTTTTTCATTCTCTATTGATTGGCCCTCAAACGTCGTGTTTTCATCTGATATCACAGATCGTTAACGGCGGATCAAAGCTGTGTGATGCCGATCTAATCCGTGTTTCCGTCTCGAATCTGTATTTCACGCTAAATCCCAACTGAAACCAAAGACTCATTGGGTGATTTTCACGGCTGTGCTCGAGTAATCAGGGAGTTTTTGCCCCGGTTAATTGAGCCGTCGTCCGTATACCCTCGTATCCGTCAATACTGTGTTTATTACGACGGGTGACGGGCACACGGAGTACACGAGCGTGCGGCTGCTCTCATGAACTTTGAGCTGTTTTCAATTATGCGCGAGTGGGGATTCTCGCGCGCAAGATCCATCCGAACGTTCATTAAATCTCTCAGCTCAACTCGTGTGTAGGGCGTAAAAGTGAGCTGTTTCCCATCCACGGCTCAAGGCAAACTCAGTTATCAAATTACACTGTAATCGAGAGAAGCATATAACTGAACAGCTACAATATCAACTCGAGACGAGTAAGAATAAACTCGCGCTTCGTACCTTCAGACCGTATCCTAATATTCACAGCTTTTCGGCTTTTAAAACTACAGCTGCAAACTGAATGAGCGAGCAATTTACTCCAACAGCAAACTGGAAGGCAACGCTATGGACGAGATTAATCTATTAACACAAAAATTTTTAAATTACCGCCCGGTTTGATAAACTTGTCGATACAGCAATATACAGCTCGCTCGGTAAAATTCCGGTACACGCGTCGTGTAATTTTTCACAGAACAAACCCGACGAGCTGGCGAGGTAAAAATCATGAGAGAGGCGTTTTTTCCCTCCACTACCGATCAATCGCACGCGAGACTAATTAATCTCACGTCGAAATATCGAGTATTGCGGGCCGGTCGCTTGCGCGAGCCCGTGTGGGGCAAGTGAATTTCATTTTTCATTTCGAAACCCGAGGCGCACAACGATCGGCGCGTTTTATCCAATGCATAGCCGCCATAATAACTGTTATGCCGCGCGCCAGCGTGACGGAATACGAATACTGAATAGATCGTTATTACGTTTCAATTAGTCGCGATCGCGCGCTGGTTTGTGTTTTTTTTTCTCTCTATCGCCACCGCGCCGCCATTCGCTCGCGCCAATAACCCGAAGTCGTTTCCAATTGCCGCCGTTGCCAGCGGATGTCGCGACGACAATAACGAAAATGCCGGCATATTTGACGATTACCCGTCTCGCGATGAGCCACTAATTGGCTTCTAGTACACGACTATTGATTACTCATTCGAGGAATTATTTTCAGTGAGCTTT
The DNA here is from genome assembly GCA_020882685.1 of Aphelinus atriplicis. Classification (NCBI taxonomy): domain Eukaryota; kingdom Metazoa; phylum Arthropoda; class Insecta; order Hymenoptera; family Aphelinidae; genus Aphelinus; species Aphelinus atriplicis. Next base: position 168,543 of record JAJGQD010000093.1, read on the forward strand.
CGCGAGCTGTTGGTGTATACGTAGAAACAGTTTGCACAAGCGTTACACTTTGAATGGGTTCGTATACCGACACGGACGCGCCAATTCAGAGGAAGAATCTACTATTTATTTTTCGACCTATATTTTGCTTCGGACGAAAAAATTTATCAATCGAAGGATGTCGGTGCGATTGTCGCGGTGTTTGCTCGTTCATCGTCTGTTTGGCCCGAATCTAATCAGGATAATGCTACTGAGAAATCGAATAGCTATTAACCTTATTCACCGCGAGCAGTTGCGAATAAGTCAATTGTTGATAAGCGACGCTCTTGGTACGATCGGATACAATCGGCAAATGCGCCCGTAAATTTCGTTTGCAACATCAAGATAGAATAACTGGCTATTGCATTTTGCCAATGATGAAATTTAAAAGCCTCAGTTAAAGCGAATCCATTCGTATATACGTGAGAGCGGGATTTATCTTCCGTGAAATATATTTGCTGTGAAACAATTTCTGGGACGAGATGAATAACAACGGGGGTATATGTATCTCTCGTCGGCGCGGCGACGCGAGTTACGCGTACGCGCGAATTAAAAACCGGGATTTTGCAAAAGAAACGTTTTTTTTGCGATCGAACGAATGTCGCGCACTGCCCATAGGAAAATTCGTCTCGTTATATGTTAAAAATGCAAATTGAATTGAATAATCACATGGACGCTCGTGGATAAATGCATTTTTTTCCTCCCCCGAGCTGCCACGTCAAATATTTCACAAGCTCGAGTTTACTGAGATCATTATTGGCCGGGCATAAAGCATATAACCCGAAATGCTCGCACGACTCTATCCCGAGAGTAATTACAAATGGTCAGGCGGGCGCGCGGAAGGCGTAACAATGCATAAAGCTCGGGCGAGCCGCGGGTCACACAGTAAAAACGACCGGCGTAAAATCCAGGGGGGGGGAAGATTTGATGAGCACACATAAGCTTAATCCAAACGCGTGTTATTATCGTGCGCGGCTCGTCCGGCGAAAATTTATGTGTACGCAAACGAGATGCATCAGTCCCCCCCGTAAATTATCGCTAAAAACTTGATTTTATACGCGCGAAATCGTCGCTATATCTTCATTACGACTTGGCCGCGAGTGCATCGATCGATCGTTTTTCGAGATTTCGGAACGCGATTGTATGTATGTTGAAGAAACAAATCATCGGGTACGGAGTGATTTTACTAGCGATTAAAATCTTGCATGTGAGAAAGAGTTTTTTTTCCCCCAGATTACAAAGTAACATTTAACGGGGAGAGATTTGTTTAAACTCCATACAATCAGGGCTTGATTTATTCTCGCGCAATCTCGATTTTCAGTTTAGAAAACGGGTTGCGCGCTACTCCACTTGGGAAGTCGATTAAAAAAATTACCCCAATCAAGTGAATTATACAAGGAGGGAAAAAAAATTGCGCGAACAGGAGGATGAATTTTCGCGAACAAAGGGTAATTCGTAGCGACGGCGCAAAAAATATCGTGCAGGTTCGAAATTGAATTTCAATTGATCACTCGTAATCGAAACCGTTGAGAAATCAGGATCGGACGAAACGCTCTGCCGTATCGTCGTCATCGAACGAACGCGAGATAGGGAAAAAAGCTGTCGTAAATCAACGCGTGGGGCATCGTATCCCCGATTCTTCCGAATATATTTTGGGCTCGAGGAAGTTCTGGCATACCTGTTATTAATCGGAAATTACAAACGCACCCCAAATGATATACATCATTTTTTCTTTTTTCAATTTTCCCCCCGACACGCGCTCGGCACTCGATGTATTTTATATCCGCGCGCGCGGATAGCCGTAAATCTCTGGTGGGGCGCGCATACTTTCCACTCGCGGCCGCGGCGTATACACGCGGGCTCGAGCCAAGTCTCTCCTCGCGGGGCAAAATGTTGTGCCTCAAATCTTCGACACGGTAAATATTTCAAACTCTGATTTATCCCTCCGTATTATTCAATACGGCGAGACGCGAAGGACGCGGGGGTATGGGGGGGGGGAGTGATAATGGAATAGCAAGTAAAGTGGGGGAGTACATTTCGCTGTAAATTCTCCGGCCCGGCGCGAAGCCGTCGCGCGTGACGGGAATACAATAAACCATATCCCCGGTGCAGCGCACGCGACTGGTCGCGATATGAAATTGAAAATGATAATAAACAAATCAGCCGAGTGCAATTACAAGAGGAGAGCATTATTATTTGCTGATCGGCCCCGACGCGCGTTTCCAATTAGATCCCGTCCGGCTGTACGCAGTTTGCCAAGTGTACTTGTCGAACGCGCCACATCCATCATACTCGCGCGCGCGTCTCTCGTCGCCCCGTACACACGCGTCCGCGAAACAACAAACTACACACAGCACAGAGCTGCGCCCGACCGAGCTTTCAATTTTCCCGCCGCGCCATCCTGAAATCAAGGTCGCGTTTCCACAACGCCGCTCGGTTTACTTCTCAGCCGAGGGGCTGGGTACGTATAGGCGAAATCGGACACGTGTCCGCGAATCCGGAAATAGACTTGTCCCAGCGGGTATGCGGCGGGGGAGATGAACTATCGCTCTCGTTCGTCGAGATTCGTCGTGTGGAGGGTCGAGATCTCGCCCGAGTGGAGACGCAGCTCCGGCTAATCGGACGAGTGGTTCCGTGATGTTTTTGAAAGTTTCGGGCTTGGCTCGCCGTGGATACGTGTCTCTCGATCCTCGGCGAGTTTGAATCGCAAGAGACCCGGCGATAAATATGGGGATGAGCGAACGGGAGAACGGCAGCTGCGAGGAGTGGGTAGAAATATCATTGGAGCTCGAGTGTATCCCAACAAATTTGAAAAGTGAATCATACCGGTGGAATGATGTTTCCGGACACCACCGCGAATAATTCGAATCAAATTTTAAATGTAATATGCTTCGAACGGCTCGAATGGGATACGTGTTATGGATCATCGATGGGTTGCAAAAATAATGCGCGTTTGAATGGTAAGCGTAATACTCGAGTCGCGGGATGTATCGTTCGATTTTTCATTGATTTGACGGACAAACCGATCAAAGAATAAATTTCCGAATTATATTCTTCTCGTGTGTGTGTATGGGCTGTTGTGCTTGATTTTTCACGTCGAAACCCTCGGACGACCGGTGAAATTTATGAAATTCAATATCAAAAGAACATCCGCGCGTGTCAATATTCATGAAGCCTTTGCGCGATGCGTCAGGCATTTTTCTGTCGATTAAATTTTCGACGCTAATGAATATTATCGCGTGCGCCCAGTACGAATAATCAAAATTTCGACGAAACGATGCGGTCCATAATTTTCGCGCCAAGGGTCAAAATTATTCAACCCGGCTGATTCGTTTGATTTATCTTTCAATAACGCATGTCGAACGTTGTAAATACGTGCACGGGGATTGGGTATGTACGCACACCTAATTATAATAGTATATAAACTTCACAGTGAATAAAAATCACTTTAAAAGGTGGATGAATGATCGAGCGTGGAACCGCAGTTAATTTCTCATGTAATCAAAGAGTGTAACTAAAGTTTTCACTTTAGTTTCATGAGTTTTAATGAAAGGTGACACTGGACCCAATCCAGTGTGGCACTTTTCTCGGGATTCGTATTTCCGGTGCTCTCTGGCCTGCACCAGTCGCAGTTGGCCGTCATGTTGGCAGAATTGAAACAACATTTGCGGTCGCTTCCTCGCTCCCTTAGCCATTAAAACTACGGTTTTATAACAGTTTGCGCTTTTACTACTTTTTTTTATTTGTTTTTCTCGTATTTCAGTATACTAACTCAATTACAATAAATGAGTAAAATTATCCTCGATCTTTTACATGCGACTATTCTATCTCATATGTAAAAACTCTTCACCTTTCGATTGGTCATGTCTTTTTCCCCCAAACTATTTTCTATCCTTACTCGAAATAATCTTTTTCGCATGAAATTTAAGTGTACCCAAACTGGCCCTTTGGAGTTACTTTGGTTTGTGGAAAAAAAGTGGAACTAAAGTACAAAATTGAATTGATCACCACGTGAGAAGTCAACTGTGAGTCTCCAGTCGATCACTCGTCCACCTTGGCTCAGGGATTTTTCCCTCTCGCGAACTGGTTTTTCCACCGTGCGGGTCTCCAAGAGAGCCCAGTGTTACCCTAGAACGCGAGAACCGATGCAGGCCACGCGGCGGCGAATCACAATGGCCTAATGAGGATCAACTGGCTGCGATAGGGGCGAGCGTTTAAATGCAATTGCAACGTTGACTGTAGGGAGAGACGCGGAAAAGGAGGAAAAACGGCCGAGCCGAACGGAAAGCGACGACACGAGAGGGATTTGCGCGCGCCGAGACAAAGCAGATGGCGAAAGGGAGGAGGGGACGATCGCGTGCCGGGCACGAAACGAAGGGACCAGGAGACCCCGAGGGGGGGGGATCAAAAGATGTACTTTGCATTCTGCTGTCGTCGCTCGCCGGTTAATTCGTGAGCCAGTGCGTTTGGCGTTATTGCCCTGTGAGTTTTTCCGATTCGTCTATCCCACGTGTGCGTCCCTACACACGGCCACTCATTATTTTCGCCCGCGCCGAAAGCCGAAAGACAGAGAAAGAGAGAGACAGAGGAAGAGGTGGGGGTTCAGACACAGGACGCGTGCCGCTGCGTGACGGAGATGTTGACGGATATCCAAACTCGCCCGTCCGCCCAGCTGTTTTTTATCGCGTAAGCCTGATCCTCCTCCCTCTGTATACCTATATACACACTCGCTCTCGCCAGCCTTCTTGCTCGATACACTTTTTCGGTGTATTTTTCCGGCTCCTTTATTGTGTATGCGCCCGGTAAAGCTGGCTTAGTTTGCCTCCTTCCCCCCCTGCGCTTCTCGCGCGCGCCAGTGAAAGAGAGAGGGGGGCCCTGTATACTTTTTGTTATTTTTCGTTTTTTTTTATCCGGGGCTACTTTCTCCCGCGCGCGTGTATACACCGGCGGGGATTATACGGAAGTTATTTTGGGACGGGTCGGTGCAACGTTTACGGAGCGTTTGCAGGTTCATTTATTTCAGTGAGCGCACACTTGTAGCCGTATAATTTTTATTGCTGCTTAACTCCGGCTTAGAGCATCGCGAGTTATTGAAATAAAATTTATTGTTCAACGCCGCGCTCGAGCTCGTTTGGATTCCGGGCTCGCGCGCGAGCGAGCTTTCATAACTCAACTGCAAAGCTACCCCGGCGAATAAATTGGTTTATCCGCTGTACTTTGGGCCACCCCCCGGCCCTTCGAGCGACATTTTTCCGACCGGACAACGGGCTAATTGTGTCAAATTCATTAACCCCGGGCGTAATGAGATTCCAGGCCGAGTGTAAACATGTTACCTCGTCGGTTATAGTTTGAGCCGAAAGTTTTTGGGGGGCGAGTCTCGTTTGTGATTTTGCCGCGCTCGCCAACCTGTCATTCGATTATGTGTCGCGCGTATATCATGATCCGAAATCGGCAATTTTGCGCGACGGGCGAAATTCGATTTTTCGACGGGAATTTTAGAAAAATCAAGTTACGTTCGAAATTCGAAAATCAAATTGTTACTCGACGGCGTCATGTTTGTCGAGGTTATAATATACCGATGGATCGATCAGATTGATCGAATAACGAGATGCGGGAGTTGGTTAATTGGATCAATCCGAATTGAGACCCGGGGGAAAGATTTTTGTAAACCGATGGAGAAAAGCGTATATCTTCCGACCTCGACGGCGACATCCTTATAGACGCGGGGCAAAGAAGAGCACATTTGACGGGGGTTTCGCTGATTTCGCTGTACGATAAATGAACTTGTACTCGATTTATCCCGGGCAAATCACATGGATTCATGCTTATATCTTTTCCCGAAGAATCCGAAAACATGCGTTGATAAAATTTCGTTGAAAGTAATGCGTTTCTCGTCGAATGGCGATATTTTGCAAAAAAAAATAAGACAAAAAACATTGTTTCACCTTGAAATGATTGTTTTCTTCGAATCCGAATGATTTTGGATTGAAAAGGTTCTCATAACAATCTCGAAATTCCCGACCCTTTCAATGATATGACTTTTTCGACATCACGAGATTACAATTTTTCACGAGATGCACTTTTTGTTCACCGGCAGATTTGAAATGTGCTCCTCTACGCCCACGAGATTCGAATGTGTTTTCCTTCGCAGGCGCCACGGAAATACTGTCTACAGCCTCGCGCAAAACGAGGACTTTAAAATTTGAATTTTCAGAATTTTCTACAAACGCTAGAAATACGAAAGGAAAGGAAAATATCAACTCACCCGTTTGACTTGCAAAATTAATAGAACTTCGCCGGCAGCCATACACGAGATAAACATTTTCCAAAAAGTGGTGAAAATATCGCAAAACTCACTCACCGCAAAGTTCCGCGTTCTCGAAATTTCAGTCCTCTACGTATAATAATCAGCAGCAGTCGAGACGTCGAGCGGAAGGGTCTCTCGAGGAGCAGCTGGGAATAAATCAATCTCCATACGCGTATAAGTAAGCGATCGAGTAAAATTCAGCGTTGCATTTAGCCGTTGGCGCGGCGGTGTAAAAATCTGGAGAAGCCGGCCGTTACACTCGAAGGAGGTTGGGGGGAGTGTGGGCTAGGCCGTTACAGTGAGTAATCCCCCGTCAGCCGGTGCACTCGATGTCCATTAGGGTCGGAGGAAGCTGGGCCGAGGCGGCATTACGGGTCGCGGGAGGAGCTGCTCCTTATGTCCCCGGCGTGTCGTCCATAACCACATCGGGCGATAAATAAAAGAGGCGCTTCGGCGGCTCCGGAGGCCGTAATCCGCGCGCCACGCCAGCTCCTTGTCTTACCTATGTATGAGCTCGGCCTACATATATGAGGTTGCGAATCCTCGGAGGTCGGAGTGGCCCCCGCCTGTCCAGGAGCTTGATATAGCTTCCCGCGAGGCCGCAGCAGCTCTCCCTTGCCCCCACCGACGACGTTGAGTTATGCGGGCCGAAGACTTGTTAGCCGAGATTACGCCCCGGCGACGACGGACTCGCGCGCGCGCCTTTTTGCCCGGCGCGTGCGCCACTTTGTCGGCTTTATGATTCGCCCTTTTATCGCCCGCTCGACGTGCCGCTTGAAGCGCAGATTGAAATTGCCCCGTGGAGTGTGGGTGTCTGTGTATATAGGGCCGCAAGCTCCCCGCGCGACGCTTCCGTGGGGGATTCGCCCGAGCGACGTGGCGTTTGGGGCTTGATTCTGTTAATGCGACGGAGGCCTCGCCTCCGACGTGCCCTACTCGGAGCTAGCTCCTTGTCAATTCATTTACGAGAGGTTTTTATGTCGAGCGAGCTCTCCGGGACTGAGCTAATGTCTGTTTTCCAGGTCTCCCTCCCTCCCTCCCTCTCTCTCTCTCTCTCTCTCTCCCTCTCTCTCTCTCTCTCTCTCTCTCTCTCTCTCTCTCTCTCTCTCTCTCTCTCTCTCTCTCTCTCTCTCTCTCTCTCTCTCTCTCTCTCTCTCTCTCTCTCTCTCTCTCTCTCTGTCTCTATCGGTTGGGCACTTGGCGGACGTGATGTCGCATGAGAACACGTCCAACCGACCGCGACGTGAGAGGGATATGGTCGCGTAGTATGCGCCACTGATCGTCCCCAGTTATCGAGTCCGTCCCGATATCATTTCGAATTTCATCGGCTTATCTTTGGAATACGCTACCAGCAGATATATGTGTTCCTTGGCTGCAGGGAGCGGCAAGCCCGTAACTCAGGATCGAGCCCAGAAAGCTCCTCACTCGGAGGATACTTGCATAATATTTTGATCCAAGGACTCCTCGATTAGAAGACGCTCAATCCGCTGGAGCTGTAGATTTATTTGAAAATTGAAAATAGCATGATTTTCATACAGTTTTTGAGCTATGATTATGAGTCTGAACTCTGCTCGATTCCGAGTTGCGACGTCACTGCTTCCAGCCGACATATTATCGTCAACTGATTTACCTTCCAGTCCTTCACGTCTACATCTACTTGAAAAAGCCTAGTTCCTCAATCGTCTCCTCACCTACTGCAACATCATTTGACCAACTTGAAACTAATGTATTTTTATAATCTATCACAAGCTTTTTGCACAGCACAATGTACAGGAAACTAAACGGATCTAAATATAAATTCGAATATCTCTCTCTCTCTCTCTCTCTCTCTCTCTCTCTCTCTCTCTCTCTCTCTCTCTCTCTCTCTCTCTCTCTCTCTCTCTCTCTCTCCCCATGACGAATATCAAATCTTGTCCCCAGTCTCACTTGCTATTTATTTGTTGCCACAGTAGCTGTGTAGAATACACTTTTTCTGTCTTGTTTTGTGGTAACTGTGGTAAGCATGGCACAGTGCATAATTCACCGTAGCTTCTCAGCGGTGTTGGCAGCTTGTTTTGCATTTTTACCATGGCAACAGCATCCCGAGGGTGGGAAAATCTTCACACCCAAAAACTAGTCGCCAAAAGGATACTCTATACGCTTACTAGAAGAGCGAGCACAACGTTTGGGTCATTGATCCGAAACTCTTCGAGAAGGAGCTCATGAGTATATTCCAATAGCTTATACATACAGCCATAAAGTCTAACGTCTCGATTTCCCGGACATATTCCCTCAATTCATCCTATTTTACGCGCGCATTAACAGTATATTTATATTCATGGTGATCCTCGCGTATACTTTTGATGCCAATCAAAAATGAATGACAGAATATCTCCGTAAAATCAAATGGCGTTAGTTGCCGTATGGCTCGGGATATAAGCTATTGGCCGGTCGCGACCCAGCAACCATCTCGGACAAAGTTCCATCGTGATTCGTTTCCCAAAGTCAGTGCAGTCACTGCCAGTTAGTTGAACAAAAAATTACGTTCGCACCGGGGACGTAGGGTAGGTAACTTACCCTCACGCTTGATTGCACGGGCGAGCCTTTATCGGCCCCATCCGATTACCCGCGGGCACCTAAACTTGCACTTTACGCTTTTGGTACGAAATTATCTAGCTTTATTGCGGAAGCTTGGGAGTAGCTATAGGGAAAAACCGCTGCCAACTGCATTAACAGTCAGCTTATCTCAAAGAGACACCGCGCGAAAAAAGAATAATGCCAATGATCAGATGAACCTGAAACTGGTTGACCGTTGCTCCCTAGACATAGTAAATTCGAATATAAACGACGGTTTATATTGGAAATACAATGATTCTGGGTCCTTTGTCTTCAAAAGTACTGGAAACGAACTCGATATTCGCTCCTTCAGCAATGATTACTGGGGAAAATTACAACGGATATTGCTGAAAATTGAACTTGGTTCGCGTCTCTTGCTACGACTAACCTGTGTTCAAAATTTCAGGGGAGATAGAACGATTCCTTCGAGAGTTATCGTGCGACAAAAAACGACCCAAATTATAATATATATATATATATATATATATATATATATATATATATATATATATATATATATATATATATATATATATATATGGGTGATTCTCTGTCAAGTGAGAGAGTGAAAATGAAAAAAAATTCTGAAATCTTTTTTGTGAATTCTAGAAGACTCCATCATGTCCCCTGAATTTTTTCAGAATTTTTTAGACCATATGTCCCATCCTGACAGAGGCTCAAAGTGGTGGAGTTTGCAATATTAGACATTTTTTCAGGACCTTTGACCTCAATTTTGAGCTATCTGGAGATGTTTTAGAGCAAAAACTCAAGAGAACTTTTTTACTCGAAAAATGCCAATTTTTTTAGAAAAATTGGCTCCAGGGTAATTGGTAGACATATAGCTATCACTTAACTTGTTTCCAGGCTTAAAACTGATCAAAAAGTGGTTTTGATCACCAGCAGCATAATGAGATACATACCAAATGAAAGCTTATTTTATTACCAAAATGTCCTGACTAGTGGCAGAGTGCTGCATTTGATCTATTTTTTGTAATCAACCAATACATTATGAGAATTAACGAAAATATTCTAAAAATGGGTGACCGCATACGCCACTTATAAGTATGCTTGTTACTCTGGTTTTCTCATAGAATTTGATTGTTTCGTGGCACTTGTACTTGGATACAAGTTGTTACTACTTTATTATCCAAGCCCAGAGTGAGAAGTCGTGAACCGTGTCTTTTTTAATAAATTTAATTCACATATAAGTGGCGTATGCGGTCACCCATTTTTAGAATATTTTCATTAATTCTCATAATGTATTGGTTGATTACAAAAAATAGATCAAATGCAGCACTCTGCCACTAGTCAGGACATTTTGGTAATAAAATAAGCTTTCTTTTGGTATGTATCACATTATGTTGCGGGTGATCAAAACCACTTTTTGATCAGTTTTAAGCCTGGAAATAAGTTAAGTGATAGCTATATGTCTACCAATGACCCTGGAACCAATTTTTCTGAAAAAATTGGCATTTTTCGAGTAAAAAAGTTCTCTTGAGTTTTTGCTCTAAAACATCTCCAGATAGCTCAAAATTGAGGTCAAAGGTCCTGAAAAAATGTCTAATATTGCAAACTCCACCACTTTGAGCCTCTGTCAGGATGGGACATATCGACGTGTCTTACGAAGAAAGACACATAACTGAATCTGTCCGCGAAGAAAGACACATATCCGAATCTGTCCACGAAGAAAGACACAACTCGCAATCTGTCCGCGAAGAAAGACAAATGTCGGAATTATTCTCCCGCGAATATTAACGAAAAAAGAGTTTAAACTGTAGAAAAGGCTTGTTTTTTTTTGTCAATGATAACCTACTCATTCTAAGCTTTCATTCCATATATTTTTCACGCCGGAAAATTGTGGGGTGTGCGCCATGTATCGTTTTTGCGGGCAGACGCGAGTTGTGTCTTTCTTCGCGGACAAATTGAGATGTGTCTTTCTTCGCGGACAGTTTGAGATGTGTCTTTCTTCGTAAGACACGTCGATATGGTCTAAAAAATTCTGAAAAAATTCAGGGGACATGATGGAGTCTTTTAGAATTTATAAAAAAAATTTCAGAATTTTTTTTTCATTTTCACTCTCTCACTTGACAGAGAATCACCCATACATATATATATATATACGCTGCACATTTCTGAGATTCGACATTTTTCGACCCGTAGATCACGAATGAGAGGGTCTGAAAATTCGATTCGAGATGTCGATTTTCGACCCATTACAAAGCTTTCTTTCTTTGAGAAAGCGGTAAAAGTCACACAGGAAGAGGTGCGGTTTCGAAAACAAAGAAAAAGGGTTTCTTTGTAAATTCAAAATTACAAGCAGTTGGTGCAGCATTAGCTGGCGTAGCGTTCATTGTCCCAATATCACAAAAAACCTAAAGAACGAGTCTGGTGCATCTCATTCGTGGGAAGCTTGGGAGGCCTATAAACATTCAGATCGAGCCCTCGAGTGGGAAAGAAGCTCTGGTCGCCCCGGCCGGGGTGGTAAACACAATATATCTCCCATATTTCACCGTCGTCCCTTTTAATTACCGGCGAGGCTCACTTGGCGCGCCGATAATACACACACACAGCCGCGCGCACGGGTTGACCCCTCGCTCGCGTACGACTTGGCAAAAGTTTAGATTAAAGCCTGCCGCCGCCGTCGCGCGGGGGGGAAAGCCGGATATTGACTGGAGCGACGGCGCGCGGGAGCATTTCGGAAATTGATTTTTTTTCCCCACCGTGCCTTATCTCCTGCCCCCCGGCCTCTTATTGCACTTCCCCCCCCCGCCGCGCGCTTCCGTGTGTGTGTTCGGTGCCGCGTGACACTCGTATATATACATCGAATTTAAACGAAACTCCCGGCGATCGTCCGGTGGTTCGCGTGGCTGCAGAGCGATAAGTTGCCAAAGTTGCCGACGACAACTGCCGGAGGTGGATGGGCTCGAACTCGGCAGCAGTTTACACGATGCAAATTAATCGTGTAAAGTTGTGAAGCTCGACCGCGCGCTAATAATGCGGTTTTTGCATTCTTATGAATGACAAGAAAGGCGACACGGCAGCGCGACCGAGCGAGCCGGCGAGCGAGCCTTGGCTCTGACTTATTTATATCCTGGGGGATTTTTGTTTTATCGCTGCCGCCGCCGCTGCCGCAGAGACAGACTCGAGGAAACGAATTGAATATTCAGGAGGGAAAAATTGTCGCGTAATGACTTTCGCGAGAGCTCGGCAGAAGCTTTATTCTGTACTTATTACAGCTTTTTCACTGAATGAAAAATACGAGCGAGCGCCAGTCGACGTTGCGATCATAATTTGTACTGGCATTAACGTTTCGGAGGGTGGGGCGAGACATTCCAATGGCTTCCAAAGCTACTCAGTTTTACTTTGTCCTTCTCGCAAGGCGTCATTGACGTCGTTGGGGGGGGGAGAAGTTTCTTATTCGAGTATAAATATGTTTCGCTCGGTTGATCGACACTCGAGTCACATCGATAACAGCGCAGGGCATACACGATCCATCACCAAGTCCTGAATAATCATCGCGTATGAAGAATCTATGGAGAATAATACGATAATAGGAGAATATATATGTACCAATGGAGCAGTCGTATGAAGTATGTATGACAATGGCAAAGGAAATCAACAGCACTACGTCACGGCCGTGAACGTAGGAGAGACTCGGACAATAGGAAAGCTGTATCGCGGCTAACTTTGTTTGAGCTGAAATATAATTTTCTCCCGAGCAACTGCAGAGTGAACATTACACAAGAGAGAGAGAGAGAGAGAGGGGGAGAGAGAGATATCGGTAGATCACTTTATGTAAATGCATGGAAAGGCCGCGTTGAACTGTTCGACTCGGACAATGAAAATTTACACCCTTCGTTCATTTTTTAATATACAATTTGTCATGGTTGAGAGAAAGAAAAGAGCTTCTAGATAATATTTGATAATGATGAGCTTCGTAACGAGCATATATTTGAAAATACGACGATGGTAAAGTGTAATTTGGAAAAAGGATTTTCCGAAAATCCAAAATCTATCGCTAATTGATATTGACGGGGGAGTTTGATATGCGAGCCCTTTTGTCTTGATTCGGCTGGATTAACTGAAGCCAGTCGAATCAATAATCAGATTCGCGCAGCGTCAATTACGAGTTGATTCGCAGTATTAATTTTCGCAAAATATGCGATATTACCCGGGAAGTTTATTCGTCGATGTTAATGTGGATAGTGCAGAGTTGAATTTCAACGAACAATGTACAATTAAAAGTTGATCAGGACGCAGCTTCATTGAAAATTGTGAAATAATTCATAAACTGATGATATGCTCATGGAGTTTTAACAGGGTCAACGTTACGAGTGGAAAATGAAATGATTCACAGTACGCTTGCAGGATACGTTATTTTTTCTTTTATTATTCATGAATGAAATCTCATCTCGAATAACCATTTGGTTATTGTTCTATCAGATTCGTATTTACTACAATCACCAAAAATGTATGGAATAAGCTTGCCTCTTGTCGAGTGAGCTAAATTAAGATAAGGAGTTGAAAGTAATTAACCGTTATTTCAGTTGAAAGAAAAATTTGTAATTTCCAAACACATTCAGTAGACTGAGCTACCTTACAAACGATATTAGAAATACATTTGACAAGTATACGATTGGAACGTCGCGTACGCCATGACCACGTCTAATCAACAGAGATTTAATGACGATGAACCCGATGTGAATACCTGAAATAGCTTCATCGAAATTGTAATATACCGAAGTATGCGCATCTAGTGTTCACGTATAGAATTGCTAAATTAATGTGAATAATCTCTTTGCGCTGTACGAACGGATTCAAAGGCACTCCAGAATTTATAGAACGCATAGAGATGGTACACGTGCATCATCACCGTACAAATAATCAGTAAATGAGAATGAAACAAGCCAAGGGCTGAAACAATTGAATTTCTCCTGTTCCAATGTCAATATACTTTTGATCGATTCGCTATGTATGTTTTCCTTGTAAGTCATCGAGACCAGTTGTAGATCGTCAAGATAATAGAAGCTACATGAAAAGACGATGTTTGAGGGCCGTTCCAGTCGAATGTGGAGAATGATAAATTACAAACTGCACTACATAATTAGCAACGTTTTGCCAGCAAGGCTCACTGGCAGCTCATGGGGCAGTTTTTAAATTAGTTCACATTATAAAATCCAGCAGTGCAAGCAGTGGCTGAATGAATCTTTCAGTATACAAGAGTTTGACACAATGGAAGTGGAAGCCGTCGCTTCCACCGCTGAATTTTATAATGTGAACTAATTTAAAAACTGCTTGACGAGCTGCCAGTGAACCTTGCTGGCGAAACGTTGCAAATTATGTGGTGGAGTTTGTGAGCTGTCATTCTCCACACAGATTGGCTCTCAAACATCGTCTTTTCGTCCAATTTCTGAACAACGCGGGAGGTTATTCTCAGCGATGCGTCAAGATAATATACGATGATGTAATATCCAGAAATGAAAGTCGACCCTACAGTTAAGGTAGATTCGTAATAAAATCACCGAATCAGGGCATTTCGGCGGCTGGAAGTATAAATGTCGCGCGTATCGAAGACTACATAGATCGATCAATCGAGTCGCATCGCTCAACTTTCGAGTCTCTTATCGAATTAGCATTGCATTACCAGCCGCGTGAATGGAGTATCGCTGTATCGAATCTTCCCCAAGACAACCCGGGTCAACATATTTTTTTCGTACTCGCGTTTAACGCTGATCTACAAGGCATAAGCTGTTTACGACGTCCGACGTGCTATAACTTCCGGGCGAAGTACAAAGGCAGCCCTATTATCGATCGCGCCGCGAGCTAAGCCGCGTGTATAACAGTCCGTATTTACATCATGTGAGCAGCTGTGAATTACAAGGAAAACAGAAAGAAAAAAAACCATCCCAAGCACTCCCCGGACCTTTTATATAAATTACTCGGGGCAACGAGCACTCGAGCTTTGCCGATTTATCCGGAATATTTTTTTCCCCGTCTCGTACGTTATATCGCCTCGAGCGAGCGTAATATGCGCGCACACACCGAATAAAATCAGGATACATCAATCGAATCGGAGAACTTACGAGACGGCTGTATAAATATTTTTTCCCCGGGTGTTCGTCTCGAGGGTGGAACGCGCGTTTCTCGATAAAATTCCTACACTTTTGAAAATCCCAAAGGCGCGCGAGAGCGGCCGAAAGGTCTCGCTTTCCGGGCAGCAGCAGCAGCAGCAGCTCTTGGCCTACATCCCCGGGAACAATACGCGCGCGGGCTCGAGTATATTCGCAGGGAGCCGGGCGACAGGTGTCAAGTGACTGATCAGCCCGCGCGCGTACATATTTTACCTGGCAAATCGTGTCTCGGCTTGATCATCCCAGCGTATACGTGAGATCGCTCCCTGGTGGGCTCGGTTTTCGGCCCGAGTCGAGGCGAAGCGAGGCGGAGGGGCACGTTAACATGGCCCGGATGAATCAGCAGGCGTCAGATGCAGATTGCGCGCGCGAGCGACCCAGTGCAGCGGCGGCGATAGACCCGGGCAGCCGCTAATTCAATTAGCTACACACGGGGAGGCGCCGGAGCGGCCGAGCGTGCCGGACGCGCGCGATGATGATGACGATCTCGGCGGGCCGCGACGGATGAAATATTGAGTCGGACCGGCGAGTCGCGGCCCAACGACAACACAAGGTGGCCCGGCCGCTATAATTTATCCGTGAATTATTGACTGGCGCACCGGGGCACACACGTGCTTGCTCGAGTCTCCGCGTGAAGCGCGGAGATGAGACGAAAAGTCGGCGTAGCTCCGCGAAGATCCGCAGAATGTAGTCATTGCGAGCGCTGCTCGATTGAGATTAGATTTGAAGCGAGGGGCTACTCACTCCAGTACTCCCATAGTACTCCCATCGTTTTTTAGTACTCCATGGTATTAAATTTGATGGCATTCAAGTTCTCATCTTGCCAGCACGAACTTATTGTGTTTTGATCCAGCCTCCTAATCTGAACTGATAGTTCTTCGTTTATATTGGCAAGAATAAAGAGTACCATGGAGCCCGCAGTACTCCATGGTACTCCCTCCGGGAGTACTGGAGTGAGAAGCCCCTCGATTTGAAGTGGATATTGTCGAGGATGCTGTTTCAAGTTTGCCATAGCGAAAATTGACGTTTTCGTTAATTAATACCGTGATAGTTGCGTATGTAGTTTGCGAAAATTTGATCAGTTGGTGGATTGCTATAATACGCCGCGCAAGCGAGACTTACACAGTACGTCATTATGTGAGATCGAATGTGAAACGATTTGCGAATGGGGTTTGTTTTTAAAGCGTGTGATCGAAGCTTAGATTTTGATTTGAATAGTCCAGTTTGAATTCGGCCCGAGGCTAATGTCGTTTAGTTTTTAATTCAAACGAATCTGTGATTTCATTGCGATCGCAAAGTGAATTCGATTTGATTTGCGGTTTATTCAGCTAGTTTGTTCGTTGAGTGAATTCGCGTGTTGATTCCGGTGATTTTAAACGTGGATGGAGTTTGCTGGTCGGTACATCTTTGCTTAGTACCAGATAAATAAATAGTTAAAGTTGGATGGGCACGTTTTGCCACCCCCGGTTATCCCCACCCAAAACACTCGGTGCCTACCGTATATAATCCACACGTCACTCCCCAACTCACTTAGCTCCTATATGCTCTTTCCTGACAACGGAGAAATTCCGTATTGAGGAGTTGCAAGCGTGCGTGACTACTGTGAGCGGCATTCCGAGCCGAGAGGTTTTCGGCTGAGCTGCACTAATGTAGATCTTCAGTATTCGAATGGCCAACGATCTCACACACGAACCATTCCTCGCCGACTCTTCACTGATTTCACAGTGTGTAATTAACGTAAGATCGAGACGTATATAATTCTGGTATGATAGTGTCGTGTTATGCTCCCTCGAGTCTGCGGCTCCCTGAATTATACGTTCCTCCGTTGAGGATATCAGGTTGATCGTGATTATTCATCTCTATGTATATCTTTATTAATTTTGTTATAAGAAACATTAATTCAAATCTAACGCGGTAAAAAATGTTCAGCGTATACTACGAATAAGATATAACTCAATAATAAACTATAATACGAAATGATACCTCACTAATTCTTAGCAAAAATCATACACCTCATCGACCCTGGGATCAAGGGACTGCCGGAATATATTATAAGGAAGGATTATTTATCCTAATGTTTAGGATCTACTATTTGTAATGACGACGAGTAATGAACATCTATGAGTTCAACTGAATGTAAGCGATGTTACAATGGTACACTTCTCCATGACTAACGTTCCTTCAGATAATTATGTGTACCAGCAGCAGAGTTACAATTACGAAACTTCGTCTCTGAGGGTGAGACCATAGCCTGCGGGTCACAGATCTTACTGAAACTTTCGCTTGTGTTTTATGGTGGCTAAACACGCAACAAACCACTCGCGGTTCGTCCCAATGCGCCTGTGTGAGCCCACTCCGCTGATGCGTCGAGTGGCGCGCTTTTCAAATTTCGACAAAAACTCACGGATTTTTTCCCGATCATATGGAGTTTATTCATCTCTATACGAGTCTATCGATCGGACGGTTATTTCGCAACAGGTTCGCTTAGTAAATCCACGGGAAATCGCTCGATGGGACAAAATTAATCGTCAACGGCTACTAGGTTACCGAAATCATGAGGAATTCGGGGGTTCTCGGGGTCGGCAAAACACATGAAATTCGATCCCGCCTCGCATGGAGAATCCCTTCGTCTCCACCCCCCTCCCGGGAAATGAACCACGTTGGACCACACGTTTGGAGCGAATCCAAAATTCGACACGGGAATCTCTTCTATATACTTTCGGCGGCCTATACGTCTCGCTCGGGTCGGCCATAGTTTTCGCGTATTAGCCAGTTTTCGCGTAACGGACATTTCACACCGGCCGATGGTATCGTCGGCGAGTGTATGAACCAACTCGAGTAATACAGTAATATTTCCGGTGTTGTAATTTTCTGGTCTCGTTGTCTCTGAAAATAAATGCGCGACAAACTCCGCGTATATGTATTTACCTCCACTTCAAATTAGTAACCAGCGAGTCCGTAAGCCCTGCATAATAAACAAAGTTCCATATATTTACGAGCCCCCTTCCCTGTGTGCCTGTATGTGCTCGACCTGCTCGTTGTCGCTTTTTACGGGTGGCAGGACGATACGAACTTCGCAATTAGGTCAGCATTTATCAATACAAAGTCGCGCGCGACGCACACTCGCGTCTCGAATAACGTCAAAAAGCCCGAGAGTAGCGCCTATAGCCACGTTCAAGCTCGACAATTAAAGGGCGGCGAGGGGGGTTTGGAAAAAAAATTCGCTGTTTGACGAAATCAGATCTCTCGCCGAGTCACGGAGGCGTAACCCTATACGGAGGTAGCGGCAAACTATTCATCGCGGAATTCACAAGGCCGAGCAGTCGGTCGGAGTTTTAATAATCCGATAGTTTACGCTTCTCACGTCGCTCGGGCGCGAGAGCGCGTTTGAGCTGGCAAAGCGTGCTCCCAGAAACGGGGGGAGCTTGCACGCGTACGTATATGTATATACAGGGAGTCGGCGCGCCTGGACAGGAATATTTAGATATAACACGGTGAAAATAGGATTTACCTCGATCTATCCCCATCGCGGGATACACCATCAACTTTTGGCCCCGCCGCGCAAACTTACCCCCACCTCCCTGCAATTAAGTTATAGACACGACGCTCATATACGCCGCGGTCGGAGCTGTACGTACGTATATATATATATATGAGCGGGCGCATCAATTACCCGGCCGCGGCTAACGCACACAAACCGCGAGTTCTGCCCAATCGCGAGAGCTGATGTATTGCTCAATCTAGACGAGCGCGTGCGTGTGGGTGGATGGGGATGTTTTATAATGGTATAACGAGTCTACGCTCGATCGTTAGTTTTTAGAGCCGGGGGGCGATCTTTGTGCGGAACGGGGGGAGGTGCAGATAACCGCGCGCGCGCACTTTATGAGTATCGCGCGCGGGCATTAATCGCCCGGGGCGTCGTATTTTTCTTTTGAGATCGTAATTCCGGGCGAACGAGCGATATTCCATCTATATATTCGCGGTCGCCCCCCACCATCCCCTACCCAACAAGCTATGCATGCACCGGGATATTTTTCGACGTCCCTTCGCGGGCGTATACATACACGCGAACGAGCCTCGGTTCTCAACAATGAAAAGTTCGCGGTTCGCTTTATGCCCTTCCGCTGGCAGGGGAGGAGAGATAAATATTTGCCGCGCTTGCTGGGGTTTTTGCGGCGTTTTTGCAAAATTAATTATTTTCATATAAATTCCTCCTGGGTTTTCAGAGAAAGCCATTCCGCGGATTCGCTAGAGTCTCGCGATTACGGATCGCGTGGTCTGGCGTGGAACGAGGGATGAGAAGTACTTATCACGGACAAATCGGGTGGGTCGGACCGACGCAACGGCGACGTTGGGGAAAAAAGAGTATTAATCGAACGAACGAGCGTTCGGAAATTTGAATAGAGTATAATGTGTCCAAAAAGTTTTACAAATTTCCTCGTGTTTTTTTTCTTTGCTAAATCCAATAGCGAATATATCCGTGTGCCTCGGCACGCAAACTAGCTGAAAATTGTGATTCGCGTTTCACCCCTTCCCCCCGACGTGGCAACTTTTTCCTTGGTCACGCTCGAGGGATAAAATGCATTAAACATGAGGAATCAGAGCCTGTTCCGGATCATCCGGGTACTCACGCACGCGCATATTGGAATCCTGATAGCTCCTGGCATTGTGTGTACACTGAGTCCGCGGTGCGCGCGCCGCAATTTTTTTTCCAAAGCTTCCTATATTCATTTTTTCAATATCATGCTTGGATTAACGCGAACAGAGGACACACGCACCCGTGCTCTCAGTGTTTCTTTTTCTTTTGGTTCGTTCGGTGCCCCCGCGAAACCAGAAATCCTTCGGCACTGTTTTCAAAAAAGGCCAGTCAGCTCACATGAAAAGAAGGGGTCAAGATAAGAAAGACCGAAACAAAATTTATGCCGAGGAATCGGCGTGTGATTCGCTTCGTGCGCAATGTCTGATCCTCGCCTTATGTTGGAGAGTCCATGAATCTTGCGACTTGGATGGAATAACATATAGAGTCAGTGAATGCACAACAGGAGTGACATTCTCGAAGCAAAGAATCAGAAGTAAACTTGTATGCCTCGAGAAGATTTTCAAAAAATGTATTGGAATTTTTTCGGATGTAGTGCATATTTTTTCTATACTCCGAAAAATATATATCATTGGAATTGAGCCTTAATTTACTTTTTTACAGATTTGTTCAGAATTAAAAACATTAATTTCTTTTCGATTTTTTAAATGTTGGCAAAAACGCGAATATATTACTCAATCATCAGTATATGTATTCTTCAAGATAATGGGGGAAAAAACACAATTTTATTTCACGTATCCCAGTTTTCGCAAACAATACTTATGCTCTGTATCCGGAAAAATTCCCATTATTGTAGATTTTCTCAAGACACACATATATTCATTCCTGGCCATTTCTTCCGAGAAAACCACTTCTCCGTTGCATTCCCTGGTCTTCTATACGTGTCTCCAATGTTATCGCATCCGAAACTCCGTCCCGAGCGATCTCCAGATTCACGCGAACTGTCCAACGGCGGTTGCGGATGAACATTCGACGGGAGACGAGAGGGTAAAGTTGAGGTTGATCCGATTCAGCCGAGCACGCGCGGGGCTGCCTCCTTCGAATCCGGCTAAACTATATCACTGGGACCGCGCGCGCATTGACACAGCGCGAGCACCGTCCGACTTAAAAGCCGACGTTTGCCTAGTTGTAGTCACAAGTGTATACGCGGAAGATTCTTATCAAGCCCGGGCGAAGTTGGATGAATTATTAGAAGAGAACGCGGAGCGAGAGGTTGCGCGGTGGCCTCTCGCGAATTTAATGCACCTTAATGGATGCTTCGCTCGCTGTGATTCTCCCACAGAGTGCTCTCCAGCCGCGAGTTATGAAGTTACGATTTTTTTTTGTTTTTTTCCCCCGGAGGGGGGGAAGAAACTTTTTTACAACGACGGAGAGAGAGAGAGAGAGAGAGAGAGAGAGAGAGAGAGAGAGAGGGGGGGGGAGTATAAAGTTTACGGGCGATGAAGTATTCGAACGCGCGATATGGTCCGTCGTCGAGAACGCTCGAAGTAGTAATAAGAATGAAAATTTCGAGCGTGCGATCACGAAAAGCATACAATACAAGAGCACGCGCGATTTTGCTTTGCGAGGGAGCTTCGGTTGTCGCGTGTTCATTCCGTCATTCCGCCAAACTCGACTCAGTCTCGCGACTCAATGGTATTATATTATATACATACAAACATTGTTTTCATCAACGCGACGTAATCATTGTATTCATTGTTTTTTGTCTTGGGCACTCGTCGCGCATCCAACTCTCCACAGGTTCAATTTATCTTTTTTTTTTCGTTTCCCCCACTCGAGAGCTCATCCGAGAAAACACATTGGGCGATTATTTTCATCGCGCGAGTGACGAACGCGAGGGTGGTGTACACTCGGCGAGATCGATTCGCAGGTACATACCCTGCGTCACGGGTTCATTCAATTGTATCCGTCGCATTTTCCCATTATAACGAAAAAAAAGAGGGGAAAAAAACGCCGCGCCAAACGCCTCTTCCGTTTGGAAACCCGAAACGAACGCAGGAATTTTAAAACGCTGACGCCTCGTTCGACCTGGCTCGCGTTTTTTTTTTTATCCTCGCGATTCAATGGCCGCAATAATGTACGCGCGGCGGATCACACGAGCGAACCCTACATATTCGTCCTGGCGTATCCTGACGAGAGAAACTTTCGCCCGCCCGCTCCCCACACCAGCGGAGAGGGAAAAGTACCGCGGACTATAGAATTAAAAAGAGAAAGAAGAGGCGCAAGAAAAAAAAGCATCCGGTTCGTTGGCGCACGTGACACGCGACGCAAAGTCCGCCCCCCGTGCACGAGAGGATTCGCAGAATGACTGGAGCGAGCCGTGGCAGCAGCAGCAGCAGCGGGCAAAAAGAAACTTTATCGACGCCAAGCCGCGTCGCTTCCTTCCTTCCTTCCTTCCTTCCTTCCTGCTTCGGCGAACTCTGGCTGCACTGCACTTTAAGCTCAACACCCCCACTGCGTATCCAATCTTCGGGGGGGGGGAGGCTAGATGCAAATACACAGACGCGCCCGAGCCGGGAAACTCGCTTCGCGCGCGCGCCCGCGCATACGTGAGTTATTCACGCGAGCGCGCCTCTGCTCGTCCATTCGAGCGAATCAGATGCTCCCTGGTCTGCTTTCAATCCGGATGAAAATGCGCCCCCGCTCGCGCGCGCGCCAGTATTTCTGCCCAAACACCCTCCCACCCCCCCTCCCCAACCCCAACCCCGACCGATCCCGGCTCCGTTCAACAAGTTATGCGCCCGCCTCGGTTGATCGCGTCTGCTGATCGACGGGTGGTGCGAGAGAAGTTTGATAATTGGGGGTGTGCGCGAAAAGTAACGCAGTCCTGGGTGAAATGCGACTACGTGCGTGAGATGGAATTTGGCAGGAGCTTCTTAACGGATGTTTTTTTATCTGTAAAACCTTCACCTATTATCTTATGTGTATAATTTTCAGGATCTTTCATAAATCCACACCATGATCCACAATTTTGATGGTTATTAAAGCAGTGGTGAGGTATGTTTCTTATAGCTGTCGACATACCAACAACGTTATCAATATTCTGAGAAACAGCATAGTTGAAACATTTATTGAGATATGATATACTAGTACTGTTGAGTTCCTTGAAATTCTTTTTCATCCTATACAATTCGTTAGTAACCCCTTCACCTGTATGATTTTTGTAATCTTGCTTAACAATTTCATAGTTTATATTATTTCTTACAGCGCTAATAGAACTGCTGTCATTATCTGCAATTAAAAACCCAACCTGTATGTTGCAATCAGACAGAATATCATTATTCGCAGTAAGTTTTACTGCAGCTGCAGGCTCCATAGCCTTCGCACTTCCTATGAAATTACGTCTGCAATCATGATCTTTAACTTCGTGACCTAAGTCACACTTCTTGCATTTACGATTCAAAGAGATAAATGAAATAATTTTGTTTGAAAAATATCCAATCAATGCAGCATATCCAGTGAGGCTATCGTAGGACCTACCAGTGCCTCTAGTCACCCAAGCTGTATCAAACGATGCTGCTATACGTACTTTGTGATCTTTTGAAACAGAGTAATTGCCATTATTATCACTTTTTTTTCTGGTAAAACGAAATCGATTTGTAGATGAGGAGGTCTGAAAAATATGCATAAACATGTATATCCCATTTTGTACATTGTAAGTTGGCATTTTATTGAAGAAGTATAGTCAGTACGCTCATTCACAGGTTATAAAATAATTCTTTTTCGCAAAATTCAATAAACATATTGTAAGTCAATTATAACTAGATCGTTATAAACTTATGAAATATCAAAATATTCATGACTAATTCATCAATGAATAGATAATAAAAAAAACGAAATCCATAACAGTGATGCACTTTGAAAAATCGAAAAAATGCTAATATCAAATACACGATTGAAATTCGATGCACGTTCATTAATCAAAAACTATAAAAATAAATATTGTATAAAATCAAGTAACACGAAATTGATCAAATTTATAGTGTATAAATATTTATAACTAGCGTCCCCCGTCGCGGCTTCGCCCGCGAATATGTGTATTGAGTTCGAAGTGTTGTTACTCTCATTTATTGTTGAAAAACTCGTATAATATGTATTCATTTGTAAACGTTGATTAATTTGATATTTCGTAATCCTTGGAGTTGTATTTTCCATGTATCCTCTGAGAATTGGAAATTTTGAATAAACGGCGTTCTTAGTTTTTGAATTTTGAGGAATTAATATGAATTATTTACGTGCAACCCCTGTCCGTTGAAGAGCAACATACAATTGGCCGCGTGAAAAATATTCTGTTTGCAAATCTATCTCTACGTACTTAAAAGTCTGTCCTTGAGATTTGTTGATCGTCAAGGCGAAAGAAAGTTCACAGGAAATTGTAATCGTTTGAATTGCAATAGTAAGTCTGATGGAATCATAGGTATGCGAGGTATGAATACTGTTTCTCCAGCAGGTTCTGTAAGAATAGTTGCTTCGATTATATTTTCCCGCATAACTTTAATTTGCAATCTTGTGCCATTACATAAATTGGGACGATTTAGATTGCGCAATAGCATTATTGGAGAACTAATTTTCAATTTCAAGTCATGAGGTAGAAAGTCTGAAGGATCAAGAGTTCAGAAATTCTTGAGGGTAGAGTACAACTTTATCAATGTTGATCACTGTATCGATAGAATGATAATGTCGTATTTCTCCATCTAACTTTCCTAAAATACTATTATTAATATTATGAGCGGTAGCGTTTCGAGGAGTTATAATTGCCCTTTCGCATAACCAATTTTAAGGTTTGTCAGAGAGATTTTCAATTTCTGGATAGACTTTAGAAATCAGGCCCATGACTGTATTAACAGTCTTTTCTACTTTTCTATCAATATTTATGTAATCATTTTCATTGGATACTTTCCCATCTCCAATTTTTAGAAGTTCTAAAGCAAATTGCAAATCTCCACCCCCCCCCAAGAGGCAATAAGCTCCCAATACTATGATATACTTGCCCTTGAATTTTGAAAGTTGGCCTAAAATTTCCTTCTCGAATTTCGTTAGCTCCAAATGGAGTCATTTGAAACAGTGTATTATACTTCCTTAAATAGGCCAGAAAATGTGGAATCAGTGCGACTATCTGAAAGAAGACTTTTGAGAGGTTCTGGTGGCTCTTCAACAGCAGGAAGATTAATTTTTCCTGCCAGAACAGCACAATCCAGGAGCTTCATCTGGCCATTTTATGGCTTTACACTTGTCACATACTTTATTCATAGATCCAACTACAATATTTTTTTATATAAGCGTAATTTTCTGTTGGATCATATTCAAAAGCAGATATTCCACATACTATTAACGGGCCTTTAATTATTCGACCCTGACAAACGGATTGCGTTCGTCTGGATCTAATTGTATACCGCCTAATGTTACTTCTGGGCCTCGGCATTGTTACCAAAATCATTTGGCAGCAGGGGACTGGGATACGAAAGATCCCAGAAACATGCTGAGCTCATTTTCAAGCTCTCCTATATAGCCGATAGAACGCTGACTCTCTTGCGAGAGAGCGCCGCACTATACCTTATACACGTGCGACTCAACGCCTCGCCATCTACTGGCGCGCCATGGTACTTGGTCGATTACCCCCACCACAGAAAAATGCATTGTCTATTTCTCGGTTTCTACTCAAAATTTTAAGACGCCACATATCCATGAACATGCCTGGAGTGGTCAAGAATCAAGTATCAAAATTTCATGAAAATCGGTTCAGTAGTTTTTGAGATTAGCGGCCACAAAAAAACAGGCTGTCCTTTTATATAATAGTATAGATGTCACGTGTAACTAAATTTTTCAAAGTATACCTTAAAGCAATTGTTGCACGACCTGTTATCAAATATCAATACACTCGAGATCAATTCATCCATGTTCCGATAGAATATACTGAAATCAAAAATCCATGTCAAGTAGTTACATACATTTTAAATACATCTACCAATGTTGAAATAGAAAGTACTAAAATCACAATTCTATGTCAAGTAGTGCCACTTTGTAAGGTTTCAGTATTATATTCATAATAATTTGAAATCAAATAAAATACTCGATGATCGAAATTATCTTTCTCATAGTACAACTGACGTTATTCTACTAGAATCTCAAATCCCAATGATAACTACATGAATGGAATTTTTACATTACAATTCTTAATGTTTGAATGTTACAATTGTACATCATGATATTATTTTCATTCTTCAATTGAAATGTATTTATTTTGTTTCACTTCTTTTTTTCATTTTTTTCAGTCAATGGAATTAACAAATACATACTTGCCACGGGCCCGTTTTTCACAGATTCTCGATAGGCAGTGTATTTGTTTTTTATTTTCACTTTACAT
Organism: Aphelinus atriplicis; assembly: GCA_020882685.1. Lineage (NCBI taxonomy): Eukaryota > Metazoa > Arthropoda > Insecta > Hymenoptera > Aphelinidae > Aphelinus > Aphelinus atriplicis. The sequence goes on from JAJGQD010000093.1 coordinate 194,555, forward strand.
ACAAACAAAAGTTAACACTCTATCCTGAAGATGCTATTTTGTATATGTAAACTTACAAAATGTATAAAAAGTCTGTATACGTTTTCTCGCTCAAATTATTACTATTTGCCCAAGTTTCGATAGATCTCATTGTTTTTTAATGATACTACATCAAAATAATATCTAAGGAATATCGATCTCTCAATGAATGTTCTTGCAAATCAGAAATAAAGAAGTTCATAGCTAGAATATACTGTTTTGCAAATTTTTGAAAAAAAATAAAATTCTGTTACTCAAATGATGTTTTAGATGCTCTTCCATAGAAGTGAGATTACCCAATGTAAACGATGAACATAGAACTAAAGATTTTACCAAGGGACGTTTAAGACATGTTTGAAGGATGGAAATTCTTCATTTCTTTTGTTACTTGCGGAAAGGTAGATTCAAGAAGCATTGAGCATCGAACGTTATCCAAAATTTTTATGCTTTACTTCCCGTGTTTGATCAGCATTTTGTATATTACAAGCAGTGGCTAGTTTTTTTGCATGAAATGATGTAACTAAGAATCGTATCGTAGGTGAATTTCATCGGAATCTGTGAAAAACGGGCCCGTGGCAAGTATGTATTTGTTAATTCCATTGACTGAAAAAAATGAAAAAAAGAAGTGAAACAAAATAAATACATTTCAATTGAAGAATGAAAATAATATCATGATGTACAATTGTAACATTCAAACATTAAGAATTGTAATGTAAAAATTCCATTCATGTAGTTATCATTGGGATTTGAGATTCTAGTAGAATAACGTCAGTTGTACTATGAGAAAGATAATTTCGATCATCGAGTATTTTATTTGATTTCAAATTATTATGAATATAATACTGAAACCTTACAAAGTGGCACTACTTGACATAGAATTGTGATTTTAGTACTTTCTATTTCAACATTGGTAGATGTATTTAAAATGTATGTAACTACTTGACATGGATTTTTGATTTCAGTATATTCTATCGGAACATGGATGAATTGATCTCGAGTGCATTGATATTTGATAACGGGTCGTGCAACAATTGCTTTAAGGTATACTTTGAAAAAATATTAGTTCTGTATAAGGCTAATCACATTAGTTGGATACTTGTTAGTTGATGATAGATTTCTCTACTTTCTCATGTCATCATTGAAAAAATGAACTGGAATATATAACGATAGTGTTTTGGTAAATATGTTTATTGAAGTGATGGATCTGTATTTCCAAAAAATATATTAGATTTGAATCATATTAATTAATCTTACATGTATTTGGATGGACTGAGATTAAACAGACATTTCCAAATTTCTATTTACGTAACAAAATTTAGTCGCATAAGAATTTATTCAACAACGAACTATAGGGATACGGACCATACTTGTCGTCCACGTATACCTTTTTCAAAGGTTCATTTTTAACTATGATGAAGATAAATTGCTCGAGGTGTATTATCTTTGATTTCAACCATTTATAATTTTTCTACTAAACTTCTACAAAATTATATGAGTTAAGTATTTGACATGGATTTGTGATTTTAGTACTTTCTTATCTTAACATTAGCAAATTGATATTCAGGTTATTAGTTCGAAATCCGTAACAGAGAAACATGAGGTAGATATATTTCACTATTTTTTTTCTTCTGAAAGCAATCCCTACTGGGATATAATTTTTTCTTTTTACATAAAAAAATTTAGTCGTATAAGAATTTATCCAACAACGAACCATGGGATAAGGAACATACTTGTCGTCAATGTATACCTTTTTCAAAGGTAAATGTTTTTAGGGCTATCACACTAGTTGAATACTTGTCAGTTGATGCTAGATTTTGCTACTTTCTCGTATCATCGTTTACGAAATGAACTGGAATATTTGAAAAAAGCCATGAAAGTGATACATCTATATATTTAAAAAAAATAGCATACTAGTTCGAAATCCGTAACAAAGAAACATGAACCAAAGAAAAAAAGTTATATTATCACTTTTTTACGTACATTTGATAGATTTTACTTGACATATAATTGATTGTGAGTGTAATTTGCAAAAATATTTGTTTGGTGGTAGGATGATCACACCAGTTGAATACTTGGCATTAGATTCTAGATTTCATTACTTTCTTGGGTCATAATTGACAAAATAAACTGGAATGTATAACGATAGTGCATTGGTAAGAATGTCTATTTAAGTGATATTTTCAAATGATATATTCGATTTGAATCATATTATTCTCTTACATACACTTGAATAGACTAAGATCAAACGGACATTTACAAATTTCTTTTTTTATAAAAAAATTTAGTTGCATAAGAATTTATTCAACAACGAACTATGGGACACGGAACCTACTTGTCGTCAATATATACCTTTTTCAAAGGTAAATATTTTTCTATGAGAAATAAAAATGCAACTGGTGTATTTTATTTTATTTCCACCATTTATATAATTTTTGAGCTCAACCTCTTCAAAATTATATTAGTAGTTGACATAAATTTGTGATTCGAGTTATTTTCCATCTTAACACTAGTAACTACAAGAATTAAGTGTAATTTGAAAAATATTCATTCTACTGTTGGATAACCATACTAGTTGGATAATGCTTGATATTACTGTATATTAAATAAATCAGTTTGAAATCCGTAGCAAAGAAACATGAAGCAAAAAGAAGGCTTCATATTCTGTAATTATTATTTTAAATGTATTTAAATAGAGAAAGAACTAAAAGACATCTTGCAATTTTTACCCACTCAAAAAATTTAGTCGCTTAAGCATTTATATATTCACAAAAAAATACAATTAATTCTACCTAAAAATATTTAGTCGATTGAAAATTTGTCCAACAACGAACCACAGGATAAGGAATATACTTGTTGTTAAGTATATCTTTCTTAAAGGTGAATTTTTACTATGAAAAATAAAATTGCTTATGCTATTTGATGTATGGCATAATTTTCTGACCATATTAACCCATTAAGGCCCATGGCCAGACCAGCGGAGATATCATAAAACTAATTATTGGATCACGTGCTTTTTTGAAAAAAAAAATACCCGTGTTTTTTCTTTTTCCATTTCCATTGTTTAAACAAAAATTATCCAAACAAATTGCACCCAAAGTCGTAAAAGTAATGGTGTCAATCGATTCTACATAAAAAGCCAAAAAAAAACGTGAAATACATTTTTTTGATTTGAGGCTTATTTTTCTGGCAATCGCGTTATAAACAATTGGAATTCAGTAAAACCGAGAAAAAGTGGCTTTGGCCTATGCCTACGCTATCACCATGGGATGAAAACTGATTGCGGGATCGCCTGCTTTTTTGAAAGATATTACTATATTTGATATGACTTTATATGAAACTAATCAGTTTGAAATCCGTAACAGAGAAACATGAAGCAGAAAGAAGGCTTCATATTCTGTAATTATTATCTTAGATGCATTGAAATAGAAAAAGATTGAAAAGACATCTTGCCATTTTTACCCACTCAAACAAATTTAGTCGCTTAAGCATTTATTCAACAACGAACCACAGAATACGGAACATACCAGTCTTCAACGTGGGCCTTTTTCAAAATACTTGTCATTTAATGCTTTTTCGTATCACCATTGACAAAATCCATCTCGAATGTATAACTAGATTTGATATAGCTTTATATGCAATTTATTATACTAAATGCAACTAAAACGAAACGATATTGCTCTAATAATATATTACAGATGGAAGAGTAGCGAACCTTCCTAAAGAAAGGTACAACTAGTTTACGAGTAGAGAATGGTTTTATGGGAGGTATATTTTGGACTGAATTACAATTGTAAAATTTAGCGATATTTTGAAATTGGCTCACTCGACAAATAGATTGTGCGAAAACTATCAGAGATATCGTGATGAATTTTTTTGTATTTTCATTACTGTAAAGGTACTCTGAATTACAATCTCATTTCGTAGGCATGATTTGGAAACTTGAAAAAAAATCTCAAAAAATGGCTTGCTTTTTGGTGTCATTTTTCCCTTTCCACCTAATTTGCAACAACAATATTTAATCCTCATACAAAATTTCATAACGAAAATTGTTTTCTCAATCATTTTCCGGAGACAAACTAAAAGGTGAAAAGTCCGAGATAGCAAGTTTCTGAAGTAGATGAGTCTTGGACTAACATGTTTCAAATACTCAAACCCAACACCAATTTCTGCCCATGTTATGTTCTTTGGCAGACTGATTTTGATATACGACTTGAGACCAGGCATGTCTTGTACTTTTGTTTATCGGCCGACATTACTTTTGGATCACGGCATAAAAAGTTCAAAAAAATGTGCTCCAGTATGGAAAAACCACATAGGAGACTGAAATGAACCACGAATGGCCTAATTGCATATTGTCAAGCTCCCTCATATATAGACGGTAGAGCGCCAACTCTCTTGCGAGAGAGCGCCGCACTACATCTTATACGCGTGCGACTCAGCGCCTCGCCATCTACAGGCGCGCCATCGTACTTGGTCGGTTACTCGAAAATGAGCTCGTCAATTGTATAAAGCTCATTGAAAATTGAATCAAATCTTTCTGTATTTGCATTGGAAAAACCCCAGAATGTTATTATAATCATTCATATATTCATATATATAATGTAAATCTTTAAAATGCTTTAAATTTCATAAACATTACATGGCTAGTTCTCGTACACAATTATTATAATATTTTGGCAGTGACGAGTTAAAATTATAATAAAATGATAGAATAATGAGCATTGCTTCCACTTTTCAATTATTTTTCAACTTACTAATAAGGCAAATGAGGCATTAAAGGCAATTGAGAATGGACTTTTTATCAAATTTGAAATTCATCCAAACTTGAGTTCGAAATTCAAATGCTGAAAAATTATCAGTAGATGATTGTAGTAGTTGTTGACTTGACATTGACTTGATAGCTTTTTGGTTACTTGTTCCAGAAGCAGGTTTACAGTTGTTTTCTGAAGATAAACATAGAAAATTAATCAATCAATTTTGTTCGATTGAATACAACTATCAAACAATTCCAATGGACTGTCAACTATTTTATTCGCAAGAGTCATTGGAGATTGATCTCCAGTTTTTTCTCAAATTCATTAGTTACAACAACGAAAAGTTCTTTTTCTCTACTCTCTATTTGGTCTCTCAAGTATGTTAATAAATCATCATCCTGTCAATGAAACCAAATACTGTAATAGAAGTAAGATACGTATATCTGATTGAAAGAAAAAGAATATCTACCTTGCCATCTGTAATTCATTGTCTGTTGTTCTTAGATTTTCTTTTAATGCTTTTGTTTCTTCTTCTAATGGCACAACCAAAGAACATAATGATTCAGCATCTTCATTGTACATAGAAAAATTTGAAACGTGTCAGAGGTTGAATTATGCATAATTTGTAACCTTAAATTATTATTAAATTATGATTTTCTACCATGATTGATGACTGGACTCCGATTTTTGAATGTAGGTTGGCCCAATATTCCAGGTGACTCGTAGTAGATGGGGGAGAGCCTGACCGTGGGGAACATTTTCCAGCTCATGGACACAATCTGTTGTGCAAACGTTATAGGTTGTTCCTCCATGGAGGTTTTGATCTGTCTCATTTCACCTTTATTGAAACTTCTTGGAACAAGTTGGTCATCAAAACCTGCATGAGACTGAATGATATCTTTCACCAACCTCAGCATATTGATCCTGGAACTATTTCCTCATTACCTAAAAAATATTTCATTTCATGAACGTTTGTCAAATCACTGATTAATTTATTAGTATCTGCTTGGGCTTCGTTAACAATATTAGTCTCGTTGCCCCTACTTTGATAAGTCAGAGTTTCTTCTAGTTCTACATTAATTTGAGTTTTACAAAGCGCATTACAGAAGATACCTGAACAAATCTCTGTGGAATCATTATCATACCTTTCAGATTGAGTATACGTGCCGATGATAGGCTGCTCATGCTCAGATACAAAGGCGCGGATGCCACTGAGCATCCTCATGATGTTCCTACCGAACAATAGTTCTTCCACGTAACTCTTTAGTTGGAAACACTAATGGCAATAAACCAGCTATATCACAGTTGATCTTTATCAAATTTGGCTGCCAAGAGTTCACCTTCTTTAATATCACTACCTTCTTCAAAATTTTCTTTACCTATGGGAGATGGTCGCTTCCCTCCAATAGTATTCTTTGCATCATCAATCTTTGTATGATCGATCTTTGCATCATCAATCTTCATATAATCGACCTTTGAATCATCATTATCAATGCCTTCATTGATTGGCGGAGTGATCTTGGCACATCTCTCTAGAAGTTCCACAGCCAAATTCTTAATATCATGGGTTGATTTTACGACAAATGTACATTCTTACTAAGTTCTCCGGTTTCCATTCGCATTCTTTGGAGTTGAGCTTCATAATTAAATCACACGTATTTTCCCAAGAACCACTTCTTCCGCCTTCAATTGCTTATTGTGCAACTATTCCTCTTGTTCTTTGTATTTCTGTAATTCATCGTCTGTTGTTCTTAGATTTTCTTTCAATGCTTTTATTTATTCTTCTAATGGCACAACCAAAGAACGTAATGATTCAGCATCTTCATCCGTCTGTAAACAAGATTTGAAGTATATCCAACCAACATTCAACAAGAAAAAATTTATCTGAGTTAATGAATTTTTAACATACATACCGTTTACTCTTTGAATCTGAATTAAGAGATACGAGTCAGCACCTAACTGAGATGCAACTTTTTTTGCTAATCTTCAAGTTTGCCCAACAATATTCAGGTGACGTAGGTGGTAGACGGGGGAGAACCTGACCCCGTGGGGAACATTTTAATATATAATGATGATTTTAATGTTGTTCCGTTGGACTGCGTCAGACCGCGCAAACTATAACCTGCAACTAACTCGAGCAGTTGCAGATCTCACAGTTCACAGCTGAGATCAATATACATATATGTATGTTGGACGTATATATATATATATATATATATATATATATATATATATATATACATACGAGGATACGAGGCTGGACGTAATATACGTTTACGTTTCGTTGAGAACCACGCTTGCAATAGGCCTCGAACCGCTCTCACGTAATATACGTCAGTGGTGGGAAAAATTTTCTGTGCGAGATTTTGCGAGAGGTTCAGAGTGTCTGTCGTCTGCTCGTCGACTTATACCTCCTATACCCAAATAACATCGTCAATTTTCGCAAATCTTTTCTGACGTAATTAAACGCAACTGAATGCAGGTTTTGCTGGTAACCATTGCAAAACTGCAGGACAGAGGTTTAAAAAAAAAAATTTCTAGGTGCGAGGTTAAACCGCAAACGAGCTGTATATAATGGCTTGTCGCGTCCCCTCGCTTGCTGCGCATACTTGTCGTCGGTGGCGCTGACGCGCCACCTGATATCACTCACTAATCACTACTCACAATAGGGGTTTCAGTTTGTCAATATTTTGGATAGTTAGTTGTCGTTCTTCTAGAGCTGCTCTTTTACAACTATCCTCAGCCATTTTTTCAATCATTTTCCCAACTTCTCTTTCATGCGTATAGTATACGTTCCAATTTAATTCTGGTATATTTAGAGGAGTAGGAAATTTATTGATATGGCTGTTTCCCATTCCTCCATCCAGGATACCTATTCAATTTAGTTTGTAAGTAACACATTATCTTTAGAAATCAGAAATTAAAAGTGGTGAGTAAGGTATCAATATCCACCTGCAACAGCCATAGTATTTGTATCAAAATGCTCTCTGCAGGACTTTTCATTGCTCATTTTGCATCTTTCATCTGTAAGAATAACATTGATGTAATAAAATAGTTATCCTTAATGAATGCCAAATGACGTATAAGATTATAAGTAGTATAACTCACCTGTATTAGCCATAGTATTAGCATCATTAAAAGCAGATTTCTCAACTTGCATTTTGTGGCGTTTATCTGAAGTGACATCATTGATTATGTTACACTGTCGACATTTCACATGAAAAGTTGAAGCTAAACCATGTCGTACTTCTTCAACAGTATTTAGTAAGCTCAAGACAGAATCGCATTTTTTGCAAATGAGCTGAGATGCGAGCGTAAAAGGGTGGATAATTCGTCGGCCTTCAATTTTGAAATCAATGTTTTCATCGCTTTTGAGGTTATGCATGGCGCTCTTCGTTCCATATATTGTCCGTATTGTTTTTCCGAATTTCTGGCACCGAGTTCTGTCTTTAAATACTCTTTCGGTCACTCTTTTTCCTTTCCAGAAAAAACGCTTCGATTTCCCATCATTTGATTTGGTCACTTTTTTTTCATCATCTGACATCTCCATCAAACTGTTTTTCGCATCAGCTGAGATACAGTAGTCAACACGTGGTGCGCGACGTTGCCAATTTGTACCGTCTTACTAACAGAGTCAACGTAAAGACGAGAGCGTCATGCACTTGACTACGAAGGTAGCGAGAGTATTCCCTTAAAGAAAGCTAAATATATAAGTAAAATTGACTTCAAAATCGCATGCCATCAGATCGGCCTCGCAAAACAATCCCGGGAACTCACTGCCTTTACCGTGCCAGGAAAAGGACTATGGCAATGTAAGCGCTTAGCCATGGGACTTTCAGGAGCGGGTGCGTGCTTCCAACGGTTAATTGATAAAATTGTGAGTCTGGAGCCGTATTGCTGCGCATATTTAGACGATATCGTATTAGCGACGGAAACTTTTGAAGAGCACAAAAGGTTGCTCAAGGAAATACTCCTCAGAATACAGAAGGCCGGCTTGACGATAAATCGTGAAAAAAGAAATATTTTGCCGAAAGGAAGTCAAATATTCAGGTTTTTTAGTAAATTAAAATGGATTGTTGATAGATCCTGGAAAAACAGAATCACTTAAAAATTACCCGCAACCTAAAACTTCGCGACAAGTCCGCAGATTTATAGGTATGACGTCGTGGAAGAGAAAATTTATAAAAAATTACGCAAAAATAGTTGAACCTGTCAGTAAGCTCGTAAAGAAAGATGTAGAATTCCACTGGGAAAAAGAGCAAGAAAATGCGTTTATAAAATTAAAAGAAATATAAGCCAACACACCAATGTTGCATAGGCCAATTCCAGGAGCCGAATATTTTGTGCATACGGACGCGTGTGACACAGACCTGGGAGCTATGTTAACACAGAAAATAGACGGCGTCGAAAAAGTATTAGCCTACGCGAGCAAAGCACTCAAAGACGCGGAAAAAGTCTATTCTACGACAGAAAAAGAGTGTCTCGCGATAAAATGGGCCATTGAAAAATTTAGAGGTTATATTGAAGGAGAAGCATTTACAGTGATTACGGATCACAGCGCGTTAAGATGGTTATTCGATAAGAAAAATCCGGTCGGGAGAGTTGGCCGCTGGGCTCGAAATTTAATTAGCTACGACTTCAAAGTCGTACACAGGAGCCGAAATACCAACGTCGTCCCCGACGCCTTATCACGCATGTTCGAAGCCGAAGATACACTGAAAATTGCGTCAGTTAAATTATCAGAAGTGCAACGGTCATAAAATGCATAAATTATATGCAATTTAGATGGCCAAATCAAATAAGGCTAGGAGACGCAATCAGTGCAAGTCCAGGAAGAGATTCCTGGAGCGTCAGGCCAAGAGAGACGAGAAGTCAGGGGGAATACCCCCATCATCCAGAAAATGGGAGAATTGCCCAGCATCGACGGTACGAAGCCGCGCGCCTGCGGAGATGTGATGCGCCCTACACCCTAGAGTAACGTGAGTTCTATCCTACTTCCATAAGGGGCCCCTAGGTGGCGACGACTTCGCGCAAGAGAAACGCGCGATATAGCATATAAGTATAGGCGCACCGGGGCATAGATTTTATCTTTTTACACAGATACTCGGGACTCAGGTGTGTTCGGCGCTCCCCTTAGTTAGAGACGTCAAGGAAGTGATCGGGCAAATAGAGTGTCCGGCGATCCTTGCCGTACCGAGTTAGGGTTAGTGGCCATACCTCTTGCTGAGAGTATATAACGCCTCCCCTGGCTAAATCCTTGGGAGCCGCAATATGCATAGCACCTTCAGCTTGAGAATGGTCTAGAGCCGTCCCATGGGTGTAAATTCAATAAAAGCTAATTTGTATTTTGTTTTTGAAAGAAATGTATTGCGTTTTCATTAATGTATAAAATGCGTTTTTATTACAGAATCGCGAGCGAGCGGAAAGGGAGGTACCTCTTCTGAACGGATTAAGAATACCAGTTCATAATTTAAATTCTTGATGTATATTTTTCTATAGTTATATAATTTTTGTAAATATGTCGTTTGACGCAAAATCTCAAACGAGCATTCTTTTGATTCTATTTCTTATATTTTAATTATTAGTTCCTCATGATGTATATTTACAGATTCTTGTTAAATAGTTGTAAGAACCAAATGCAATGTATATTTCAATAAAGTTGAGCAATGAAGTTAGTAATTCGTGGAGAGTTCAGTGAGTCCTGTTCTCCTGCTTTACAAGCTTCATTGGATTTTTCTCTTATGATATAACTAAAAGGAATGAGTGTCTTCTTTGGCTTAATCTATGATAATTTAATCTTTAAGTGTGGCATTCCCGTGGTTATTTACCCATTCAATTATTCCCCTACAGGTCTATAAAAACTTATATAAATCTTCGTTAAAATAGAAACGAACCTTAACAGAAGAAATAAAGATAAATGGTATAGAAAGAAAATTTTTCAAATAAAAAGTCAACCATGTAGATATAGAGATTGGAAAATAGTCGATAATAAAATTTACAAGTATTGAATTTGAAAATTGTGGAATTGAATAACATAACAGCCGATGACGAGGCTTGGAAATTAGTCATTTCACATGAAAAGCGCGAATTAATCCTAGCCGAAAATCATAATGACCCATCGGCAGGACACCAAGTAATAGAAAAAACGTTCCAAAGAATCGCCCAATCATATTATTGGCCAAAAATGCGAAGCGACGTAGAATCATACGTAGCCGGATGTTATACATGCCAAAAATGCAAAGTTGAACAAAAAACGCAAGTAGGCTTGATGGGCACACGTGAAATAACGCGCCCATGGCAAGCAATCGCGATAGATTTAATGGGAGAATTCCCGAGAAGCATAAATGGCTTTAAATATTCAATTGTATTCGAAGATGTGTTTACTAGATTTATAATATGCGTCCCAATACGTAAGAAAACAGGAGAAGCGGTGGTAAATGCACTAGAAAAAACAATCTGTGCAAATTACGGTACTCCAGAAAGAGTAATTTCCGGTAACTGTCGTGAATTCATTAATAAAGATTTTAGAGATTTCATCGAAACTAGCGGAATAAATCACGAACGGACACACGCATATCACCCGCGAAGTAATCCTGTAGAAAGAGTGAATAGAGTTTTGAAAACAATGATAGCCGCATATATTGGAAAAATCATGGAGAATGGGACAAGTGTATACATAATTTTCAATTCGCGCATAACACAAGCGTACACAAAACAACGGGAAAATCACTGAAAAAATTTCTATTCCTTTCTATTTCTCATTCAACGAATTTCCTAAAAAAATGAATCCACAAAACGAAATGAATAAGGAAAATTCGGAGGCAGAAAGAGAAATGATTGAGCAAAATGATTTCAGTGTAAATTCACAGCCATCGGCGGAACGGCTCGAAAAATGGACAGAAAAACTGGCCGCAGCCGATCACAGATTCACGATAATGTATGTAATAATATAGCGACAGAAAAGACAAAACGAGCCAAATACTATAATCGCGGTAAGCGAAAAATAGTTCATAAGATAGGTGATAAGGTTTGAAAAATAAATACTGTACTTTCATCCGCGGCCAATGATTATTCGGCTGAATTAGGCGGCGTTTACGACAAGCCGTACGTTATTGCAGGGAAACCAGGAAAAAATATATATTCACTACGAGACGGTGACAAAGTACTGGACAGCACATTTCATGCTAAAGACTTGAAACCATTCAAGGAAAGTATATAGGAGGAGCATAAATCAGCACGCGCGCAGGTACAAAGCGAACCCCAGCGTGCACAGCCAGGCCAAGCCGCAGCCGTCGGATCGGAGAAAGTTACAGCTGAGGAGTGCGAGCCATTACCACCAAAACGCAAACGCGGACGGCCGCGGAAAGTGCATCGAGAAGAAAATGAGCAACAATCCAGTAATTCTTAGGCAGCCTCTACGCGAAGAAGAATAGCAGAAGGAGAATAATTAGAGACGCTAAGATAGTGAAAGTGAGTAAAGAGTTACAGAAAAATCATAGTGAAGTGTAGAATGGATGGATGAAAAGTGCGTTTGAATGACAAGTGTGGGTTATGAGCCAAGGAACCAAAATTGAATTTTTTTTGTTGAATTGTATAAGTAAATAAGAATGCGATGGATAAGATTGAAATGTATAGAGTGAATAAGATAAGCGCAGCCGAAAGGCAAGAAGTTTGGTAGGCGAAAAGTTTGATTATAAGTATCGAGCGATTAAGTTACATAGTTATAAGCTCCCAATTCGAGAGAGAAGAGAGCCCAATTTTTGTTTAGATCCACCAAATACACATATATGATTGATATGATGGCAAAATAGCCGCATAAAATTGAAATGAGTTTTTTACGAGATGCGATCCCCGCACCCGGGATCGCCGCGGCAGTGATGGTGCGGCGCAACGGCGACGGGCAGCAACACCGCTCGAGGCCGACCAGCCGCCCAGCCTACGACACCGCAGAGGAGCACGCAGCGTGGACGAGAAGCGAGTTCCGAAGAACAGCGAAAAAGGAGAGCCGACGGGCGCCTGACCGAGAAGCCGTCATCATGGTGTGAGTGAGTACGGCGAGTTCTCTCAGCGGCCACCTAGGCTCTCTTCTCTCTCACGCAATCATGCAAACGATGTCCCCTCCGCGTGCGCGACAGCTCGTACAGCCGAATGTGAGATCGAACGATATTGCGCGAACGTAGTTAAGATGATGATCATGCGGAACACGCGGCTTGGCTCCCAACACTCTCGGCTACTTGCGCAGCCGGAGTGTAATTAGAATTATTGTAATACAGCCGCGACGGCTGCATCATAAATGCGTGTAACAGTAGAATAATAAATTTCATACGTTGAATATTTGAATCGCATTGTTTCGAATTGCTCTCCCCTCCCCTCTCGCCCCCCGCGCATATACCGTTCCCGCAGGTTGCAGCGGACAGCGGAGCGGAGCCTGGAGCAGCTTTCGTCGCACCTACATCGCCCACCCTGTCTCGAGATAAGCTCAACGACGAACCCCCCATCTCCGCGGGTCTCCTGACAACAGGCGGAGACAGTATATATGAGTATAATCTATATATACAATCTGCAGCAGCCATCTCAATTTTAGTACTTATTATTTAATTCAATATAGAACTTAAAAAAGTATTTCAGATTCTGTGATCTTATTAGAGCAATTGTAGAAAGGAAAGGGAAGCATATATTGAAAGAGAATCAATTACTAGAAATTACTAGAAAATGAATTGATCTCGTTATTTTCATAGCTTGGATTTTGCACGCGTACCTTATAGAATAGAACTATTCTGTACTCGTCAGTGATTCACCTTTCTTCAGAGATGTTTGATATTCTCAAGATTATATAATACATCTACAGAATATTTTTACAATATATTGCTGATAAAGTTATTATATTGACTAGAATTAGGGATATCTTGATATACCTACTGATACTTTGAGTTGTTCCTCATAATACGTTAATTTGTAAGAATAATTGTATGCAACCAAGAAGATAAAATGTATCTGAACTCGCCAGGACAAATATTGGAAGATTTCTGTACTTTTACATGCTTACATTTGAGTAATTCTGGTATTAAATATATACCATCATAGAACCAGTGCTTACTCGTCAGAAAGTTATACCTTTCTTCAGAAAGGTTTGACACTCTTCAATCCGAAATGCACTAATTAAAATACTATCGTTTAATTCTAGTTCAGTTCGACATGGGATTTCAAAACGAATCTGAGAATACATGAGCTCGTGGAAGTATTAGTCAAAAGCTAAATAAGTTAGATTTACATGTGAAATACTTTTGATGTTAAACAATGAAAAAAATTTTAAATTACACTCAAAAGAATGTTCGTTAATTTGAGAGATAAATATCGGAATTAAATGTTGCATACGTTTATTTTGTCTATCCAAAAACAACGTTTTTCTATGAATTTTAACTGAAACTTTAATTGTACTAAGGTTTTTAAAAGTTCATACAGTCTATGTAATATCGTTTAATCAAAGACAGAATGTATTTTTCAATTAAATTTTATCTGAAAAATCTTTTGTTTGTATTTTATTCATTTCAGACAGGCTTTATGCTTCAAACTGGATGACAAGAAGTAATTTCAGGGTGGCGCCATATTGGGTACACTCATTTTTTCCCGAATTCTTTTTTCTTTTTCAAAATACTATATGTCAGCGTGAAACTATTCAAATCGAATGAGATTCAGCTCATTTCGAATGTATTAAGTAGACCTTTCATTTGACACCATTTACGTCAGAAAATTTCCATTTGACGCGGTGTAGTGACCTTTCTCGCTTAGGTGGCGCATTTTGGGTACAGGTACCTTATATCAAAGCAAAAACATCATGGGTTTCTCAAAGATTCTCGAAAGAAAGAAAAAAATGCTCAAAGATGGAAAACCTCAAAAATAGTGCTTCAAGGAATGTATGGTCTGACAGATGTAAAAAAGGTGATCAAAAGCTACCATACAAATCGGTTGCGTGTTCAAAAACAATTATTTTAAGAAGAATTATTGTCCATTCAATCATGTATAAACGCTCTCTATCACTCCCAAGCAACGAACTATTAACAGACTTCAATCCACGCTTGAAGAAATCGCACCGATCGAGACTACCACCAGACAAACCGATCCTCAGTGGTATTCATGAGGAGATATTACTGTGTTTGTCCTGGAGTTTTGGCCAAACCTGTTCCGATGTCCTTCATACTACATACATAAATAGAGACCGATTTCAATGATTCTTGATAATCGAGCCTCCAGTTATACTATGGATATATCAAATTTGGAATTATGTAGATATATCCATGTGCTTTTACGACATTTATGAGATGTTTCTCACTGACTTATCGAGTGAGCTCAAACACGTCCCAAAACGCATTGTTTGAATTAGAAACATGAGTTCTACATGTTTTTCTCTGATCAATATTAATTTCACTTTTTATCATCATCTCGTTCATAAGTTCAAAATACAATCTGGATTTTGATTCCTTAGCCGTAGACAATAGCTTTTCCACGTACAGATGATCAGAGCTCATCAACAACTCGTCTCAATCATTGTCTTACACTCCATTGATATTGTATCAGTACAATGGTTTGGTCAAAATCCTAGGACTTTACACCGTTGTATCCGTTTGATAGTGTACCAGTACGTTGAGCAAACCGACGATACGGCGAACGTCAGTACCTCCCAGCGAGCGAGTAACAATATATATGATCTGCGACACAAGTATTCGTGTCGTCATTCTTAGACATGTTTTATTCTCTCCCTTTTCTCTGGTACGAGAATATAGCATTGCAACCTATTATCTCCGCGGATAGGTTGGTCAACGGATCGGCTTGTTGATGAAAACTGCCTGGTCACTGGGGGTCACGCGAGTCTCGCCAGTAATATTAATAAGCCTGTCGATCATACAATCAACAGGGTCCGGCTCTGCAACGTTGGACGAGCTAGAAGCGGCATCCCCGCAGAGCAATATTCTTTCCATAGAACCTATGACCCAATGACAATACATAGATATATATTGTCACTCAAATACGTGTAATCGATTGGTTGTTAGTTCCATAGTATGCAGTAGCAGAAGTGATATTTGAGCTCTAGTTTGCATTCTAGTTGAAGATGGCCGGAGGTCTTGATACGAACCCCTCAATAATCTTGTCTGAGATTCCGCTTCATATTAATAAGCCTGTCAATCATACAATCAACAGGGTCCGGATCTGCAACGTAGGACAAGCTAGAAGCGGCATCCCCGCAGAGCAATATTCTTCCCATAGAACCTATGACCCAATGACAATACATAGATATATATTGTCACTCAAATACGTGTGATCGATTGATTGTTAGTTCCGTAGTATGCAGTAGCAGAAGTAATATTTGAGCTTTAGTTTGCATTCTAGTTGAAGATAGAAGATGGTGGTCTTGATACAAACCCCTCAATCATCTTGTCTGAGATTTCGCTTTCACAACAGTAAAAGGCCTATACAAAGATATGAAACGTGTTTCTCGTTAAGCCGCTGCAGCGTGACTGCCGGTGGTCACTTTCCTCACAACTCACGTTCATCTCAACTCAAATTCAATCAGCTCTCCCTGACAGTTGAGTGCGTGCCTATGCAAGCCTATTGAATTGACTCCAAATGATTTCAGGCAATTTAGACCGATATACGTTTGGGTTCGTGTGTGTGTGTGTGTGTGTGTGTGTGTGTGTGTGTGTGTGTGTGTGTGTGTGTGTGTGTGTGTGTGTGTGCGTGTGCGTGCGTGCGTGTGTGTGTGTGTGTGTGTGTGTTTCCACGAGGATCATTCATTTGGAAACCATTGACTGAAGAGAATAAAAACCAAATATCAATTTTTCTTGCAACAGAACTAGAGATGCAGATATAATCTTTGAAAGTGCAGCAGATCTCAATATGACAGGAGCTGGATATGTATGGTTGGTAACAGAACAAGCTTTAGCATCAGTAAAAGTACCTGATGGAACATTAGGATTACAACTGATCAATGCAACTGATGAGAAAAATCATATAAGGGATAGCTTGTGAGTAGACAAACTCGTTCTTTGAATTAAAAACTCAATTTTTAAGGTATATACATTTCATACTTGATAGAGATTGCTACTGTTCTGAAATATTTGCGGTTTTACATCAATATACATTGAAAGACTCTCGGCACTATGGTAGTGTCTCTATCCACTACAGCAGTGCCGGATTGATATGTGCAGTTACGCCAAGAGTTGGAAGAATGATACAATCCCTCGGCTTGTCAGCGATGCTGTTTACTCAGAACTACAGTAGCACCGCATCACGGGACTGATATAGCATGTTGAGGGAGTCAGCGCTCAGTATCGTATGTATATAACTTTCCTGGCGCGACACGCGAGTGCCAAATCGTTGTTTTCATCTCAAGTTTACGATACCAAAATGTACCTCAGGGAGTAACTCAATAGACTATTCCAATGTAGTTTTTTCTCAGATTCCTGAAGATGCTATCAGTTTCCCGGAAATTGTCAATTTTCATTGCCGAAGAATATAAAAAAGTCTCATACCTCAAGAATATTACAATTTACACAGTTCATTCCATTCTGGCTTTGTTTTTTGGTTTTTCTTCTGTTTCGAGCCTTCATACATGCATTTTCTCTTGTCTGTGTTGATAGCGTTTGTACAGAAACTTTATCTCTACTCTCTCTTGCAGATTCAATTCTTCAGAAAGACTATTTCGATTACTCTCCGAAAAATATCTTCCTGAGAATTTTCGGTAAACATTGGGATAGCTTATCGGATCATTTTTTTGATACATTTTGGTATCAGAAACACGAGTTGAAAACAGCATGATTTGAAGCTCCGCTCACACTGCCTTAGTAGCGTCGGCCACTCGGACTACTGGTTCTTCTACATATTCGGCGCTGTTGAACTACCGAACCCGGCACTAGATCAGTGCCGGACATTGGGCGGAACGGTACTCCTATAGGCGGTGATACCATGGTGCTGGAAGTTTTTCAGTGCACCAGTATCACAATTATATCAGTGTCACAATCTTGGAGTTGTAATTTTGTGAAGGATCTCAATAACAGAGTAGAATAAGATTGTATATAGATTAGAGGAATTGAAAGTAGATAGGCTATGAGCATTCGAAAACATGAGCATTCGAAAACATGAGCATTCGAAAACAATGGAAGTGGGGGCGATCGCGCTGGTGGATTTGCGCAGGCGCTCTCATACCATAGATCGATGTATGGGGGCCGGTGTAGGTAGCGCAGGGGGCCTTTCTAGTGCTCCCATACCCAAGATTGAAATATCCATGAAAACAATGATGTCATTATTAGCGTGTAGTGTTTATAATGACATCATTGATTCTACTAATAAAATCTCTTATATCCATCGCGTTGAGGGAAAGAGTTTGTATTGATAGAGTATTTTTCACTCCATCCTGCATTTTTTTTCTCCTTCTCTCTTTCTACATCTTTTTTTTTATCTGATTTTTCATCGAAGCGAGTGTAAGCCACAGAGCTCTTACGCTGATCCATGTTTGAGCGTAAATGATGAGATTTTACGAGAGTCAATGGTATTTATAGGCAATCCATCGGTTCTGGACACAATGGTTTATTACTGTCGAGAAGAAATCGTTTCATCAGTCGAACATTGTGAAGAGCACAGCTAGCCCTGTAAGCTCCATTATGATGAGGACATACTGTAGCAAGCTTGATCTTGTCCAATGGCGGATAGCCCATCTCTGCTATATCTTTAACATTGAATTTGAAACGTTCGAGCCATTTCTTCTGTATGGAGCCTGCAACAAACACTGTTTTCGCATCATACAGCGATTCACGTAGAATATCACCTATAGCTGTGTAAGGACGATCTCCAGCAGTTCAAGGTATACCGTGATAGTGACGTTCAAGCCAAATATTCTGCTTTTTATACTTTTCAGTCAGTCGATTCCATGGAAAGGGTGCTGCAAATAAAAATACTATTGGCTCGGCATCTGTTTTATTAAGTGGAAGAATGGCGAGCTCCTTGAGAACGTAGTCGTTGCCTGGCTGCATGAATCCCTGCATATCCACCATGTACTCCATCTCGATGAAGAGTGAGATATCGAGGATCGAAGCTTTCTTATAAGCCTCTATCCCCACTTCTCTAAATAACTTTTCTCACATCCCCACTCATTGGATTATACTCGACTATGCGATCATGTATAATCAAGCAATAAGCGGAAGTATTTGCTGGAAAGTTATTTCTTACATCAAATTCTAATCGAACATCGACCGGTGCACTCTTTAGAGATCCGTTTTGCTTGGAACAATCGATTATAAAGAGAGGAAGATTTTCAATAAACTGTTGTTTATTCAATATAGGTTCAGCATCCTTACTGTAATATGCATTTTGGAAATTAACAAACATATCGTATAGTAAGGCATATTGATTATGATTTATGTTTAGATTGAGATTACCGTACGGATAGTATTAAGAGTTGAGGAAAAGTTTCACATTACTAATGTTGCAATGATCAAAATGACTTGCATTAACATCTCTATGATTTTTCCTATCAGTCTGGAAAGCTAGAATGACAAAGCGCGGCTTCTCCATCTGGTTGGATGTTTTTACAGTCCAGACATGTTTCTGCGTAGCAGGAAGGACTGGATATTCGAAAAGCTCCCACGATCAAAAGCTCATCGCAATTGATTTACCTTTCTGCAGATAATTGAGCAAACGAATCTTATGCTCATTGGAAAGCAGCACGTAGGGCATAAGCCACTCGATCTTCAATACTTGAATTTTGAAATTTTCCCATACCTGTCGTTGATTGGGAGCCTCACCTTCGATCGTAGGAGTTTGAACAATAGCATTGAGATCGGTATTTGACCGTCTCAGAACTAACTCATGCTTGGCATTCACCACAATCTTACGATAATCTTCAGCGAAGCCCAAGATCATGGAAAGAGGAATGCATACATCAAAGTAGCCTTCATCGTTAATTAAACTTCTTTGTTCTCCAACATCCAACCATCCTGCATTCTCAATGCTCTGGTTTGGATTGAAGGAAGCCCATCCCTTCATGAGACTTGTAATACCGACATTTTTGCATCGATCTATCTCGATAGCATTTATCTCATATCTAATTTCTTCGAATAAATGACAGATGGCGTTGTTGACCAATGTTGTATTTGCTACAGCACCATTGGGGGCACGGCTTAACCGTCCGTAAATGTGAAGTGAACTTTTCGATGGTAAAAGACACAAGTCTTGATGTTGAATTGATATACGAATCTCATCACTATTGTTAAAATTTGATCCAGTATATGGTTGATGAGCATGAACCTCATAATGAGATATGCTCTCATCAAACGCTACGGGGGACTGGATACTTAGAATTTCTTCCATCTTTCCGCGGTGAGCAACAACAAAAGATTATACAATTTATCTTCCACCAGATGCGACTCGAAAGCCGAGACTTTTCAGAAACTGAATGTTTAGCCGTGTTAAAGCTTTGGAAGCTCTCTGATGACTGATCGCTGTTTGACATGGTACACGGCTTTTATACCCTCGACCGTAGTAAACAATACCCATCACGATGTTGATTTAATATGCAATCTTACGGTAATAACTTCTCCACGAAAATTAACAAAGTCTCCGTCTTGATCAACAATTCGTAGCTGAATGTGATCTATACACTTGACACTGATTGGCAAATAAATGACTTGCGATGGAATTTCAATTATCTTGAATCCAGGTGGTTCTGTGGGAAAGAACTGATGAATAGTGTGCACTCTCTCCCCGTTTATATAGGCAGCAGAAGTGATATTACACTCAACTCTCAAAGAGTTGACCTTCAAAATCCTCACTGGCAAGTCTGATGTATGAAGAGTGTTGGCTTCTAATTTACGTGGAGAGAACCCCAATAAGCTACCAATCGAGTTTTTCGGTTCGAAATTTATCTCTTCGCTGCACTTTATCTCACTGTGAAGTGTACTATTGTTCGGCTTTAAACTCAGTGAAATATTGTGCGCAGACAGCTCTTTTTGAAGATATTTTTCTAAATATTCAATTTCGTAACAACCTGTAGGCAAAACAATTTTATATTCTCCAACGTGAAATTGATTATTATATGTATCAACGTTTGGAATAGAGTTACATGTGAGTAACTCCACTAAACCTAGGACGTAGTTTTTATCTGGTGAAAGTTCGATAACTGGAAAGTACTGTGTTTCAAGAATAGACGACGTACCCGTTAAAGTAAGAGTTATCGAGTCCATGACTATTCGAAACAGAATGACGAGTGTAAGCATGAGATCCTGCTTATATACCCTTGAGCTTGCCACTCAAAAATTGCAAGCATAGATGACCGCAATTGTACGTTCCAAAATCTTGATATCTCGCAGGATTATACTTGATTTGATTGATTCCGAGATATGACATGAGCTCCATAGGTGGTCGGAGATCTCCAAAACTATCAAAGTAAACAACATCATTGCCTCGTTTTCGATAAGCAACCCAGTGTGTGCCGGGTCCATTCTTATCATCGAGGTTAATAATGGCTGACTCTCGATAGTGAGGCGATGCAGGTAAGGCATTTCGCATGAATACTCCACGAAAATTAGGAATCTTCAATAGTTCAGCATACTTTAGCAAATCAAAATTTGATAAAGCTCTCGCAGGTAGACTTACCTCGAGCTTTTTTTTTTTAGCCCCTTACCCATCCATGGTCTCAAGTAAAGACCATAACCTCGTTTGTAAGGTTTCAAGTATAAACCTCTACCAAGAGCAATGGCTTCCATAGCCTTATTATGTCTCTGACTCTCCTCCAGCCGACGTTGAGCTGCCTTGGCATCATTGATAGCTTTCGCCACTCCAGCTGCTCCGCTCACCAAAGCACCAGTTGCACTCAAACCTGCAAATATTGGAATGAGAGGTAATACACCCCCGATTTTCGATGACATTGGGAGTATTCTGGGAACTTTCACGTGGCTTTTTCCACCAGCTTTTCTAATAGCGGCTCGAGCCCCCTGTAATGCTGATGATATAACTTTTGCTGCAGATTTACTCGGTCTGATTGACTTGGAGGCTGCTTTGATTATACTGCTCAATGTAGCAGATTTTCTTCCAGCTTTCTTCTTCTTTACCGATTTCCTCCTCTTTTTCTTCAACGATGACGCCGGTTTCTTCTTAAGCCCCATTCCGAATTTAGATTTCATTTTCATAGCGTTTGTCACGGCCCAGGCAGCTGCCTTCTCACCAAATCCCGCGTCTCGAGCACGAACTCTTTGCCAGGCTTTTTCAGCCAAAACTTTATCGGCAATGTGTCGAGCCCCAAGGTCTTCTCGACTCTTCGAGTATGCAATATCGTGTTCTTTACAAGCTGCGTCTAGAGGATTAATTCCAGGATCACCCCGAGCTAATCGCTTAGCTAGTTTTGTTCCTGGTCCACAGTACTGATATCCAGGTAAATGAAGTTCAAAGGGAAGCTTATTGATAGCTGTATTTAGCAGACCCCGACCAAGTTTTTTCTTTTGTTTCTCTCGATGAATGATCATTGCTCTTCAACGATCTATACATGACTGTGCTCAAGGGTATAAAAGCGATCTATTTATACCCGTAGCATCAGTTTAGATTGAAATCTCAAACAGTGAGTATGGATTTTAGTCGACCTCTAATGAAACTCCCTATATCAAATTTTGATGGTATAGTGGAGCAGGAAAAAAAGTCCAAGCATCATGGTGACTTGCTCCCAGACAGTATAAGAGCAGTGTTTTGCGGTCCTAGCAATTGCGGTAAAACTAATTGTCTACTTTCCATCATAACTCATCCCAATGGGTTGAGATTTGAGAATGTCTATGTATATTCCAAATCATTGAATCAGCCAAAATATAAATTTCTAAAGGAACTCTTAGAACCAATAGATGGAATAAAATACTTTCCATTGAGCGAGCACGAGGAAGTGATTGCACCGAAAGACTCACTTCCCAATCCGATTATGATATTTGACGATGTAGCATGTGAGAAACAAGATAATGTGAAAGCATTTTTCTGCATGGGTAGACATAAAAATGTAGATTGTTTCTATCTCTGCCAATCTTATGCTCAAGTACCTAAACATTTAGTTCGAGATAATGTTAATTTTTTAGTTTTATTTTGACAAGATGAAGTAAATTTGAAACAAGTGTATAATGATCATGTGAATACCGATATGACTTATACACAATTCAAGGATTTATGTTCAACGTGTTGGAGAGATAAACATGGATTCGTTGT
Organism: Aphelinus atriplicis; assembly: GCA_020882685.1. NCBI lineage: Eukaryota > Metazoa > Arthropoda > Insecta > Hymenoptera > Aphelinidae > Aphelinus > Aphelinus atriplicis. Next base: position 217,555 of record JAJGQD010000093.1, read on the forward strand.
GATTGACAAAGATCGACCGATTAATAAGGGTCGATATCGCAAGGGTTTTGATAGTTTTGCTATGAATATAGGTTGTTAATGAGTCTCTTCTACAGTCTCCCATTAGACACACGAGTGTTAACATGGCTGAATTACAGCGTGAAAAAAATGTGCTTGATCAGCTTGTTAAAGCGAGAGAAGCTGTGAAACGTAAATATGATTTATTGAAAGTTGAGAAAGCAGATGTTGAAAAAACATTGAGTGAAACTTTCAAACCTATTGTTGATCCACTGGAAAAGCTAATAGTTCAATCAAAACAGGAGAAGAAGAGCTTCTTCAAACGTTCCCACCAAAATCAAGGAATTGCATTGAATAATGAGTTTTCTGATGATGATGATGTTGATGATGAAAAACAAATATCAAGAGTTGATAAGAGTCGTTTTAATAATCCTGATTCTTCGTTCGGAGATACTGATATTTCATCAATCGATTTGTCCGAAACTATGCATAATTTTGAAACTGCTGATGAGAAGTCAGAATTATCATCATCATCAATCAACATCGATGGAGATCAAGATAAAATATATGGAGTACGTAAAACAAAAGAGGGATATATTATTGGTAATACACCAATTGGATTAGAGAAACAAACTATTGAGATTGCAAACATTAAGTATCCACGAACAAAAGGATTAGATGAGCTATTATTCAATCTACACCCAGATCAGAAAAGTATTAAAAAGAAAGATTTAGATGTGTACAAAAAAATTCTTGTTGCATCAAGCGCCCACAAGAGACGTTATCATCCATATGAATCAATTCGACGATCGACTAGTCATAAATTTAAAAATATAATTGAACCATTATTTGCAAGTGATGGGAAGAAAGGTGAAGGTCTTTTACCTCGATATAAAATTGCTAGATCGAATGCGAGGACGGATTATGTGTATTGGGATGATCCGAATGAACTAGTCGATCGTCTTCGACTAATCATAGCTGAGAGATCAGCCGGCAATCATAGTCATGAGAACGAGATTCATTCCATCATTGAGGAGTTGAGAGAAGGAGGGTATATATACTGAGAAGTGAGAAAATATAATTCATTGTCAAAATGAGCGTCGACTTGTTTGGACGTCAGCTGAAGGAGGGCAAGGGTATCCAAGGTCCTCCTGGAGTTGGATATACCTTAACTGCCGAAGGACTTTACGATGCTGATAATAAAAAGCTATGCAATCTCGCTGCACCCAACGAATCGAATGACGCAGTTAATTTGCATACAGTGAAGAGTTTGATTTCTTTGGAAATTAAAAGTATGTATGAGATTACAACACGGATGAGGAATGAGCTAGACAATTCTGCTTTACTTTTGAATGAAAACAAAAGACAGATGGATCAGTTGCAAAACAATATTATTGACTTATCGGATCTCATTGAATCCCACCGAGATGATATTGATAAACAGCTTCTAACTTTAAATGCCAAATTCCGAGAGATTAAAAAGAGTTTAGATTTTATGTATAGTGGACAAGCATCCGAGAGTATAAATTAGATTGCTGATGTGAATTCATAACATTAGCAAGTATGGCAATGAAACGAGCAGTTGTCGAGGAGCTTCATAAGCCTGCACGTCGCATCTATCCTCGCCGCAAATTTGATATTCGCGGATTGGATGAGACATGGCAAGCTGATCTCGTAGAAATGCAACCATACTCCCGGGAAAACAAAGGCTATCGCTATCTCCTCACTGTCATTGATGTGTTTTCAAAGTATGCTTGGGCCGTCCCGGTAAAGACAAAAACTGGCAAAGATGTTTCTGCTGCTATGAAATCTATCCTCCAGAAAGATCGCAAACCCAAACTACTACACGTCGACATGGGCAAAGAATTTTACAATAAGGATTTTCAAGATCTCATGGATAAGTACAAAATCAAGCTCTACTCAACGTACAGTAATCTCAAGGCATCAATATGCGAACGCTTTAATCGCACTTTGAAGACCAAGATGTATAAGCAATTCAGTCTACAAGGAAATTACAAATGGTTGGATATTTTACCGGGTTTGTTGACGGATTATAACAATACAAAACATCGAACTATCGGTATGAAGCCGAAAGATGTTAATTGTAATAATCAAGCTGTAGTTATGGAGAGATTTTCAAATCATAATACATTATCATCATCATCATCAAGGATTGAGAAGTCAAGATTCAAAGTCAATGACAAAGTGCGTGTGAGTAAAGTTAAGCAAGTATTTGAGAAAGGGTATACACCAAATTGGTCAACAGAAATATTCACGATTGTCAAGAAAGTAAAGACAAATCCAATAACATATCATCTCAAGGATTATCAGAATCAACCAGTTGCTGGTGGCTTTTATGAATAAGAGCTTGCAAAAGTGAAATATCCAGACGTTTATTTAGTTGGAAAGATTATCAAGAGACGTGGTAATCAAGTTCAAGTCAAGTGGCTATGTTTCGATAACTCGTACAATAGTTGGATAAATAAATTAGACATGTGAATGTACATTTGAAAAATAGAAAAAATGAAGAGAAAGTGGTGAGAGCCCCTCCATTACGCTCTCACCTGTGGGAACCAACCACAAATCGTTGATTTTAAACGAATTCAGCGCAGAAACGCCATTCCCTCCGTGAACTTTCTCTTTATTATTAATATTATCTTTATTTTATCTCATGTTATACATATTTCATGTTATACATATGGAATACATCAGTTTATTAAGATATAAATTCAAATTTATTATTGCCAAGATATTGAAGGAACAAAGACATCAAATTAGCCTTGTCTTCCAGCTGATTGAACAAATTTTCATCGTCGTAGAGTATCTTGCAGACTCGAGGAGGCAGGAATACTTGAAACTCCTGGTTCAATGTTACGACGACTCTCTTTCCAAATCTGGTGTTGACCTTTCGTAGTCTAGTAATCATGTATCGAAGTCCAACCTCCAATTCAGATAGGCTTCTCCTGGGTAGGAAAGCCCTGTTGGCAATCTCGTTCAGTTGATTCAAATTCATCTTGAGTCTGTAACATGGAGATGGAAAAAATTATTATTACAAGTTCGATCACAAGCCTCGGAGAGAATGAGAGAATACTTCTCTCTATATCTAACCCTTACATGAATGGGTATAGCACCAAACTCGACTCGTGATTTCTTGCTAGGACTGCTGCTGCTGCTGCTGCTGCTGCTCTGAGGCTCGTCGATCGGACGAATGTGCTCCGTACTCGGATCGCACGCCTTATGTAGGGCTCCGGCTGCCCCTTCCATCTCAATTTCCACCACTCTATCATCTGTAGCTACCCCTCCTCCATCGGCTGTCCCTTCCACTGCGTCGCTATTATCGCAGATCAAGTCTAGAAGGTCTAGATCAAAATCCTCGCAAGGGTTCCATAACAGTCTATGACTCCCTTCCATCTCGATTTCCTCCACTCTACTATTCGATCTCCCTTCTCCATCTGTAACATCAAAAATGGCGGTTGCCCCATTCTCTGCTTCTCCGACGAGCTCATCGATGCAGAGGATTTCTAGAAGCTCTCTATCAAAATCCTCATCATGGAGCCATGGTTGTGTCTCACTCTCTACTGCTGCTTCCATCTCAACTTCCTCCTCTGCACTGCCATCCATCGACCCTTCTCCTTGTATAACATCATCTATGACATCCCTTTTTTCCTCCAATTCGTTGACAATGTCATCATCATCACTGAAGATGAATTCTCGAATCTCTTTATCTAAAATTGAATAATGGCCCCATGGTAGGGTGTCGGTTTCATTTGGCTGTAGGCAGCGCTTATCATCGTGTGGACTCAAAGCAATTTTTTTCTGCTGTTCCGTTCGCACCACATGATTTCGAGAACGAATTGTCTTTTGCCATCGAACCAGCTTTGTCTCCTGGAAAAGACAGTCTCGATAATCATCGATACTGATTTGAGTGTCCACAACTGCTGCCTTAACACCTTTTGCCTTCTTTATAATGTCCTTCTTCTCCTTCTGAATCCGGATACTATACATTTTACTACGCAGCCCAATGAATTCTAGCATTATGCAACCTTTGCATTCATCTTTCATGAGTCCTACTTTCTCATTGTTGACTCGTGGTAGACCAAATTGATTATTCTCTGCATAATCGAATGTATCGAATCTCTCGATGTTCTGCTTCATTAATTCATATATATATTGACTACTGTAATCTCATAAATGAAGCTATCGGTATCTGTATACAAGAGTTTACACTTGTCATTCAAATGTTGTCTCATGAATGAATAATGAAAATCATACATAAGAATCTTTGAAATATGTAGTACAGCAAGTCCAACATATATCGGCTTCATGATCTTGATTTCTGTGCGAGCAAGCTGAATAGCCACAAGGTTTCCATCAAACACAGTACGACTGTGAAAATTAGGCTTGGCAATGTAAGCTTCTGCTCCATAGTGACCAAACCAATTACTCACCAATTTCACATCAACTCGTTTGCGCTCATTCTCCATTGTCTTACCGTACACAGCATTGATCAGAAGTTTGAAAAAATGCTTCTCAAATTCATTTTTTGCATTCATCCGCTTCTCCGTGTTAAGATCTACATAGCTTTTCAACCAATCACTCTGCTTAAATTTCAATGCTCTATGCACTTTCTTGAGGATAAGCCCATGTGCAAGCGCTTGTTTGAGAGCTCGATAATGTATGATATATCTTGACTTATCATACAGAGTTGCCATCAATTTTTTCTGTTTTGAATTCGGCGGAGCCAAGTGCTCTGGACAGAAGGGTAAGTCTTTGTGCTCATCATGAATGCTCTCGGGATATGCCAAATCGACTTCCAGAATGTAGCCAATTGGAGAGTCGTCCGAGACATTGAGAATCTGCGACGCCCTGAGATTTTTAACCCATTTGAAATCGCCACTAGGAAGATATTGCGTCATTGCCCAGCCATAAAGATTGTTTGCATCGTAATACATGAGATATTTATCTTCCTGCATTGGATCATAACCTTCATTCATAAATGGATTGTTTGCGATTTTTCATAAATTTTCAGCGATTCCCTTGAGTTCTTGGACAAACCATTTAGCTGGAGTCATTATACTATCAAATTTTTGTCGATAGCTTCTATAATACGATTGAGAGGCATCAAAAGAACAATTCAAGTAATATCCAATGCTGTAAGCTTTATGCTGCTGAAGCATGCGTACATCGTCTTCTATAGATTTGAGAAGACATTCAAAATCCGCATAAATCACATACGGAACTTTTTCTTTACATTTGGAATTTTTAAATTTAACAATATTATTGTTTTCTGAGGGCAACTGTACTTTACACTTATTTAATTCAATACAATCAATCGTGTGTTTTATAAGCTGATCTTGAGTTCTAAAGAAGTGTAAACATCTATCGCATATGTAACATCTACGATGATGAGATGTCACTTGGCTTCTCACAAGTCTAGACAAATGTTTAATCCATACGTAATGTGAATCGTGAGGTCGTGTATCAAAATTTTCATCATCTTTTAGAGTTTCATCTGAGTAATAACGTTGAATCAAAAGTAAATTCACATGGGTTTGCTTATGCAACGCAGTAATATGACACGGTGAAACTCTATATTCATTTCCAAACCTATTCAAGAAGTATATGTTTACTGAGATCGGATTCTGCTTTTCAAATTTACTTATCTGCTTCAATGATACGGGAAAATCTATCCCAGCAAAGTTTAATTCCTTTTCATATTGTGCGTACTGACTTATGCGACTCGGATTGAAATCTGTAGGGTGTAAGGCAGACAATATTGCCCACTTGAAGCACTGATTGTCAGTATTATTTACATTAACACAAGCATTTTTTCTCAATATAGCCTTAGGTAATGGAATAAAAGAACTTCCACTGATGGGGTTGGAATGATTCATACCAACGATGAGACTAAGCACTTTTAGCAATGTCCATCCAGAACCTCTTTCCTCAAACTCTTCCATTTTGTGCAAGATTGACTGCTTCACATTCAAATGAAACCACTCTTCTAAATCTGTAGATTCAAAGATTAAGTTATTCTCAGTACTGAAATATTTAACATCTACAGTCTCTTCGTCGCTCTTCTGCACCATGTATTCGGCTAAATTTACAATAAATATTCAATAATCATATACAACAATCTGTATAAACAAAGTTTCTTTTACTCTCCAACTTTTCCATATTTGAGTGTCACAGACTCCTCAGTGTCTTCAATGGGTTTGGCATTGTCTCCAGCTCTCTGTTCTTTCATCAGCTGCTGTATCCTCGCAACCTCTTCGTAAGCAATCGCACCAAAATAGCCTGCATTGTCATTTCTTAGCTTCCTCACAGTCTCCCCCTTTCTGCTTCAGGATGTGTTTGATGTTTTTTTTGCCTTCTTTATAAAGCCAGCCCAAGTTGTCTGCTATCAGGTGGTTGTTTTTGCAGCCATCGCATCGCACAATCACTACCCCTTTGGTGCAAGTATGCTTCGAGATGAGCTTGTTAATGTTGCGTATGTTGCATTCATTGCATATGAAGGACAGCTGCAATTTGCCCTCTATCTCACCAAACTTTCGTTTTATACTATCTTCACTTTTTGCTGCTTGCTGGCTGGCTTCTGCGAGAATTGGGTTTCACTTGATTCCTGGTTTGGAGGACATTCATCTCTTCAGGTGAAGGTTCATTCATAGGGATAGCCGGTACAGGTGTTTCTTCTTTCTTTTTATCACTCATAGTTTCAATTTTTTCCTCCTTCCTTTTAAAGTTTTGACTCTATCTATCAGATCATCTTCTTCTTCGAGATCTTCATTGCATTGACAACAGCTGCCATCTCCAAATCCAAACAACGGATTTGGTCTCTATCTATATGCTTATTTGAACCTTGTTTACGAGAAGCAGCTGTATTCCCACCTCTTGCAGTAGGGCCCCTTGGCTCGCGTATAAATCTAACACCTATGATGGGAGACATGGGTCCAAAATCACTATTACTATCTGATTCTTCAGATTCTAATGACTCGGATGATGAAAAAATTTCATCATTGTCTGCTTCTTTTTCATCTTTTATCCATTAAAAATTTTCTTCTTGATACTGCAACTTGTAGAAGCTATCCATTTCCCTCAACATTGGTGACCAGCTGCTTTACTCTCATAAACAGCTCATCCAAGTCGAATCACCCATACCTGGATCAGGATGTATATTTACCTAGAAAATAATATTTTCTCAAAAAGCATCGTTCTTACGAGAACATTAAAAACCGAAATCAAATTAAATCAATTGCAAAAAATATACTTATCTGACGTTTTCTTCTTCACTTCCAAAGGTTATCTTATGTTTGATATTCCGCTGTATTCCACTGGATACCGTGGAGTATCATATACTATACTTATAATTCGATAAGACGATTGCTTCACTCGAGAACGTGCATGCGCAGTCGGCCGGCCGCAGTGGTAACCAACCTCCCTTGTCACCCTCTCACCACTGGGCACCACTGGCGCTCGCTCGCTTATATACGTATGTATGTGTGTGTTTGTGTGTGTGTGTGTGTGTGTGTGTGCGTGTGTGTGTGTGTGTGTGTGTGTGTGTGTGTGTGTGTGTGTGTGTGTGTGTGTGTGTGTGTGTGTGTGTGTGTGTGCGTAAAATAACGTGCCACATTGTAACTCACTTTGATTTCACATAAAAAAGAGTATTTTGAGTGAGATGGGAAATAGTTCGGGGTAAACTTATGTAATCAATCGAAACATGAGATGTTTTTACATGAGATACAGTATTTACATGTACAGAAATGAGAATGATTACACTTGATTATTGTAATTGAGTTAGCAGAGTGAAATGAGGAAAAAACAAAAAAAGCAGGTAGTAAAACTTAACCCAATGGCCAGGCCAGGCGCAATGGTGCAGGCCAGAGAGCACCGGAAATACGAAATCTCAGAAAAGTGACACATTTGGACACAGTGCAAAATTAGGTGCAGTCACCTTATATCTTCTTTCAGTAAAATGAAGTAACTGATACCACGGTATATGATATTGTATCTTATTACGTCTTGAGACTACCTTGCATTTGATCTCTAATTACAATAAAACTTTTTGTGTTAGTTTTTCAATACTCTAACAGGTGATATTCAACGAAGAGTCCTCTGGTAAGTATGCAGAAGAAAAATAGATTGTCTAGTTGAAGCGACACTATTAGTATTACAGGTTATATTTGTATAGAACTTATTGACGATCTGTTTGTTGGATGAACGGAATTGATTTTATTACAACTGCCAGATTAGTCTAGTAGGATTCACCAAAATTATATCTCATTCTCAATAATATAATATTGTTCAAATTTAGTAGAAAGAATCATAAATTCATATGTCAAGTGCTCTACTGATATAATTTTGTAGAGGTTTAGTACAAAAATCATGAATGGTTGAAACGGGATGAAAAAATATACAAATAGTACGATTATCTCACTACAGAATAAATATTTTTTCAATTTACCCTAAATGATTGTAACGTTATTAATGTGAACGTGTAAAGGTCAATTTTTTACTGTTGGCATGAGAATATTGAAATTGAAAACTAATGAACTAACTGATATCGCCTCGTAGAAGTTTAGTGTCATACTTACAGAAGATGAAATTATCTCTCTGCCTCATGATTTTCTGCCACGGATTTCGAATAATCAAATTCCATTCGAAGTAACATCAGATAATTTTCAGTTCAATTTTTCAATGATGACAAGAGAAAGTATTAAAATCGAGCATTGAATTCCAAATATGCACATAATACGATCATCCTACTACAGAATTTGCTCATCATTTTTTGCTTCATAATTTTTCTCTGCTACTGATGAATTCCATATTCATAAACATGTAATTGAATAAATGTGAAATCATATAACTAATTTTTTCTTTCATAGTGAAAATTTAGCTTTGAAAATGGTATACGTTGACGACAAGTAAAGTAACTGCATACAATGCATCACTCCCTGAAGGATTTTTGCAAATTTGACTGTGATAGAATAAGAATTTTGAAATTCTGCAAGCAGTATCTCAAAGCTCAGCTCAATGCCTATCAGAAGCCATTCCTTAAGTTATTATTCGTTCACTTCAACCTACTAGGAAACGCAATTTTTTGAAAAAAATAAAAGAGCCAACTGCCCTACACGTGCAGTTAATTTGGCTTGATTTCTCAATTATTTGTTATAGCCTATATAGGCCTACAGGGACGATCAGATTGGCATTGGGATAAATTCTCAATCATAATTCCATTGATATTTATACAAAACTTTTGACATTCAACTCAAAAACAGGTATCTAAATCATCGTAATATGTCTATGAAAATATTCAACGATTTTACTCAGTCTTCCCATTTATAATCGCATGATGGATCGCATATTGGCTTTACTTATTTTTGATGCGAAAAAGAGCAATTTAAGTAGGATAAAAAACAGTTTTTGGAAAACTGATGAGATCAATCGAAATATGAGATGTTTTTACATAGAAAAGAGAAATAACACTTTGAGAGATAAAAATTATTTACACCTGATTTTTTAGGTTGAGTGTGAATAGTGAAATAAGAAAAGGTAAGCAAATCAGTAAGTAAAACTTCGAAGTGTTGTAGGAAAGTGGTTTGAAGGGCTAAATGGACGGGGAAGCTACCGAACATTCTCTTTTAATACCCGCAACATGTCCCAAGGACAACTGATGCTCAGAGAGCACCGGAAATACGAAATCTGATAAACGTGCCAAATTGCCTGCAGTTACTTTATGTTCGGTATGCTGGATAACTTCTTGTTCGAGAAACTTTCTTTTAAATTGAAGGTAATTCAAAGATGTCTCTTCAGTCTCAAAAATATGAAAGGCAGTAAGTGTAAATCATAAATACGCATTTATGAATATAATATAAGCATATTCACAAATACGAAATCGAATATATGTCAGATCATACAAATTGATTAATCTATTATCTAACTATTATATAAAGAGGAAACGTTTGTTTGTATGTTCGCAAAAATCTCAAAAATTACTGAACCAATCGCCTCCAAATTCTGACAGTAGCTTTACTATGTACCCTGAAGTGTCATAGGATATTAAGATTGATCATTAATTAATTAGGAACGTTCCTATGCAAAATGTAGAAATAACATGCAAATCAGCACCGCGCTCTCTCTTTGGCCACTAGGTAGCGAGACGCAGTTTTAACGGTTCACGCGGCTGAAGTGGCGCGGTCTGGCCTACGAGTATGAGGCAATTTCGTAAATTAAGTTCACAATCAATTGTATGTCAAGCAAAAATCTAAATAGTGGAAATCAAATAAAATATTCTTCGAGCAATTTTTCTTTTTCATAGTAAAAAATAGACCTTTGAAAAAGGTTATACGTGGACGACAAGTATGTTCGTATCCTTTGGCTCATTGTTGGATAAACTTTTGTTCTACTCAATTTCTTTAAGTAGAAAGAATTTTGAAAATATCTCTTCAATTCCAATTCATTAAAATGCATGTGAGATTAATTTGAATAGGGTTGACGAATTTCTCACAACTTCTAGTTTTTTCGTTACTAATGACACGAATTTCATCTTCTCATATTAGATCGAATTTTGATTGGATCAAAAAACAAAAAAATACGACCTAATTAATTTTGCACGTAAAAATGGCAAGATGTCTTTTCAATCTTTTTCTATTTCAATGCATCTAAGATAATAATTACAGAATATGAAGCCTTCTTTCTTCTTCATGTTTCTCTGTTACGGATTTCAAACTGATTAATTTCATATAAAGTCATATCAAGTATAGTTATATTTTTCAAAAAAACATGGGATCCCGCAATCAGTTTTCATCCCATGGTGATAGCGTAGGCATGGGCCGAAGCCACTTTTTCTCGGTTTTACTGAATTCCAATTGTTTATAGCGCGATTGCCAGAAAAATAAGCCTCAAATCAAAAAAATGTAATTCACGTTTTTTTCTTGGTTTTTTATGTAGAATCGATTGACACCATTACTTTCTCGAATTTACGACTTTGGGTGCAATTTGTTTAAATAATTATTGTTTAAACAGAGGAAATGGAAAAAGAAAAAACACGGGTATTTTTTTTCAAAAAAATACATAATCCAATAATTAGTTTTATGATATCTCCGCTGGTCTGGCCATGGGCCTTAATGGGTTAATATGGTCAGAAAATTATGCCAGTACATCAGATAGCATAAGCAATTTTATTTTTCATAGTAAAAATTCACCTTTAAAAAAGATATACTCAACGACAAGTATATTCCTTAACCTGTGGTTCGTTGTTGGATAAATTTTCAATCGACTAAATGTTTTTAAGTAGAATTAATCATATTTTTTTGTAAATATATAAATGCTTAAGTGACTAAATTTTTTTGAGTGGAGAAAAAATTGCAAGATGTCTTTTAGTTCTTTTGCTTTCTCAAAGGGAAAGCTTTGTAATGGGGCAAAAATCGGCCCACCGAATCAGACCTCGGGACATCGATTTTCGTGATCTACGGGTCGAAAAAACATGGAAATCCAAAAGTGTCTGTATGTATGTATGTGTGTGTGTGTGTGTGTATGTGTGTGTGTATGTGCGTCCCGTTTTTTTTCGTCCACGATAACTCTCGAAGGAATGGTCCGATCGTCCTGAAATTTTGCACACAGGTTAATCGCGGCAAAATCTCGGGCGAGTTCAATTTTCAGCAAAATCCGTTGTTTATTTCTCTAGCAACCGTTGCTAAGGTGTAAAATTTTTTGTTTCTTTTGTCTAGGATAACTTTCGAAGGAATCGTCCGATCTAGCTGAAATTTTGCACACCGGTTAGTTGTGGCAAGATCTAGCCCGAGATCAATTTTCAGCAAAATCCGTTGGTTATTTCCCTAGCAACCGTTCCTAACGTGTTTTCTCACAAATCCTCATGAGTGCTCATTGGGGCAAGCCGGAAAATCAGTTTTAAGTCACACTCGATGGCCAAGGACACTGAATTGTTGTATTTGCTCCATAACAACGGTTGTTTACCTCCCTAGCAACAGTTACGAAGGTTGGAAATCATTAATTTATGACCCATTTCTATTATTTTCGACGGCAAAGGACACAAAATCTTCCCAATTAGCTCCTTAGCAACCGTTGTTTACCGCCCTAGCAACCGTTGCTAAGGGAAAGAAAAATTCATGTAAGTTTCGTTTCCAGTATTTTCAACGTGCTATAGAGAAAATTGGGAAAATTTGGTGTTTTTTGCCGTCGAAAATGATCAAAATAGATTTTGAATTGATCATTTCGAACCTCAGCCGTCGAAAATGATCAAAATGAGTCTCCGAGTTTACTAAATACGGACTTAAGGGCAGGACGGATCGATTTTAACCACCATTAAACCGTATGACAGTCACAAGATGAATTGATCGAAAAATTAAGCAGGTCTAAATGTCTCGCATCGTGTAGAACCTAGAACCGTTTGCTTTGTTGCATTTGATCAAATAATAAGAGAGCCCGGGCAGACATCAACAGTCGCGACAAAGTTTGGTCAATTGAAAAAGAACGACACTTTACACAGTCACAAAGATACGAATTGAACTGATTAAATAATATTTTTGTAATTTTTGAAAAATAAATGATAGTATCTACGCTAGTGGAATGGTGAAAATACAGTTTTGGGATGCGTTTGTGGGTGATGTTGAAGCCTCTTTGAGAAAGCATACTGCTAAGGCACTTGGCAGCGGTTTTCTATTTAAATACATTTAAAATAATAATTACAGAATATGAAGACTTCTTTCTGCTTTATGTTTCTCTGTTACGGATTTCAAACTGATTAATTTCATACAAAGTAATATCAAGTATCAAGTATAGTAATATAATTCATAAATACGCATTTATGAATATGATATACGCATATTCACAAATACGAAATCAAATATATGTAAGATCATATTATTCAAATCTAATATGTTATTTTGAATAGGGTTGACGAATTTCTCACAACTTCTAGTTTTTTCGTTACTATTGACACGAATTTCATCTTCTCATATTAGATCGAATTTTGATTGGATCAAAAAACAAAAAAATACGACCTAATTAATTTTGCACGTTCTTTCGATTTCCTACGATAAAAAAAACTAGCGTATTCGTCCCAATTACAGATGTATGACTTCAATAGACATTTTTACTCGCACACTATCGTTATATATTGCAGTTCATTTTGTCAATTATGACTCAAGAAAGTAATGAAATCTAAAATCAAAAGCCAAGTATCCTACTACTAAACATATATTTTTGCGAATTACATCCACAATCAATTGTATGTCAAGTAAAAATCTAAATGGTGGAAATAAAATTAAATAAAAAATTGCTCCTCGAGCATAGTGAAAAATAGACCTTTGAAAAAGGTATATGTGGACGACAAGTATGTTCCGTATCCTTTGGTTCGCTGTTGGATAAACTTTTATTCTACTCAATTTCTTTAAGTAGAAAGAAAGTTGAAAATGTCTCGTCAATTTCAGTCCATTCAAATGCATATAAGATAGTATTCACAAAATTTGAAGCCTTCTTTCAACCTCATGTTTTTCTGTTACGGATTTTGAACTAATAACCTGAATATTAAATACAGTAATATGAAATCCAATTATACATTCCAGTTTACTTTGTCATTGGTAATACAAGAAATGCATATAAGTACTACAAAACATGCATATAAGTACTGAAATCGAGCATCAAATGCCAAGTATCCAGTATGATTATTCATCCGACTACACAATGAATATTTTTCCAATGTACACTTGATCCTTGCCACCATTGAAAATGACAATGCAGATCAATTTGCTAATGTTAAGATAAGAAAGTACTGAAATCACAAATGCATGTCAAGTACTTAACTCATATAATTTTGTATAAGTTTAGTAGAAAAATTATAGATGGTTGAAATCAATTAAAATACTCCTCGAGCAATTTTTCTTTTTCATAGTAAAAAATGAACCTTTGAAAAAGGTATACGTGGACGACAAGTATGTTCGGTATCCTTTGGTTTGTAGTCGGATAAACATTAATTCTACTCAATTTCTTGAAATAGAAAGAACTTTGAAAATGTCTTCAATTTCAGTCCATTCAAATGCATATAAGATAGTATTGAATAAATTCTTAGGAGACTAAATTTTTCCATGCAAAAAGAAATTTGGAAATGTCTGTTTAATCTCAGTCCATCCAAATGCATATAAGGTTAATTAATATGATTCAAATCTAATATATTTTTTGTGAATACAGATCCATCACTTCAATAAACATATTTACCAAAACACTATCATTATATATTCTAGTTCATTTTTTCAATGATGACATGAGAAAGTAGCGAAATCTAGCATCAACTGACAAGTATCCAACTAATGTGATTAGCCTTATACAGAACTAATATTTTTTCAAAGTATACCTTAACCCTTTGCGGCATGGTGGTTAATATATTAACCACCTATTTCATCCAAGATTTTTATTTATAAAAATTGTATTTATCGGTGTATATGAATGGTAATAGATTCTCCTGATAGCTAGGAAGTTTCTCTACAATACTAATTAACAAAAATTGATATTTTATTTGTTGTTAGATAGTTATAAATAAACAAATTGCGAAAAAATGAGATTTTTTAGGAAAAAATCATTTTCCAGCTCATTTGTCGTTCGATTTTCATGAAAATTTGTATCTTAGGGTTTTGATTGTTGCTGATTACGAATCTGTGGTCAGATTTTCAAAAATCAAAATGGCGGATTCAAAATGGTGGACCAAAACTTTAAAAATAACGTATTTTTGTCAAAAATGTTCAATCAGGGGTTTTTGGGGTCGCTGATTATGAATATGCAATTACAAATATGATTTTCTCAAATCCAATATGGCGAATTCAAAATGGCGGGCCAAAATTTTTAAAAATAGCGTATATTTGTCTGAAAATTTTTTTCTCAGGGGTTATTAGGATCGCTGATAATGAATATGATATCAGTTTTACAATTTTCCTACATTCAAGATGGCGGAATAAACATGGCAGACTGGAAATTCCAAAAATAACGTAATCCATGCTGAAAATCTACTCGCGCGGAATTTTCGAGGAAGCTGTAAATAAGTTTGATGTTATATTCGTATTCTTAGATCCTGAAAACCCTCGGGAAACTTTTTTAGACAAAAATATACAACGATCTTAAAAATTCCCGAATTACGATTTTCACATACGAACACGTTGCTTCTCAATTTTTAATATACTATTTTGGAGTTCAAAAATTGAAATTTTAATTGTAGATTCTTATTCAGTAACTCTAAATACTTCCGAGTAAAAAATTCCATCTTGCTTCGATTGCATTGCATTTCATTATGCGTAAGAAGCCAAACTTACACTACTAGTTTTTGAATTATTGAATAATCTTCAAGTACTGAAAATAAATATTCATAAAAAAAATGACTAATTTTTTTATTTTACAACTCTGTAAAAAGATATTACTTATTACTTATTTAAAATAATTATAATCAAAAATTCCATAATTCACGTGAATATTTTTTCCTAACTTTTGCTTGTTGGAAATCCTATTTGAGTGTCAGGCTAACAAAATTGAGAAAAATTTATGTTAGCAAGTTCTCTCGTAGAACAAAAATCATTTATCTCCATCCCTCACTGTTACACTAAGTTGTACCTATTGCGTATATTCAGCTCTCAAGACATTATTTCATAAAACTTCAAATTATGGATGAAATCGCTGATATTCCCAGTGATTCTGAATCTGTTGATGGATTGTGTGATGATGATGAATTGGAGAATGACGATATCGATATTAAATTTGATCAAATTTGGTTGACTTTCAAAAATTTTGTCCGCCATCTTGGATCCGCCATTTTGGATTTTGAAAAACTAACCTCAGATTCGTGATCAGAGACCTCAAAAACCCCTGTGTACCAGATTAGATCAAATTCGGTTGAATTTCAAAAATTTTGTCCGCCATCTTAGATCCGCCATTTTGAATTTTGAAAAATTAACCTCAGATTCGTGATCAGAGACCTTCAAAACCCCTGTATACCAAATTTGATAAAATTTGGTTGACTTTCAAAAATTTTGTCCGCCATCTTGGATCCGCCATTTTGGATTTTGAAAAACTAACCTCAGATTCGTGATCAGAGACCTCAAAAACCCCTGTGTACCAGATTAGATCAAATTCGGTTGACTTTCAAAAATTTTGTCCGCCATCTTGGATCCGCGATCCGCCATTTTGAATTTTGAAAAACTAACCTCAGATTCGTGATCAGCGACCCCAAAAACCCCCGAGTACGAAAATTCAGACCAAAATATGCAGTAGAAAAAAGCATGCCTCAAAGGGTTAAAGCAATTGTTGCACGACCTGTTATCAAATATCAATATCAAGTCTCCAGATCAATTCATCCATGTTCCGATAGAATATACTGAAATCAAAAATCCATGTCAAGTAGCTACATACATTTTAAACACATCTACCAATGTAGAAATGGAAAGTACTAAAATCACAATTCTATGTCAAGTAGTACCACTTTGTAAGGTTTCAGTATTAAATTTATAATAATTTGAAATCAAATAAAATACTCGATAATCGAAATTATCTTTCTCATAGTACAACTGACGTTATTCTACTAGAATCTCAAATCCCAATGATAACTACATGAATGGAATTTTTACATTACAATTCTCAATGTTTGAATGTTACAATTGTACATCATGATATTATTTTCATTCTTCAATTAAAATGTATTTATTTTGTTTCCCTCCTTTTTTTCATTTTTTTGAGTCAATGGAATTAACAAATACATACTTGCCACGGGCCCGTTTTTCACAGATTCCGATGAGATTCACCTATGATACGATTCTTAGATACATCATTCATGCAAAAAAACTAGCCACTGCATGTAATATACAAAATGCTGATCAAACACGGGAAGTGAAGCATGAAAATTTTGGATAACGTTCGATGCTCAATGCTTCTTGAATCTACCTTTCCGCAAGTAACAAAAGGAATAAAGAATTTCCATCCTTCAAACATGTCTTAAACGTCCCTTGGTAAAATCTTTAGTTCTATGTTCATCGTTTACATTGGGTAATCTCACTTCTATGGAAGAACATCTAGAACATCATTTGAGTAACAGAATTTTATTTTTTTCAAAAGTTGGCAAAACAGTATTGTCGTGTCCGGCCTGAAGGGCGGACTAGTATTATAAAGAAAAGAAAGAGAAACGCTCTAGGCCCTGGCCTTTCTTGTGCCTGCTTACCTTGTTTGTTATCCCGCTGACAATAATGTTTAAGTTAGTCTCGAGGATCAACAAGCTAGCCTCAAAGAAATCACGAAGATTAACACGTTAATCCCGAAGATTAACACGTTAATCACGAAGATTAACACGTTAATCCGGGGTGGTGAGTTGATACGTTAATCACGGAGATTAACACGCTAATCGTGAAGATTAACACGTTAATCACAAAGATTAACACGTTATTCGCAAGGGTTAACACGCGAAGCGAGATCGGGAATGTTATAGTTATGAATTTACTTTAAGAATACAATTATTAGACGGAGAGAGGGAAAATTCAGAAGAGTAGATGTAATTATTATTAGGTTTATTATAATATATAGAGAAATGGAGAAATACAATATTTTATAATATACTCGGTAGTATCGTACGATATTATGATATTGCGCTAAGTCGCGAAGGGGCGATATAACTTATACTATACTTATACTAACCGTATGAGGTTCCAAGTCATACGTTTATTTAAACAAATGGTATAATTATTACAGATAACGGTACGAGTTTCCAAGTCGTACAATAAGGGGAAATAAAATATATATATAATTTTAAAATAACTTATCCTTACAATCGGAAGATTGGCGACAGAATTCGTCGAGTAGCGCACGTGGAAAACACTACGTCTTTTCACTTAACCTACACTTATAGTCACTAACTTAAAGTCACTAAGGCGGAGGGTTTCGAGGTCGTCCTCTTGACGTCGCGTCCAACGACGGGTAACCAGAGCTTCTTCTACACCTGCACGAGACGGCTGGGCGGATAGTTAGTACGACGAGTCCGCGAAGGAGCTCGTATTTAATGTCTCGGCTTGTGTCAGGTGCAAAAGTCAGCCCGATCTGTCGACCAATCGGGGAGCGCGACGCGTCAACCGGACGATCGCGAAGAAACGGCGTCGTATGGCAAATCATCACCTGCGGAGATGGTTACGGGGGTTCCAGGTCGCAAAGAGTTAACACTGGTATTTTGCAAAGCCTGTTCCGATTTATATTGAGCTAACATATATAATACATCGGCTTGGTTAGTTGTAGGTAAATGGTCAAGTTTTTCCAGTTCTATGGCCTTGCTCAGAGATCCGTCGAAGGTAATACAGGAGGCTAACTGAGAGCGCCATCCTCTTGGAAGACCTGAAATAAATACTTCCTTTGCCAGTGTTAATCTTCGAAAATGTCGTGTCCGGCCTGAAGGGTGGACTGGTATTATAGATAAAAGAAAGGGAAACGCTCTAGGCCCTGGCCTTTCTTGTGCCTGCTTACCTTGTTTGTTATCCCGCTGACAATAATGTTTAAATTAGTCTCGAGGATTAACAAGCTAGCCTCAAAGATTAACACGTTAATCACGAAGATTAACACGTTAATCCCGAAGATTAACACGTTAATCCCGAAGATTAACACGTTAATCACGAAGATTAACACGTTAATCCGGGGTGGAGAGTTGATACGTTAATCACGGAGATTAACACGTTAATCACAAAGATTAACACGTTAATCGAAAAATGAACTCGTGAAGCGAAATCGGGTGGAATATTATAGTTGTGAATTTACTTTAATAATACAATTGTTAAACGGAGAGAGGGGAAATTTAGAAAAGTAGATGTAAATGTTATTAGATTTATTATAATAGGTAGAGAAACGGCGAAATACAATATTTTATAACATATTCGATAGTATCATACGATGTTACTATATTACGCTAAGTCGCGAAGGGGCGATATAACTTATAATATACTTATACTTATTAAATTACCTTACAATCGGAAGATTGGCGACAGAATTCGTGTCTAAGTTGCGCACATGAAAAACACTACGTCCTTTCACTTAACCTACACTTATAGTCACTAACTTAGAGTCACTAAGGCGGAGGTTTTCGAGGTCGTCCTCTTGACGTCGCGTCCAACGACGGGTAACCAGAGCTTCTTTTACACCTGCACGAGACGGCTGGGCGGATAGTTAGTACCCAGACCTTTCGTCATTAACATGATGGGCCTTTGTCTGTTGGAGTGTGCTGGTCGAGTTGAGTCGTGTGGCAGCTTCTAGGGTATCGAGTGTCTGAAATTCACGAGATTTCATTCGTAAGCTCGTTTTACTCTATCCATGTGAACGAGTGCGATCTTTCCATTAGGAGATTCAATCAGTACGTCATTATTATAATGTATCTCTTTTACGGTAAAAGTTCCGTTGAAAAATGCGTCCAGCTTGCCCTTGCGAGCTTCCTTTTTCACGTAGACTTTCATACCGACGGTTAAATTCTGCGGTTTCGCGGTTTTATCGTAATCCTTTTTATATTTACGTTTAGCGTTAATCAAGTTGTTTCGGGCAATATCTTTTATTTCTCTAAGTCTATCTATCAAATTTTTGAGGTATGAGTGATATGTTTCCAATTCATACTCATTGGGTAGTCTCACGGGAGTTCGGCAAGTTCGGCCGAAAACAACTTCGAAAGGAGTAAAATTGGTCGCTCGATGCACCGAAGTGTTATACTCGTGTATGGCAAAAGGTACAAGTTTATCCCAATCTAATTGAGTTCCTGCTCGAGTTCGCAGAAAACTGTTTAGTAGTGAGTGGCTTCGTTCTAGCGATCCGTTGGATTGTGGATGATAGGCTGTGGTAGTGGCTAATTTAAACCCAAAGATGTTGGCAAATTCTGATAATAGTTTATTTTTGAAGCTGGTTCCCCGATCGCTGATGATTATCTTCGGTACTCCGAACAGAGATATTAAGTTTCGGGCGATAGCATCGGCGACAGTTACTGCAGATATATTGGGTACGGGGACGGCAATGCAAAACTTGGATAATAAGCATTGCATAGTCAAAACATGCTTGTTCCCGCTGGTGGTGGTTTGAAACGGTCCCACCGTGTCGACTGCAACTTTTGAAAATACTTCGTGAGGAGTATCCGTGATTACCATTGGCTCTTTAGTTCGCCAATTGACGGCTTTGGAAACTTGACATGTTTTACAATGGCGTATGTAATCCTCAATATCCTCTCTCATGTTTTTCCAATAATATTTATCTCGTATTCGGCGGTAAGTTTTTTGAATTCCCCTGTGACCTCCAAATAGGCTGTTATGCAGATCTTCAATGATGATGGGCTTCATATGGTCAGGGGGCGCCGAACAGGAGCCGAAACATACTGTAATAACTAAAGGCAAGTCTCCTAATTCTTGGGTTAAAATTTGAGGAAAAATTCCTCGCGGCACAGAGTCGGTAATCTCTCCGTGCCTTGCGAGCCGGAATGACTGTATTTTATGGGTTTGTAATGCTAATGCTAGATTTTTAAAACAGGTCGTAAGATTTGAGGGCAAAATATCGCTGTTGGAGGATTCGCAAGCGACGAGGCTTAAAATATACCTTTTTCGGTGCTTAGAAATTATTGCGTCGCCAACTTTAGGTGATTGTTTCATTAGATCTTCAGAAGATATAGCGTTTATATCGGTTAATAATTTATTGTTAACCGAATTCAACTTTACATCTTCTGATATAAAATGAACTATATTATCCTTGAGATAAGTCAGGGATTCTCTCGTGGTTAATATTTGCAAAGATTTTAGAATAGCAGTTGCGTTAATTTCGGGTTGAATTTTAGTACTACCGGAGCAGTTACCCTTCTGAGTCTCCTGCTTCGCTAATTTTCGAAGAGTGGGAGTAGTTGTTAATCCATGTGCTGCCACAGACGGTTCGGGGTTAACCTCCTGTGGATTAACATCGGCATTGAGGGAATCTCTTGGCGTTATCGTATGAGGTAACTGGTTGAAAGT
Organism: Aphelinus atriplicis; assembly: GCA_020882685.1. NCBI lineage: Eukaryota > Metazoa > Arthropoda > Insecta > Hymenoptera > Aphelinidae > Aphelinus > Aphelinus atriplicis. The sequence goes on from JAJGQD010000093.1 coordinate 238,548, forward strand.
TACGCGTCGTTTCTGATGTTGTCTGAGAGGGGAGGCGAGAGATGTTTTCGTACTTTCTTCGGATTCCGAGTCGGTTTCTTCTTCGCTATCCTCTTGATGTATGGTAGATAAGTTTTGCCAGCCCGATATTTCGCAGGGAGGAGAGTCATTGGGATTAACCGTAGGGATTAACGACGAGCGAGCTCTGTGTTTCGGTATCGGGGATTTCGCGCGCGGTAACAATTTTCGGTTTTCTTTCCATTGGGATATTATTTCCTCGTCCACAGTTTCCTTGGCTGGGGAGGCTGGGGCGGAGCTGCTCTTCGGTGGAAGGGTTGATTCCGGATCATAAGGAGATTCCGCTGGGTCTCTCTCCGCAAGTGAATCCCACCAAAAGGTACCTTGCAGGAGGCTCGATTTAATATGCTGTATTCTATCAGTAGATAAAGAATTGGGCGCCGCATCTTTAGATGTATTTGCATTCTCTTGTTGTCCTGTAGAACGCCGCATGGTAGATTGGAAAATAGGTCTCCGAATATCCATTTCGGTAGAGGAAGAAGAGTCCGAATTTTTGATCGAGTTTAGTTTCGTATCTGAGGGTTTCGTGGTCTCATTAAACACGTCGTCGAACTCGCTTTCTCCGGTACATCGAGATATTAGATTAGAATCGCTGAAGGTGGTGTCGCTTTCAGTTGATTCTGAAGGCTGAATCAATTCGGGGAGGAGAGCTCTATCCTTGAGTGGGAGTGGGATTCCTACTGGTTCTGACGAGAAATTTTCCGAGCAACTCTCGCTATCTACTTCGGTTGATAATTCAGTCGTATCTTGGCTAGAGATATTTGATTGGGTAACAGGACCGAGAGTAGCAATTTTAATCGGTTCTCTCCTTCTGAGGGCTAGCCTTTTTGCAATTGTACTTGCATTTGAGTCGGCTTGCCCGCCCGTTACTGGGGGTGTCGGGGGTCGGGTTCTGGAGCCGATGGGTCTGCCTCGTTTCTTCTTTACTTCTTGAATCGCGGAAATGGACTCGGAGCCGCTGGCTTCGCTTAGGCTTCGGGCCTTTTTGGCGCGGGCTAATGATGTTTTAGTAGGTTTAGGTACAAGAGGCAGCATACGTACTGAAAGTTTTTCTATTTCCTCTTGTTCTTTCGGGGGTAATTTCCGGGTGTTATCGATTGGGTTTCGTGAGAGGGCGTCGGCATTGGAATTGAGTCTACCTGGTTTGTATTTGAAGGTATAATTGTAGCCACGTAATTTAACCCTCCATCTGTTCAATCGACTCATTGGATCCTTAATTGATTCGATATAAGTTAAAGGTTCGTGGTCTCCGATTATAATAAAATCTTGGGCGTATAAATAATGTCTGAAGTATTGAACGGAATATACGACTGCTAAGCATTCCTTTTCCGTAGTAGAGTAGTTCCTTTCTGCTTTATTAAGAGTTCGGGACATATACGCTATTGGGTGTTCTTCGTTTTCTTCGTTTACTTGACTTAGCACTGCTCCTATGGCGTAATTTGAGGCGTCGGTGGTCAAAATAAAAGGTCGGGTCATATCTGCGGGAGCTAATACTGGGGCTGTACTCAAGGCGGTTTTTAAACATTCGAAGCTGGCCTGCTGATCGGGTCCCCAGGTGAATTCTCGTCCTTTTCCCAAGAGATCATTCATTGATTTAGCCTTTTCGGAAAAATGCTGTATAAATTTCCGATAGAAAGATGACAACCCTAAAAAGGATCTTACCTCGGTTAAGTTAGTGGGAGTAGGGAACTCGGTTACGGCTTGCACCAATTCGGGGTTAGGTTAGGCCTGCTGATCGGGTCCCCAGGTGAATTCTCGTCCTTTTCCCAAGAGATCATTCATTGATTTAGCCTTTTCGGAAAAATGCTGTATAAATTTCCGATAGAAAGATGACAACCCTAAAAAGGATCTTACCTCGGTTAAGTTAGTGGGAGTAGGGAACTCGGTTACGGCTTGCACCAATTCGGGGTTAGGTTTTATGCCTTCATTATCTATTTTGTAACCTAGGAAAATAACTTCGGGAGTTAGGACTTGACATTTGTTGATTTGTAATTTCAATCCAGCCTTTTCCAAACGCGAAAATACTTCGGTTATCTTTCTGCGATGTTCATCGAGAGAATTTGCAAAAATTATGATGTCGTCGAGGTATGCAAAAATTTCTATCCCCTGCAGTCCTAAAAGTACGGTGTCCATTAACCGCTGAAAGGTAGGTGGTGCTCCGCATAAACCGAAGGGCATAGATATCCATTCATAATGACCGTAGGGGGTTGTGAATGCGGTTTTATGTCGATCTTTTTCCTCGACGGGGAGTTGGTGAAACCCGTTTACCAGGTCGCAGACCGAGAAATATTTAGCCTTTCCCATAGTTTCCAATATTTCATGTATGTTGGGCAGTGGGTATCTATCTTTCACGGTTTTAGCATTTAATTTCCTATAATCGATGACTAACCTATGCTTGAGTGTTCCGTCCTGACTCTTCTTTGGCACTATCCATAGACTACTGTTCCACGGGCTTTTAGAAGGTCGTATCCTATTGTCATCGATTAGTTTTTAAATTTGGTCACGTACTTCCGAATGTAAACCAGGGGATATGCGATATTGCCGTGTGAATTCGGGAGAGTCATCAGTAGTGGGAATTCTATGATATACGCTGTTAGTTCGAGGCGGCGCGTCTCCCGGGAGTGAAAAGAGATAAGGAAATTGCGTAGCGATGTCTTTGATTTGTTTGGAATCTTCTTTGGAATGATGATCTTTTTTTAACGTTTTTCGTATCAACTTGATGCGTTCTTTCAGGCCCAGAGGTGGTCCAGGGTTTATTTCCGGTTCGGATTCAAGAAACGAGTCGGAAGCATCGTCTATGTCGAAAGGTTCCAGGTGTTGGGCGGGGATTTCGATATCCATGTATTCTTCATTCGTGTTGATAGCTAAAGCATAGCAGATCTTATCTTTTACCGTTACGGCGGCTTCTCCCAAGAATACTCCGGGAAGAGTGTCGACTCTAGGCAAGTAGAAATCCTCCGTCTGCACATTTTTCGGCCGATGCCGATGACCGCTGGCCTTCCGCGGCACGTGCGCGGGACGCTAAACCTCCCCCCCGAGAATATTCTCGCCCCGAGAATGGAATGGGATGGTAGAGATGTTAGTGTTGTGAATAGGAGATGTTCATTGGTCTCGGCGGCAGAACCCGCACACGTAACGTTCTAGGTCGATATCCTTCGGAATGCAAATTTCTTCTCCATGAAAAATTTCGCACACGGTGCAACGACGCCATCCAGGATTTTCTTGGTGGCCGGGTTCCTTACACTGAGAGCAGATGGTCCCCTTTTCCACTTTCGCTTCGAAGTTCGTTTGCGCAGTTTTCTTTTTGTTCATTTTTCGCTTGGCCTTGACGGCTTTCTTTGCCCGCTCATTTCGGATGTGCCAATTCTCCCAGTGTTGCTCCTGTTCTCTGGCGGGCAACTTTTCTATTTCGGCCTTAGTCAACCTATTCGATGTACCTTTCCGCTTTTTTGGTTCACTGATGGAGCAGGGGGGGTGGATTTGGTGAGGGACTTGTCGATTTGGTGGCTCTCATTCCGGTTTCAATTGCCTTGATGAGTCCTTCGGCTGTTTGTTGTACCAGGTGTGTCTTGTTGTCGTTGAATTTTTGCATCGGTTTTTCTAAATTTTTGGCAGGTGGCGTTTGATCCAAAAATAAATCTTGTCTTGGAGGTGGTGTCTCTCCGCGGGGAGTGATTGGCCTTGAAGACTCCGAAAGATATGACGATATGGGGGAATATGCTCGTCCATTTCCTGCGCTGCTGGTAGTAGGCTGCTCCAGGAAACGGTTCACATGTCCCGATCGTCCTGCTTCTAGCTGTGACAGCTGCGAGGCGGTCACGACTGTGATGGACGAGTCGTTTATATCTACGTTATATGTCTGCGTAGTTTTCCTCGGGGTGTCGGTGGGTGAAAGGTGGCTCTCTTTCTGCTCGTTCGCCTGGGTAGATGATCCCAGAATTTCCGAGACCTTTGGCAGTCGTGCATCATTGGTTAAAATGGCACGTGCCTGGATGCAGGATGTAGCTTGCGGTTTCGCGGGGAGCAGGACTTGGCGAGGGTGAGTAACAGCCAGGTCCAGGGCATTGAGCCGCGAGCGAGCGTTTATTAGGGCCGGTGTTGTCATCCAAGGTCGCTCTCTGAGTACTCTCAGCTCGGCTTGGAGTAGCTCGCTTACCGAGGCTCGCATTTCCCGAGCGTTGTCTGCCAACAATTCCCTTTGTCGTTTATACGCTCTTTCGATACACGCTAAATATTTTTCCATGTCTCCTATGTAGACGTTAGCCGCTCGGAGGATGAGTTAGTACTGAGCGTTTGAGTTCGACCGAGAGAGCATGACCCACGATGCTTGGACTTCTCCTGTATCTCTAGAATGCCTCCGGTAGCCTAGAGTGAGGCTGATTACCGCTGACAACTGCGTTTAGGATTAAGATAAAAGAAACGGATTGAGAGTCCGATTCCTGGGAGAGTTGCATAGGTCGTTCGCGCCGTGCTTTATCTAATCCCGTTTTTGACATCGGATACTTAATCACTTAATAACGTCGGCATTTGAACAATTTGAAAAAGCTTCTTTTACTTATACCTTATGTTCTAATCTCAACGAAATGTTTCCACCGATATTATTCGGCAGATTCTCGGTGTTTTCAAAACTTACATATTTGGTTAAATTTTATATTTTCACATGGCTGATCCCATGATTATATACTTTGATCATAAATTTTTGACATATTACTGCAATTCTATACTGAAATTTCTCTAGGGCTAAAGTGAATTTCTATCGATAAAGGTAAACTATAAGATTTTAGGACAACAAAATAGCCTTACGAATTTCTCGGTTCTATTTCAATGGTGTCTTAATTTCATTACGATGTTTAATTTCAAGGACATGAATTCCCATGGCCTTTTAACAAATAGTTTAGGGGTCATGTTCGACTGGTTCAGCGCTTAAATCGATGAGTAGAACTAGAGACGATCTGATTTTGATACTACTGTGCTTCGCTCTTCTCTAATAATTTTTTTTCTGAGGTGGATAATATTCTTGATATTTGAAACAGGAAGTGGGAGAGGTTGGAGAGTTGGGTGAATATGAGTCCTGTCACTGAACAATTTTCATCAAAATAGTAAGGATCTCGGAACTTGCTCACGTCAGTATCAATGATGGAAATTGGAATCATAATTATAGAGAAATTGGGTTTGGGGGTAATACGTACTCATGAATCGGGTTGGTTATTATTTACCGCTTAGAGAATGGAGACGAAGGTTTAATTTGCTCTTCGACGACAGCTTTTCCTTGTGAACGAATCAGTATTTCACGTTAGAGAGGATTATAAATTTTTAATGACGATAGGTTGGTTGGTTCAAATTTTCTTTTGTATCGGTATACTACAATTTTCGTAGAGTTTGAACAATTCATCCGAATTACAGATATGTTAACGTTGCTTACCTTGTTAATCAAATTGCTACTCACATCATTTTAGAGGACAAGCATATATATATATATATATATATATATATATATATATATATATATATATATATATATATATATATATATATATATATATATTATATATATATATATATATACATACATACGTACATACACATACACATACATATACACATATATACATACATATACATACACATACATATATACATATATATATATATATATACATCGTTGGTCACTACTTTCCTCGGCATTATAGCTGAATTTAATATGTTTACATCAAAATACGTAGAAATTGGCTCATGAGGGGATTAATGATTCACGTATGTATCTGTCATGAAATTGTTTGTTCTCTTCAAATGCCGAATAAACGAAAAGTAACAGAGACTCTCAACTCAGGAAATAAACGTCAACATATATAAAAAAATTTCTTTAAATCTACGAAAGACGTTGAACGTAGTCAGAATAACAAAAAGAACAAAATTAAAGAAAAATTGAATAAATTTACATATGCCAATGATGTGGATCGTGAGCATGAAAATGAAGAAGAATTGTGCAGTGATATTATTATTAAAGCTTCGCCTTCGTCAAGCTTAATATTCAATGATAACTTTAGACCAGGTAACGCTTGAATATGAATTCGTTTAATGAACAATCACTGTTGAAGAAAAATAATGAATTGATATTATGGAAGTTTTTTTTTTTTTTTTTTAAACTAGTCACAGAAAATTCTGAGATATTTTCGAAAGATTCCCTAAGAAGCGGTGACGGAAGTATAATAGTCAATCCAATCCAAGCGACTGCTTAGATAGTTCTTTGCGAATTGATGATGTGAAATTCGGGTAGATTTTTCGGAAATTTGTTTCGAGAACTGATAAAATAAATGATAAATTGAAATGATAACTAAATGTGAATGCAATACAGGTGATCCAAAATCCAACAGTGAACTCGAAATTCTACAGGCGAATAGATTGGGAAAACGATTGATACTAATGATAATATTGATAAATCGGATGAAATAAAAATTACCGATGTATCAAATACGGATGTCTTTGTAAATCGATTGTTTAAGAAACCGCCAGATCGTTATTCTTTCCAGATAATCATGATAAGTCAGTTATTCTACTATTTTTATATTTAAAACGATTTAATTACTTCGTAATTTTTTTTCTTTTAATAATACTCTCGAATATTTGAGGATTATACCAAATAGAATTTGGATTAGAATTTTAATACCTGTGTAGTTAACATTTTCAATAAATTCAAATGGTTTTTTTTTTTTTTTTTTTTTTTTTTTTAAACGTGATAATTATTTATAACTAAAATCATTTGTATTGTTTTCGGTTTCGAAAACTCAAAATCTTGGAAGAATTTGAAACTCAAAAATATAATTTTACAGTACTATATTATTTGGAATATAATCGCACAGTGCAGTTGCCAATAACATACTTGGGCGACATGATGCATTCGCTATAGGTTCGTGCGCCAACGCGCCCCAGTGTGGAATTGGCAATTTTCCGTGCTTATTACACAATGCACTATTATCAATATCAATATTACGAGTTTTTCCAAATGAATGAATTGGTAGGAATTGAATTTCAAATAATTGTCGTTACTAGATTTTATAACTTAGTACAGACAAACATACGTTTGAAATATATGTAAGCTTTCATAAGCAAAGTTAGTTTTTCTGATTTTCCATTTTAATTTAAACATTTTTTTTTCTTTTTTTTTTTTATCGTCAATCAAAGAATCATAAACAAATATGAAAATGAAACAATACTGATTTTATAGATTTTCTTTATTCTACAGACAATTCAAAGAGTATTCGGTTAAATTCAACAGTACTGAAAACCGGTATCCAAAGGCAGTCATCAGATAATGCTGAAAATGTCAAACCGAATGTTTCTGATGTGACACGTGATATTGGAAACTACACAAGGATGTCCGTAAATGATTTTGGAAAAAAAGAGTTACTACAAAATTCTTGGACTCCTCCAAAAATTATAAGTTTCCATTTTTGTCCCATAACGAGAGAGGTAAAGATGATAAGAGATATGCAAGTCGAAATAAATTGGTTGTGCAACCATTAGATAACTTCACTAAACTCTATGGAAATGACGGGCATCTTGCAGTTCAATGCGAGTCGGGAATATCACAAAAATTCTGTGGCAGCTGGTAAAGAGATTCTGAAAGTACAAGAAGGGTTTGAATCAAATGTAATTAATCGTATCAATAGGGAACTAATCAAGCAAGCCACTAAAAAACAGTAATCCTTCTAGGCAGACAAAACATCTCATTTCGTGGCCACCGTGATGATGGTCCGTTAAATCTTTACAATGATAATGTTCATAATGAAGGCAATTTTAGCGAAATATTAAAGTATCGAATTCAAGAGGGAGATACTCAACTAAAACTCATTTCGAACAATCGTCTCGTGCTCGATCTACATATATAAGCAAGACAACTCAGAATGAATTAATACAATTTTTGTGGTGAAGAAATACCGTTTACTGTTATTGATCGCATTAAGAAAGCAAAATTTTACAGTATCACGTTCGACGAGACGACTGATATATCTCATATTTCTCAAGTGACTCTCGTATTTAGGTACGTTTCGAATGGTAGGATACGAGAGGATTTTGTTAAACTTGCAGATTGTCAAAAAGAAACAAGTCAAATTGATTTGAAATCAGCTAAGGATTTACTAAAAGATACTTTGAAAATTCAAAAAAAAACACGA
>JAJGQD010000094.1:0-18450 GCA_020882685.1 Aphelinus atriplicis
ATAATCTTTTGCATCTTCACCTTTGCAAACCTTAGCGATACTTTTAGATAAGGTCTGGAACAATGTTTGTAGGAAGCTAAAATAGAACATTAATGATAATAAGAAAGTATCTAAATGTTGAGTATCATTCACTGACAATACTTAAGTATTTTTCAATCCACTCATAGTGTTTTTGTTCAAAATAATGATCTACAGTAAAATCACATAATTTGAATCGATCAAACAGTTAAGGTTTTCCTTGATTTGCCTCATCATATTCATAGCAATGAATAAACTTTCTACCAGTCCAGTTTTTATTTAGTACATCTGAAATGATTTTTTCATCAACTTTAACTGTTGAATTTATTAGTATCAGACGTGAATGTACGGTCGAAATCCAACCTTACGCTGGATTTCGTGAATTCAAAAATTGATTCAATGGATAGGATAGAGGATAGGGTGAAATAAAAAGGCAGAATGTTAGGGTCGTAATATATAAATATATATTAGACCCAGAGAAGAAAGACCTTGCGGCCAAAACTCCTCGACAAAGATGAAGATGAATATTTACAAATGAAGGTGTGAGTAGGGAATGTGTATGAGTGTGCGTTTTCGTGTGTGTGTGTGTGTGTGTGTGCGGTAGCTAGCCGCGTCGTATCGAATGGAGTGTTTTCGCTGTGGAAAACACTCCGCAGATCACTAGGGATCGCAGTGTAGGCGGTGGTATGCCGCTGCTGAGACTGTGCTCCGATTAGAATGGAGTGTTTTCGCTGTGGAAAACACTCCGCAGATCACAAGGGATCGCAGATCGTGTGCGCGTGGAATTGCCGAGAGATCGGCTAAGATCCGTTCGCGACGAATCCGAGAGATCGGATCGCGTTCAACGCGTTGCTCTATTTTATGCGGTTAGAAAAGGGAAAAGAAGAGACACTGAGAAGAACTATCGCGACAAGAGGTTAATGAGGGGCGCCGGTTATAGGTGCTGATCGTTCGAGTGGACTCGATATACTAACGAAAATGACTGCGCGCGCGGTCCTCGCGCGTATTCTTTTTGTCCCCCACCCCTAAGACGGAAGCGGCGATTCATTAGCGGGCGCGAAAACTCCGACCGACACCCCGTGAGCCCGCGCTTATATAGAGGGAGGCACGCGCGCTTCTCCGGAAAGGCGTACGGCCTTGCAACGTCGCGAATCCGACTGACGGCGAATACGATTCGACGGAACATACTCCCCCCGTTGCGAGAGAAACGAGGAAGAAAATTTATATGAGAAAAGAGTGAAGTGTGATGTGTGTATATTGGGGGATGTGAGTGTATACATCAATATATACATATTGATTCAGGCCTCGCTTGGAAGAGGGCATAGTTGGGTGATGTTTCTCTTGTAGGTACCCTGGGCGGTTTTGATCGTTGCGACTCTGATGATCCCGTCGCTTCCTGGATGCACCTCGACGACCACTCCCAGTTGCCACCGCATACAGGGTTGATTTTTGTCAACGACAATGACGACGGAATTAGGCTTGAGTTCGCCCTTGCCGGTGTGCCATTTCTGGCGTTTTTGGAGTTCGCCTAAATATTCCAAGTGCCATTTCTTCCAGAAATCTTGGCGCGCCTTGGATACAAATCGCCAAACGGATAGTCGATTATCTGGAACAGAAGCGTAATTATCCTCGGGCAGCATCGTGAGGGGGCGACCGACTAAAATATGCGCAGGTGTTAGAGCGATAGGGTCGTTGGGATCGGAAGAAATCGAACACAGTGGACGCGAGTTCAAAATCGCTTCAATTTCGATCGCGAGCGTGTTGATAACTTCGAAGGTGTGTAATTGATCACCTACGACCCGTTTGAAGTGGTGTTTAAACGATTTTACGGCAGCCTCCCAGATGCCACCGAAATGAGGGGATAGTGGCGGATTGAAGTGCCATATTATATTTTTACGAACGGCGTGACTGTTCACCTCATCTCGGAACTGCTTCGAACCGAACAAAAGATACAATTCGCGAAGTTGATTGTTCGCACCGACAAAATTGGTCCCGTTATCTGAATAAACGTGTGAAGGGATGGCTCTACGTGCAATGAAGCGCCGGAAAGCACCGAGAAAACCGTCGGTTGTCAAATCGCTTACGATTTCGATGTGTACTGCCTTCGTGGCCATGCAAATGAAAACACAACCGTACGCCTTCACTCGTGTGCGATTCCGGTGTTTCTTTTCCTTAATGAAAATGGGGCCGAAATAATCTATTCCCGTATGATCAAAAGCCGGCGATTCCTTGACGCGAGACTCGGGCAAATTCCCCATCTGTCCCTGCAATGGAATGGGACGGAGACGAACGCAAGTGACGCAATGACGCACGATCTTTCTGACCTGATTTTTCCCATCAAAGAGCCAAAAACGATGCCGAATCGTGTGCAGGGTACTCTGAATACCTGCGTGATAAGCGTTACGATGGACTTCGCTTATAATCAAGTCCGTGACATGATGATGCGATGGTAAAAGAATCGGATGCCTTTGGTCGATGGGAATTTGCGCGTTACGCAATCGGCCGCCAACGCGAAGCAATCCGTGCTCATCAAGATAGGGGTTAAGTGCCGCGAGTCTTGTTCCCTTAGCGCAACCGTTTTTCGCAACGTGTTCGATCTCGGCGTGATATTGTTCGCGCTGAATGATGCGAAGGATTTTAATTTCGGCTTCTAACCTCTCACGTACACTAATGGAAGTTCCCGAGTATAGATTGGATGGACGCATGCGCAAGCAGAACGCGATTGAGTTGAGTAGAGTTGAATACGAAGAGAATCGTTGGAATAAGTCGCAATCGATTTGTGTCGAGAGAAGACACGTGTTTTTTCTTAATCCCGGCAGTTCCGAGACGGTGAGCTCCGCTCCTGCTGGCCACGAATTTTCGGGCTGTTTAAGCCAAGCAGGCCCGTTGAACCAAGATTGGTTCCGCAAGAAATCCGACGGCAGTTGTCCACGTGAAAGCGCGTCGGCTGGATTTTCGCCAGTTCGAACATGACGCCATTCGATTGGGCCTTCGAGGGCCTGTATTTCGGCAACGCGATTTGCTTCGAACGTCTTCAAAGCTTGCGACGGCTTTTTCAGCCAATGTAGAACGATAGTCGAGTCCGACCAGAAAATTACTCGATCTATCGGAAGACCAAGTGACGAGTGTGCCTCAGTGTAAAGACGCGCAAGAACTAGCGCTCCACACAATTCAAGGCGAGGAATTGTTGTTTCCTTTAACGGAGCGACCCGAGATTTCGAGCATGCAAGGCGAACGAGAGTGCGGCCGCGTTTGTCGTTAGATCGAATATAGATGCATGCACCGTATCCCGCTTTACTCGCGTCACAAAACCCGTGTAATTCTATGCGCGTTGGATTTTCAATTAAAAGTCGACGATCGACCGACAAATCGCGTATGAGATTGAGTTGTCCGGTGAATGTGGTCCAAAGTGAGTGTAGCTCTTGAGGCACAGACTCATCCCAATCGACCTTAACCTTCCAGCATTCTTGAATGAGTACCTTCGCAGTTAAGACAACCGGTCCAAGTAGGCCGAGCGGATCAAAAATTTTCGCGATCTCGGAAAGAATGATACGTTTCGTGATTTTACGTGTATCGATTGAATTGACTGTGTAATTCAATTTGTCGTGATGTGAATCCCAAACGACGCCGAGGGTTTTGAGAACGGGATTCTCTTCTACGGCGCAATCTAGATCGAAAATTCGCTCGTCGATGTTATCTAGGGCGTGATGATGATTAGAGGCCCACTGGCGTATGTCGAACCCTCCCAGCCGAAAGAGTCCGATTACCTCGTCACGAATTTCCAAGATCTCGTGAAGTGAATTTGCGCCCGTTAGAAGATTATCCACGTATAAGTCCCTTTTCAAAATTCGAGAAGCTCGAGGAAATTTTGCACTCTCGTCGTCCGCGAGCTGATGAACAGTACGAATCGACAAAAACGATGCGGACGAGACTCCGAACGTCGCCGTATTGAGCTCGAAAACCCTTATTTTTCCTTCGTGATACCAAAAAATGCGTTGAAAACGACGATCATCAGGATGAACAAGTATTTGCCGGTACATCTTCGCAATGTCGGCAGTCAGAACAAAAACATGCGTGCGGAAACGCAACAAATGTCCGAATAATTTGTCCTGGATTGTAGGACCGACCATCAAGGCATCGTTCAATGAGAGGCCCTTGCTTGATTTGGCAGAAGCGTCGAATACTACTCTCACCTTAGTAGTGGTACTGGTGGCCTTCGTGACGGCATGATGCGGCATGTAATAGCCATTTTGCGATTCCGAGCGAACGAGAGACATATGACCGAGCTCAATGTATTCCTGCATAACCCGATCGTACTCGGTTTTGAGGCTTGGGTTCGAATTTAATTTGCGTTGTAAAGAATGGAAACGGCGCAACGCTTGAGTACGAGAATCGCCAAAATCACGAATTTCGCTGCGAAACGGTAGACGTACGACGTATCGACCCGTCGCGTCGCGTCTCGTATTCTCGATGTAGTGAGATTCGCACAGCGCTTCTTCCGATGACTTGGATGATTTGGAATTCGCGTCCTCAATAACCCAAAACCTGGCCAACTGTTCCGAAAGTTCGACCAAGTTACAAGAAACTATCGATTTTGGCTCGTCCCTACTAGCGCCTCCGACGATCACCCAACCGAGCTGCGTTTTTTGCAGTATCAAGTCGCAGTTGTTTTGCGACAGGTTGATTTGACCTATCGAAAGTAGCGATAGCGTGGCACCGGAGCCGATCAAAATATCTACTGGTCGCGGCACGTGGAAATTTGGATCCGCGAGCTTGAGATTACTGGGGATTTTAAATAATTCGCGCGGAAAAGATTCGTCCGGAACTGAATCGGCGATTTTTGGCACGGTCAGAAAAGTGAGGCTCTTCTGAAAGTCTGTATGGATCGAGCGGAGATGTAATTCGACGCTGTTTTTCGATACGGTACGCATCTCGTTTATCGCACCGATTGGAATCGAGCAAGCATGCATAGGTAAATTAAGTTTCCGCGCGAAATCCTCAGTGATGAAGTGAGCAGTCGCGCAGGTATCGAGTAGAGCGCGAGCGTGAGCGTACGCGCCGTTGGCGTCGCGAACGCGAATCATAGCACTCATCATCAGCTGAGAGCGTGGCGCGCGCGAAACCGTGTGAAATGTGCTTCCGGATAGTCACGCCGTAGGTTTTTCTCCGGCCGATTTACCCTTGCCCGAGGTGTTCTTGGGCGGATGCGCGACGCGAGTCGTCGTGGGTTTCTGAGCGTCGGAATGCAAGATCGTATGATGGAATCGATCGCACCGTCTGCAATGCACCGAAGTGCAACGACCCGTATGCGCGCGAAGACAGTTCGTACACAGGCCCTTTGATTTCACGGCCTCCCATCGTTGTTGGATGGAAAGCTTAGCCAACGCAGGGCACCTGTACGTATAGTGATCGGCCTCGCAATACGTGCATGAAATGGAAGAAGACGTCACTAGTACGCGCGCGCCCGATTCCAATTTTCGCGCTTTCGGCGCAGGATTTTCGCGCGGCGCGCGGCGCTTGCCCGAACCTTCCTTGTTGCGAGCAGCGTCCTGCTCGACTGCGCAGAGCCTAAAGGAAGTTTCGTTCACGAACTTACAAAATTGATCGAGTGTAGGTAGAACATCTAGGCCGAGAGATTCCTCCCATTTTTGGCGAATATCGAAGGGTAGAGATCGCTCCAACAAACGAACGATCAATCCCTGATCTGGTCTCACTTGAAGTGATTCAAGCATGTTTAAATGCTGACGGACTTCGTCAATGATACGCGACAGCCCTGCCGGAGTCGCGGTGGTCAGAGGCGCAATGTCGAGTATCGCATCGTAATGCTTTGAAACGAGAATACGCTTCTTCTCGTACGAATCTACGAGCAAATCCCACGCGTTTTTGTAATTCTCCGGACTAGCATCGTAACGCGCGATTTTATTAAGCGCCGGGCCCTTTAAAGCGCTGCGTAAGTAAAGAAATTTAGTTAGATCGTTCACGTCGGCGCGCGAGTCAACCATCGACACGAACGTGTTCTTAAAAGAGAGCCAGTTGTTATGGTCTCCGTCGAATTTAGGTAATTCGGCAACCGGGAGCTTGAGGAGCTTTTGCCGTTCAATAAAGGTAGAATTTCCGATTGGCGGAGGCGCGGTCGTGTCGTTTGATTGACTCCCGCCCGGGATCGGCATGGATTCGATTCGCGCCGCGACGTCGTAGAAATGATCTTGTATCTCGACCATTTGGGCTAAGCCCTCGTTTTGGTCGTCGATCAACGCTAGTTCGTCATGCAGCTCTTCGTACTTATGAAATAACTCCGTGACGCGCTTAAGACGCAGCTTGGCGTTCGTCGCATCAATTTTTCCCTGTATAATGGCAGTGCGCAATGATGTTACTTGCCCCTTGAGAGCGGCGCGTTTTTGCGCGATGATCGCAATTCGATTCGGCGCCATGTCGATTACGAAGATGTAAAAGGAACGTGCGGGAAAAAATCGATACGACGCACGAAAAGCCTACGAGTGCGCCGCGATGAGTGAACGCGCGCTCCGAAACGAAAAAACGCGAGCAAATATAGTCGGTCAGCTGCGACAGTATCAGTTGTGACTGCGAAGAAAGTAGGCCAGACGCTTTTCGGGGAAGCGCGCCCTCGACTGCGCGCGGAGGCTCGCGCGCTCGCCTGTCTGCGAACTGCGCGGCGGTGACTCGCGCTCGACTGTCTGCACGGGGGGCGCGGGGGGCGCGGGCGGAGGTCCGCGCGCTCGGCTGTTCGCAGACTGCGCGGCGAAAACTCGCGCTCGACTGTCTGCGCGGGGGGCGCGCGGGGGTTCACGCGATCGGCGACACCGCTACCGCGAATTGATGCAACGGTGAAAACGATTTTCAAACGTCGTACGACGTTGCTTTTATACACGAGCACGTATAATAGCGCGCGCGTAAAAGGATGCGTTTTATATGATCAATTTTGCACTTAGGAATTTAGTGCACTTATCTTTCGATGAGATGACCCTGGTCTGCAGCTGTTGACGGCAACTGGGAGGGAGGTATCCTTGGTGGAAGCGACGTCGTCCTCTCGCCTGTAGTTGGTTGCTCGTCGTGGTTGCTCACACCTTTGTTTTGTATGTGTGTAGTGTATGTAAGACTCACACCTCACAGGAGGCACCAAAAAATGTACGGTCGAAATCCAACTTTACGCTGGATTTCGTGATTCAAAAATTAATTAGATGGATAGGATAGAGGATAGGGTTAAATAAAAGGCACAATGTTAGGGTCGTAATATATAAATATATATTAGACCCAGAGAAGAAAGACCTTGCGGCCAAAACTCCTCGAAAAATGATGAAATGAATATATACAAATGAAGGTGTGAGTAGGGAATGTGTATGAGTGTGCGTTTTCGTGTGTGTGTGCGGTAGCTAGCCGCGTCGTATCGAATGGAGTGTTTTCGCTGTGGAAAACACTCCGCAGATCACTAGGGATCGCAGTGTAGGCGGTGGTATGCCGCTGCTGAGACTGTGCTCCGATTAGAATGGAGTGTTTTCGCTGTGGAAAACACTCCGCAGATCACAAGGGATCGCAGATCGTGTGCGCGTGGAATTGCCGAGAGATCGGCTAAGATCCGTTCGCGACGAATCCGAGAGATCGGATCGCGTTCAACGCGTTGCTCTATTTTATGCGGTTAGAAAAGGGAAGAAAAGAGACACTGAGAAGAACTATCGCGACAAAGAGTTTAATGAGGCGCGCCGGTTATAGGTGCTGATCGTTCGAGTGGACTCGATATACTGACGAAAATGACTGCGCGCGCGGTCCTCGCGCGTATTCTTTTTGTCCCCCACCCCTAAGACGGAAGCGGCGATTCATTAGCGGGCGCGAAAACTCCGACCGACACCCCGTGAGCCCGCGCTTATATAGAGGGAGGCACGCGCGCTTCTCCGGAAAGGCGTACGGCCTTGCAACGTCGCGAATCCGACTGACGGCGAATACGATTCGACGGAACAGCATCAGAATCCCGACCTGACGTGACGGACACTGGATTCGGATTTAACGACTAAAAATCAAATAGAACGACGTAATCGGACCCTCGCATTAGAAGTGTTTTTTTTTTCGTTCGTGCACGGTGAAGAAATATTATTTTTTTGTCCGATACAATCTGATTATTTACACTATAAGTTTATGGGTTCGCTGAACCTAGAACCAAGGTCTATCTAACACTGCAGCAGATCGACAGAACTAGATTTCGCAACAACTCCAAAAGAATATAGTAGGCATAGTCAGATGGCCGGAGCAGAATTTTTTTTTCTTCGTTGGCTTCAGATTATATTAGCAATCGGTGGGTTGGGTTGTTGGCGATGCTGAGGATGTTGATTCTTGAGGGATTGGGTAGTTGAGGATGCGGGGCGTGGACGGGCCGAGCTGAGCGAGGGGAAATATTGTGATGGCTCTCGAGCGACGGGACATCGGTAGATTTACTAGCTGCCACGGGGCAGCAACTTATTTTCCTCGAAATAACAGCTCTCTCGAGCGCGCGCTGCAAACAGGCCGCGCTTTAATGCCGCGCGTGTTTGCGTTGCCTTTCATTATGTATGCTATCGGCCGGCTCGCTTTACCGCTATTCCACAAATATATACGTATATACATCCATACATCTTTATCTATATATATATATATATATATATATATATACACATGTATGTATACATATATTCACACACACATTGGCGTTTGGCTGATTCGAGTAGGGAGCTGGCGCGAGCCCCGAGCGTAACCATCAGATAAATAATAATTACGCCGTCCCATGCGATCCGGCCAACAAGTTTGCTCGCGCTCGAGATTTAGCCTGGGAAAACACGGGCAGGAGAAAAAATTGCGCGCAGCGAGAGGATGCGACCTTTACACCGGTCGAACCCCCCCCCCCCCCCGTGTTCTGTTTGTCGCGCGATGTCGCCGCTTGGCCGGATTTGACGCTGATTCAATTCCCCGGCGCGCGGCGTACGCAATCAATTTGATCGGGCAAAAACACGATACAATTGCACGCGAAGCCAGCGGGACATTCGGGCTGATTGTCGAATCGAAGTGTATATCCTCGCGGACCCGAGGCATTGTTCAAAAGAGAGAAAAGCTGCCGGAAGCGAGCGCGAGAAAATCTCTCCATTCTTTACTTTATCCTTATTTCTCGAATCACTCACTCGCTCGCTCGCTCGCCCTCACGCACACGTACGTTTAACGGAGGAAGAAAGCGGGGAGCCGGTCCGTAGTGCCGTCCGAGGATGATAAGGTCGGCGGGGAGGAATTGGCCCGGCCAATCATAACAGGCTTTCGTCTGAGAAAGACGGGACGACGACGACGATGACGACGCGCCGGGGGAGTTTATGAGAGCAAAAAACGAGGGCAAAATGCGGAGGTCGCTGGAAAACGAGCGAAAAAACTCGGGGATCAATGGGGGAGACACGCTATATGTATAGATGCTGCGCGCTGAAACGCGCGGATGGATGGCGAGTAGCAGCTGGCGCGCGTATGGCTGCGGGTAAACAACTGGGCTAACCACCTTCCTCGCCAACTCTTCGGTCCAATTAACGCGTGGCCGAGACGATCAGGCAGCTGCCCAACGATTCAACCTCTCCGCATTCAGTGTCTCTCCAAGTGATGTGAAATTTGTAAAGGTCGAAGAGTCCAATACCGGCTAATTTTATTACGGCGATGCCGCTGAGACTCGGGCAAAACCTCGCCGTTTATTAATACCAGCACCAACACCGGCTTATCTTTCTTGCCTATCATCAATTCATATTCTCGGAAGCTGCGCCGTTGTCTTGCCGTCGTAAGATCTTCACCGTACTCGCGATCCCCTCTCCTCGATCATCCCGTGGCACTGCTCTTTTTTCCCCGTAAGAAAATTAAGCTGGAGATTAAGCGAGGCGGCTTCGTGTTTTCATCCGGCCGAGTATGAACTGGTCCGTTTCTCGACCGATAAAATCTCATTTAAAATGCACTATATCCAAAATAACATTGTTTTCCTTTTGAATTATAATAGCCGCGGTGGCGCGAGCGTAAGAAGTCGCGAGAGAAAGCTTAAACGTTATATATACTTATACATAAATGCGCGCTTACGCCCCGGTCGGTCGGTTTAATAATTCACCCTGGCAGAAGCTTTTATTATTGCAGAGCTTCGCGCGGCGTGCAAAATTTAATATATTTCCCTCGAAGCCGTGTGCCACCCCGCACATTCGTAGCCTTTGCATTTGTGATTTGTAAAAAGCATAAACACCTTGACAAACGCTTCGTGCTCGCGACACACGTCCACAATAATTAACAAAACAATAACAGCAATAACAAGAGGTCGCTGAAGGTGGCTCGAGGTTGGAACTGTACCCCCGTCGCAACGCACATATGAAATTGAATTGTCGAGATAGCGGATAAATCGCGAGCGAATCGCACGCTGAAGCTGTCGAAGAAAATCAGATGGAATAAATTGTAGGATCGAGTGTGAGGTAAGTGGAAGGATCGCCGAATCGAGTCGGCGCGCGCGAGTGATTTGACGCGCACGTATATATGCTTGTGGATCGGGGCGCGGGAGCCGTTGAGCTTGGCATTGATGGAACGGACTCAATCTAAAGTTTTGCATATAGTCTTGCGCGCGTATATATTGCCGACCGGGTGTACATATCCATGCATATAGATGGATATAGGCGCGCGTATATGGCGCGACGCGTACAAACAATAACAGTTGGGCTGGAGCAAACAGAGGATGGATGCGCGCGGCGCGCGGCGTGACGTATATAAGACGATTCCGGGGCAAGATTCAAGAATAGCGCCGGAGCGACGTGCACCCCGGGATAGCCAGTCAATACTCGGCCACGTGTACACCGCGCCCGAGTTCAGATTCGTATCGAGGGGGGATGGTTTGCCCTCGACAAACAGACGCGGGCTCTCCCGAGACAGATATGAAATCTGCATAGAGCTACAAAGTGCCGACTGCTGCGCGTTGTACGCACCGGCGTGGCAGCCGCGAGGGGTTGGGAAAAGGAGTTTTTGTTTGGCCGCGTCTCTCCGCGGTGGCTGCCGCGGTGTGGTCGTTGCTCCCGGCGCGGGCGGCACTCGTCACGGGCCGAGCGGGCGCTCGTATACACTTTGTCCGGCGGAAATTGTGTTTCATCGATTTATGGAAGAAAATGGCGGTGCGGTGCGCGCACTCGGTCCCTCGGAGCGCCCGGCCAATGCAAACCCAAGCCAGTTTCGGAATACGACCCACTATAACTCTCTCTCGCTCTCCCTCGTGTCTTTACAGCGATGCGCGCGTGCGGTAGCTCGCCCGCGATCCATAATGCGATAGCGGCCCGGTATACTACCCCTTGGCTCCGCCGCGGTGCTGCTCCTCCTCCTACCCGGCTCCCGATCCTGGCTCACGTGTCGAACGATCATTATCGTCCGTTACACAGCCTTTTTACCCACGACGCTTTCCCGCTTTTTCCTTCACCGGCTCTAGCGCGCACACACACACACCCATGCGTTCCTACCCCGGCCGAGACTACGCGACAAAGATGGATAGTTTAGCTCGAGTGTCGGGCCGGGGGGGGGGAGGGGGAGGAGAAAAAAAAATTGGCTCGGCAGCTCGAGTCGCGGGGACGACGCGAGAATCGCTGGCATCGGCAGTAGTAGCGGGCGCGCACTGGTCGGACGCCGCGACCACGTTCGATGCAGATCGAGACGAGATGCTGGGAGTGTTTGTTCTTCGAACGAGATCAAAATCGAGACGGAGGCGCGAGGAAAGCTTCACGAGCTGCTCGGCGTTTGGCGTTTGGAACCTAATTAGAAGGAGCCCCGGCAGTCGCGAATTACTTTCGCTCTGACTCGCGTATCGTTACTGGGAAACCAGCCAACCAAACTACTTGGACAATCCGGCGCAACGCTGTCCCAAGGCTTGCGCGCACGCCCTATTGGCCAAACTCCGTGAAAAATTGATAATTGAAACGGCTTTCTCCCCCCATCAACAGAAATCTTTCGCAAACTTTTGAAAAACTCCGCTTTCGCTACTGCTCGTAGGATAACAGGGTCCGAGCAATACGGTTACGAAATTGCGGCTCTTAATTTGCATGAGAAAAAAACTTGGACAAAAGTTTCAGACGACCAAGTTTCAGCCCGAGCTCGTGGCGACGCGGCGTGCGCGCGTCCTGTAAAAAGCATCGGTGAGCGCGCCGGCAGTTTTGTTTACGTTTTTAATCACTTCTCGAAACCTACACCGTACTGCTCGCCGAAATTGAATACAGCTCCCCGTATAACTTGACCCATTGTTTGATAAATCTCGCGTCGACCGCTCGTCATTTACAAACGCCAGATGCACGGGGGTTTAAAAAGCTCGCAATATAAAAACGTGAATTTGGAAGCGATCCATCTTTTCTAAGACCATATATTGCGACGACGTTAGTTCGAGATGATTCTCGTCATAACGAGTTAACCAGCAAACTATGATATCTTCCTCGACAATCAATTCCCAATTCGACTTTCGAACGTATTGATCGGCGTTGGCGCGGATTCAAATGCGCGCGAATGAGTATATGCTCGAGTCGAGAAGTGATTCGGTTGTGATTAAATCAAAGTCGTAGACGCCAGTAGCGACGAGGTGGATGGAGGGGGGGCATTTATAGTGGGGAAGTGAAGATAGTACATATAAATAGAGGAATCGAGTCGGGTAGTTGTTGTTGGGGTAAGAATCGGCGTAGTTTGGGAGTTTGAATCGATACTCATTACACAGTCGAGTTGGCTGGCTGGCTGGCTGGCTGGCTGGCTGGCTGGCGGGCGGGCGCACGAGAGGGAGAGAGAGTTGGGAAGGAGAATACAGTTGGATGGGTGTGTTTAGCGTCGGGGCAATCGGCATAAATACGAGCAAAGTTGGCAAGTGTCGTTTGAGCGGTGGCAGCTAGCGCAGGGGGGAAAAAGTCGGTTGGGGGGAGGTCGCGAACAAGAGTCACTTGCGCGCGCGTGTGCAGTTCAAAGTCATCGAGGCCGGAGGGTCTGGAGAAGAGCAGCGCGCGGCCAGGAAAAGCTGCGCACAAAGCCAGCTCTCGCCGCGCGGCGCTCCGGTATTATTATACCGGCAGAGGGAGACTGGGAGACTGAGTGGGGGCGGCGGCGGCGGCGGCACGGGGGCAAGGGCCATACGCGTGCACAAGTTTGTTCGGCCGAGCGGTGCAGCCGGCTGCACACTGCAAAGTGCTACTCTATCGGCTAAGCGTAATTACACGAGCCAATGATTTACAGCCGAATAGCCGCGGCGAGCGAGCCGCCCGTTGCGTTGTCCAACTTTTCGTCACTGGCACTTTTTCGTCTCCCCTGTGGCGCGTCCGCTAACAATCCACCCTGTTTCTCCCGGCCGAGATGGAAAGTAGTACGTGGACTTAAGGTGGCTGCTTATACCAAACTTTTTGTTACGGGGGAGAAAACGGCATTTTTCGCTTGGGGCCCAATCAACCATCAATCATATAGTTTCAGTTTGTACTTTTCAGTTATAGAAGAATTATCTAGAAAAATATTTTTATTTACACTTTGTTCATTCTTGCATACTAAGTTTGTACAATATGTTTCTACGCTCCTATTGCACATGAATATCTATTGTCTAACCAGGAGGACTTTCGATGACCAATCATGATAGAACTTCCCAAAATTCTTTCTGGGTACCTCAATAAGCCACATATGTACAGCTATTCAATCTAACGTAATTAGATTGCTCGGAGATATTCGATCAATATAATCTGGTTTCTTTCATGCATGGTATATAAATATACTGTAAATGCATAAACTAATAATGCATAAATACGAACTCGACAACGTCCTCTTGTGAGTAGAATACCATAGACCATTCAATATAAAAACTTTCGAAAGATTAGTCACAGCGTTTTACTATAATTTCTTTAAGGAAGGTTATTTCGGCCGGTGATCGGTGCGCAATCGGGTTGGGCAAACGTTTTACCACTTATTCAATCTCGCTCAACTACGCGCATAACGATACACCTTGGGTGTAATAACTTGCGCACATACGAAGGCCGCGAGTTGGTTTGTGTCTTTGTTGCGTGCAACTAGCTGCAGGTACAAATCAATTAGAGCCGCGAACCGAGTCGAGTCGGCAAAACACACCGCTCGGACTTTGGCTAACGAGATTACTTAATAACTCGGCTTGGATGTATGCACGACTGCACTTCTCGGTCTTCGCACGTCTTGCAACGCCGCGCGACACGCATCCTCCGACCTCCGACACCTCGTGACAGCCATTAAAACTTTGCTATCTCAATCTCGCGCCCAAGCAACCAGCCCGTCACTCGCGAGCTTCAATTAACCAAAGCTCCTTTCGATCTAGCTGCAGCTGCTCCTCGCTACCTCTCTCTCTGTCTCACGTCCTGCTTTTGCTCTCGTCTTACAAGCGCACACACCGAAACACGCCATGCACTACTGTTACAATCAAAATACTGGCAGAATGGATTGAACTGTCGCACAAAAAACATTTTCGTGGCCCCCAACACGCGACATCAATCAACTTTCAACATGTACCAAGTGCTCTAGACAGTCGTTCCATTTACTCGCAGCTGAGAATCACCTCTTCTGCACCGAGGTAGAAATCTTCAGTTATCACCTGCCCCTCTACCTCACTTTTAATTCTCCCATTTTGAATTTCTCTTAGCATGTAGTCTTTTCACAGTTTATCCATTATTATTTCTTCGAAGTACTTAGGATTACACTAACTATTTGAGTATAAAATTCACGGTAGATACTGTCGGTACTTTGAGAGTACACTGGCCGAGGCTTAAGCCTTTCGGTTCATCCAATTATTCAAAAGTTATTATCAAAGTTTTCGTATTCTGGAACTTCCGTAATATCATACTACTCATTAAAAGTTTAAGTTAAAGGTTCCAGTTAAAATCGACTTAAATTCAGAATTTCCTATTCTCGTGGCATCACAATGCTTCTTCGGGAAAGCAAAAACAAACGACCCGTACATATTCTTGATTACTCACAATCGGATGAAGTTTATTTATTTTAGAAACATTCTAGGATGAAAGAATTTCCATCACTTCAGCCATTCTCTTTGAACCATCGACCACGTCGAGCTATATAACAGATAATCGAGTACAAGAGACAAGATTTCACCGCGTTCAATAATTATTTCCAAAGTAATTTATTCTTGAAGAAATATTATTTTCCAAAGTTGACGTATTTTGGAAGAAAATTTTAGAAAAAACAAAATTTTGCCCAAGTAGGATTTGAACCCACGATATTCTGTATTCCATTAATTGAACCACGGAAATCGCAAAAGTTCTTCACTACTCTATAAGATCTTGATTAAT
This sequence comes from Aphelinus atriplicis, assembly GCA_020882685.1. Taxonomy (NCBI): domain Eukaryota; kingdom Metazoa; phylum Arthropoda; class Insecta; order Hymenoptera; family Aphelinidae; genus Aphelinus; species Aphelinus atriplicis. The sequence continues at coordinate 15,324 of JAJGQD010000094.1, forward strand.
TTAAAATGATATTTGTTGATTCTTTTGAACATCTATACGTTCAATTCATAATGATTTCCTATGAAAAATATCTTTACATACGTAAAATATACATTTGCGGTTGAATGAAATCGAATATAAAGTTTTTTAACTTATATGAATATATTCATTTGAATAAATTCCACAGTAACATACAAGTTGTGTGTGTGTTCAATTCGAGTCAACACACTCCAAAACATGTAATCTTGGTTCAAGAAAAAATAAATATATAATAAGTAAAGATTTCTTATCAGCTGCTAAACTGATTTCTATACAGTCTACAAGAGCATCTTAATCCTAGAGGAAATCATCTCAACTTATGACATTAAGTTAATTCTTCTTTTTCAATTCCTGCTTGGAATTTTAGTCTCGGGTCTCATTGAAACTTTTGCAATGGGTGATTGAAATTTCTGCAGTCATTCACTCTAACGTTCCGAATTTCCGAAGACATTGAGTCACTTTTCCATACAAATAATGTGTATCGCTATATCCATGTACGGGTTCCATGTATATGGGATCCCTCTCAAGGTTTCCGTGGAATTCGAAAGCCAAGTGTGAGCTGTGATCTCAGCTTATGAGATTGCATTTGGGAACTTGCATGAAACGAATTCTGATTTTTTTTCCTCATTCAATTACTGACTGCCAAACAAATGGAATAACTGAACCTTGAGAAAGGTTTTGTCTTGAGTCATATGTACAAACGAATATACTCAATTGGATTTTGAAGCTAAACCTAGTTTTGTTTGTGAAAAGAGCACAACTAACTTTTCACGCTGTTCTTCATGACCTGGTTCTTGAAGACAAATGCCAAATAAGATTTGACGTCCATGATTCGTTTACAGTTTGCATCTTGAGTTAGATAACGAAAACCTTTGAGAAACTATGTCGGAGAGCGTAGAATTGAAAGATGATTTTTTTTTCCATTCTATTCTTTAATGATAGCAAGAAGATGTTTGAATTTTTAAATAGTCTCGCGAAATCATTGTTAAACGATGAATTCGTTGCGACTCGTGAAAACACGTGAGAATTTTATCAACAACACGAGTATATCAAGCGAAACGTCCAGTTCGCTCGCTAGTCAGAATTACACTCAACCACACTCACACACATACTCTCTCTATCTCTCTTTCTCTTGTTTACAAAACAGAGAAGAGCCAGCAGATGGTGAGCTGAAGTTATGATACAAGCTTTATGCGACACATCAAAATATTGTGTTGATCACTTTGGGCAAGTGCAATCGATAAAAATCATATGGTAAAAACATTTTTATTCTGAAATCTTGAATGATTTTGGGTTGTAAAAGTAATTTTTGAATTCTCGACCCTTTCAATGTTATGAATTTTCAAACATCACGTAACTGCGATTTTTCACCAATACGTGTCTCTGCTCGTCGGGAGCTGCGTTTATCTTTGTAGGAGCTATCGATACGCGTGAGGCTTGGGCAGATTCGGGCAGGTTGATGCGGGAAAAAAGACGCACCTCGTTAGCCCAGACTCCTAACAGCCGGATGAACAAACAGCAGTGTCTGTTGAGTTTTCGCGCTGTTCGCACCGCCGGGATACCGCTTGTACACGCTGTTGACGCGTGGATTGGATAATCCGCGCACAGTAGCTCTGTGGCCAGCTAGTGCTCCGCCCCGGCAAAGTGCAAAGCAGTGGCGGCTGCAGTAGTGGTGAAATTCGGAGGGGCGCGAGAGGCGGAAAGCGTTGCGCGCGTCTCTTACCGCACCAGCAACATTAGCTAATTGTGTGTCGCGCGCGCGAGGCTGCTACTACTGATACTCGAGCAGTGTGTGTGTGTGTGTGTGTGCCGCGGCAAAGAAAATAAAGTCCGCGGGACTGCGAGCACCGGGTCAATTCAAATTCAATTCATTAGTCTGCCTCGGGCCCACCGTGGCTTGAATATATCTACTCCCTCTAGCACTCAATACACAGTTGTTGATTATTGTCCCATCAATTAGGTTACTCTCGCTGAGGCCTTTCGCCATAATCATCTAGTGCAACTCGACATTCGCAACCACACGTTTCGCTTTGTGCCAACGATTGCGAGCTCGAACAGAGTGTGGGTTTAACTTTCTCGCAACGACGCGGAAGACCATGAAAACACTACTTTTCGAATCTTCCTTCGATTGTTCAAAGTTGCAGGTCTTGCACGTCCAACGTACCTCGCGCTCGTTAGTTATCTCCGGTTAATCCTCTTCCGCTATAAAACTGAAAATTCAAAGCAGATACGTGCGTGATTTGTCGAGCTAAAGCCCATCCCCGTGCAATCATCGAGAAACACGACGATTTTTCGACTAATGTTTCAAATAGACGCGAGGACTCCCCGAGACGCGGAACATTTATTTTGCCCCGTCGAAAGTCGTTGGGGTGTTTTTTTGTCCCCCCTTTAATAATCCCCGCTGCAGCCCGTACTTTTGTGTGACGCGCGCCTGGTCGCGGAAGTTGATTCAGCGCACGTCGTTCCAACCGACCGAAAAATAATTCCCCCGCAAAAAATTCCCTCCCTACTCCCCGAGCCGCGACGCCAGGATAATCCTCGGAAAACTCTTTTTTTTCCCTCCCATATATGCCCGGCCTCATTGTCAAATATCACGCTCGGTGTGATTTAGCGGGCGCACACGTATATATATACGCGAGAGTGGCGAAGCTCGCCAAATATCAAAAGCCCGGGGTCAATTTGTTTTGGCACTGCGTGGAGATTCGGAAAAGTTGACGGCGCGCGCGCCGGCTACACGTGATTCGATAAACCGATGTTGGGGGGGGGGATCAGGAGGGTCGCGAGCGTAATTGGAAGCCGCGTCACGTTGGGCGCTGAATTTGCCATGAAACGTAGAAAAGTTGGTCGGATAAAAGCTCGCGCGACCGAGGGAGGGGCAGGGGGGAGAGGGCGAAAAAAAGTTCCGGCGAGCTGCTCGCTCCGTTGAAAATGTAAAACGACTACAATGGGAGAAGCGGATCGGGGCCGGGGGACGCATCTGGGCAGTTTAACTCGCGGCGGAAAGGGTGCACGTACGGCCCGGGGAAACAACGGGTCGCGCGCGATCGGCCCAAGTGATTGAAGTTTGATAATGAAAAAAGTCAGATGGCTAAGAGGAGAAGTATCGGCG
>JAJGQD010000095.1:0-41362 GCA_020882685.1 Aphelinus atriplicis
TGAATCAGGGATAACATTTGTACATACTTTATAAACTTTATAAATAAATAATATTTTATACTATAATCATCACTTTATTATTTACTACACCTCGCACATAAACTAATTGAAAAATCTTTCAATTTTTAATCCTCCCTCATACCTGGAGTCAATTTGAATAAGTCTCGGATCAGGTGGCGCGTCAGCGCCACCGACGACAAGTATGCGCAGCAAGCGCTCGTGGGGACGCGACTAGCCATTATATACAGCCCAATGTCGTGTTCAACCTCACTTTTTTAATTATTTTTGTATTACCGCTGTCCCGCAGTCTTCTAACAGTTATAAGCAAGAACTACGGTCACTTACAATTACTTTTGTCAGAAAAGTTCCATCGAAATCGCTCTGGTTATATTTGAGAATAAAAGATTGAATCGGCTAGCAGACGGAGTGCGCGAGAGCGCTTGAAAATTCGTCAACATTTCAAGATTTCAAGAGTACGCTATAGATATACAAGCAAGCGAGCGAGCGAGCGCCAGCGGTGCCCAGTGCTGAGAGCAGGGAGGCTATGCCTCCCTGGCTGAGAGGGTGACGGCCAGTGAAGTTGGTTACCACTGCGACCGGTCGACTGCGCATGTATACTTATATATTTTGCACGCTCTCAACTCTCAAGTGGAGAGGCGGACATGCGAGCTCAGCTGTGATAGTTGCAGGTTAGTTCGTGCGGTCTGACGCAGTCCAACGGAACAACATTTGTGAGTTTTGGATTTTGATTTTATTTTATTACGTCTAGAGGGTTGTAGAGGGTCTCGTAAAAAAGTTGCTTCGAGAAAACTTATTTTTTTCTAGGTAAATAATCAAAACGCTGTTTTACAAGGCGAGTCAGATGAACTTTAGAAAGAAAGCAGCAAAGAAATTGATGATCGTTCAAAATTAAATTCAAGCTGCAGCATAACAAATATCATCACAAATTCTCTCAAGGATAAACTGTCAACCAAAAAAGTTCTAGATGCTCTTGCTGAAGGATTTGGAATGACAGTGAGGAGAAGAGACATGCAGACACTAGCAAGTTTGAATTGGTTGAATGATGAAGTAATAAACTACAATATCACAAACTTTGTCAAACAACATCCCGGAGGCCAGAGCAAGATAATGATGGCTGCTGGTAAATCTATCAATCCTTCTGGACGGTATTTGCCAACCACCGGAAATCAGAAATATTAGAACTTCTAGAATCCATGAGGATTGGAAATCTCAGAAGTGAAGATGTTTACCAGGAGACCGGAGATGCTTATAACCCTTATGCTCTTGAACCAGTTCGGAGTAAGGTAATTGAATTGATTTTCGCTGATTATGAGTTGAGTATTGTTCCTAAAAAGATGCATTCTCAAATTCTAACATCTCAATGACTCTTATTCAGGTGCTTAAAGTAAATGGCAAGCAGCTATTTTGCGCAGAACCTCCTCCCCCATTATTAGTGAAAAATTTTGAAACTCCAAAAGATGTTTTTTACGTAAGAAATCATTTACCTGTGCCTTATTTTAATGTAGAAGATTACGAATTGGAATTTGCTGTTGAGGAGAAAACCTTGAAGTCACTTACCCTAAACGATATCAAGGAATATCCCAAATATACTGTCACAAGTGCAATCATGTGTGGGGGTAATCAAAGATCAGAAATGGCTGAAGCAAAACCATTGAGAGGTTTAAGTTGGAGTGTCGGAGCTATTGGCAATGCTAGCTGGTCTGGTGCTCGACTCTATGATGTCTTGCAAGATCTAGGTACCTTTCTATTTTCAACCATACGTGTGTATAGTTTATACGATTACACAGACTTATAGTTTTGCAGAGCATAGTTTTGCTTAAATCATTTCTCCATAACAGAGTTGAAGGTTTGACTAATAGTTCATTAGATATTGACTCGCATATCGAACTTGAAGCTGTCACTACCAAGAATAATATTATGGCAGTCACTTCTGCAACATCGACTATTCAAGCAGATGCTGAAGCCATAGTCAAAGTGCTTGAGGTAAATTTTAGTAAAATTTTAAAATCTTGATGTTCGTTGAATGGACTGAATTTTACACTTCATGTTTTAATTTAGGATGAAGATACCGACGTTGCATCAGTAGCTGCAACTAATCAATTGAATGCTGAAAATCACATTGAATTAACCGATGGTCAACAAACTTTGAATTTATTACTGTAGATGGACATCAAGTGAGACTTGTAACTTCATTAGGCATAGTTACAATGCAGTTAAATCCAGGAGAATACCTATCTATTGCTTAATTATATTTACTGAAATCATCAAGATCAAATTGAATTAGAAATATAAAAAAATTATGTTCTTGTGCCTAGAGTAAAACGAGCGGTTTAAGCCCAGTGCCCGGACTAAACAACGCAATTTTTTCCATGTAACAAAAATTTCTATATCCATTTCGCTAGCGTGGAGGTGTTTTTCGATCCATGGACTTATATTATATTACTTATATTACTTATATTCCTGTCCATTTGTTGAGAAATGCCTACACTCGCTCGTGTGCATAGTGTACTATGTTTTAGCTGTAAGTATTAATCATAAAAGGAGTTAGAGTAAAAATACTGTTTATCAAACCCCACTGTAAATCGTATGCTACTGAATTGTGTACTAAATTTTTTTTAGATTGAAGAAAAATAATTTATAGAAGAAATGCTCAGTTATGTTTTATAAAATGTAAGATTGCAATGTACATAAAATCATCAAGCTGTAAATAAGAAAATTATTTTAAGATTTTCACTGGAGTTATATGCTTTTGTCATAATAATTATACTATTGTACAATAAAATTTTTATTAACTGCAAAGCATAGTTTTTCTTGAATCATTTCTCCATAACAACAGATGTCAAAGAAGAAGACTATAATCATGTGCAGTTTGAGGGTATGGATATCGACCCATCAGGGGTACCTTATGGTGCCAGCGTACCAGTTTGTAAAGTATTCAACCCCAGAGATGATGTGTTATTAAGAGTTTTCTTATGCAATGCTTATCATGGAGTAAGGGTCGAGTTAATTTGAGCTGAATTTTCTCTTTAGCCTTGATTACAATCTTTGATGTAATCGAATAAACATGTGGTTATTAGTACTGAATTGAGAATAAATGTATATCATTCAAAATTTCCTTATATTTATTTTCACTTTATTTGTAATCTTTGTATAGCATAGCATCAACTACTTTCTGAGCTTAATACTAATTACTAAATAATTAACGCATGTACAGTTGTTGGACCTCTACTTATGATTAAGTTACATAGAAAAAAAACATTTTTTTTAGTAAAATAGCCTAGAAATAAAATTACTATGACAAAAGGAATGATTAATTATCTTATGCCATCAGGTACAATAATTTGATCATCATTATAGTTATAGTCGCTGGTCAAGTCATTTCCCGTTGATGGGTAGGAAGTTAATTTCTTCCCTTTTGCAATCCTAAATATTTTGAGAACTAAAGGAGCAGCGCATGTAGCTGTTATTATTAAACTAACAGAAATAAAACAAATATTCGCAAAGCAATTGCTAGAAACTTGTGTATGTTATCTAACACACAATTGAAACCAATAAAGTAAAATTTTCTTTGTATTCTATTTTACAGTTTTAAATATATCTCTTGAATTTATTTTGATCTTGGAAAATTTGTAATCTTTGTATAGCATAGCATGCATCAACTACTTTCTGAGCTTCTTTACCAACTAATTTTTCAACTAATGATAATAGCCAAACGCGTGTACAGTTGTTGGACCTCTACTTGAGATCAAGTTACATGGAATAAAAACATTTGTTTTAGTGAAATAGCCGAGAAATAAAATTATCATATGCCATTAGATACAATAATTTGATCATCATTATAGTTATAGTCGCTGGTCAAGTCATTTCCCATTGATGGGTAGGAAGTTACTTTCTTCCCTTTTGCAATGCTAAATGTTTTGAGAACTAAAGGAGCAGCGCATGTAGCTGTTATTATTAAACTAACATAAATAAAACAAATATTCGCAAAGCAATTGCTAGAGACTTGTGTATGTTATGTAACACAATTGAAATTAACAAAGTATATAAAATTTTCTTTATATTTTTTGCAGTTCTGAATATATCCCTCAAGTATATTTTGACGTTAATTGTAAAAATGAATTAGTAGACTGAACTAAAATGAAAAAAATATTCGCAAAGCAATCATTCTGATTATACATGAATTAGATTCTGATTATCTAAATAAACAAGAAAAATTTTATTCAGCTCCATTTCCATTTCTTCCATTCTGATTCTGGTTATTTCTATTCCATCTTCTCTTCTCGTACAGTGATCGAGCTGTTGTTTTACGACTGCTTTCAGCCAGGTTTGCTAGAAGGTCAGTGACGTTTTTCAAGCTCATCTCGTAAGGGTTTTGAGATGGACGAAATCTCTGGTTCTGCCCAGCTCTATTGCCTCGAGGTCTAAAAACTACAAAAAACAGAATTGTCATTCATTTATTTGGCAATTAATTGTAGTAATTTTTATATAGTAGTATAGTACACATACCTCTCTGATTGTTATCTCCATCTTCCTGACCTTCTTGGCCATTCCCATTGGGCTGGAAATTTTCAATATTGGCATCAGGCGCAAACTGGATTGCTCCATGGCCTGGGGCGGCAAGCAGGTTTGCTCCATGGCCTGGAGCGACAAGCTGGTTTGCTCCATGGCCTGGGGGGGCAAGCTGGTTTGCTCCATGGCCTGGAGCGGCAAGCTGGTTTAGTCCATGGCCTGGGGCGGCTAGCTGGTTTGCTCCATGGCCTGGAGCGGCAAGCTGGTTTAGTCCATGGCCTGGGGCGGCTAGCTGGTTTGCTCCATGGCCTGGAGCGACAAGCTGGTTTGCTCCATGGCCTGGGGGGGCAAGCTGGTTTGCTCCATGGCCTGGAGCGGCAAGCTGGTTTAGTCCATGGCCTGGGGCGGCTAGTTGGTTTGCTCCATGGCCTGGAGCGACAAGCTGGTTTGCTCCATGGCCTGGGGGGCTAGCTGGTTTGCTCCATGGCCTGGAGCGGCAAGCTGGTTTAGTCCATGGCCTGGGGCGGCTAGCTGGTTTGCTCCATGGCCTGGAGCGACAAGCTGGTTTGCTCCATGGCCTGGGGGGGCAAGCTGGTTTGCTCCATGGCCTGGAGCGGCAAGCTGGTTTGCTCCATGGCCTGGGGGGGCAAGCTGGTTTGCTCCATGGCCTGGAGCAGCAAGCTGGTTTGCTCCATGGCCTGGAGCGGCAAGCTGGTTTGCTCCATGGCCTGGGGCGACAAGCTGGTTTACTCCATGGCCTGGGGCATGCTGGTTTGCCCCGCCACGGTTTTCATCAACCTCTTCATTTACTAATGCTAGTTAACATCATAATAATTGAAATAAGTTAGAGACAATCTTTGAATAATAATTCAAATAATAAATATAGGAAGGTGAAAGTTGATAGAGTAAAGAGAGTTTAAGTATACATGAATGAATAAAGAAAGACAAGCTAAATAATTCTATCAAAACATACGTTCGTTGTTGTCTATTTGTTGATTTTGTCCAAGTTGATCATCATTGTTGGCTACGTTAGCATGTGCTAACAATTCATTCTGATCACCACCTGGGTTCCCCGCATTGTTGGACATGTCTGGAAAGAATATAATAAAAAATACGCATACTAGAATATGTTTATATGTTTCAGAATTAATTATTGATGGAAAATACAGGATATTTTCTAGAATATTTACCTGATGCTAGATGATTCTGATTTCTCGCGATAGCAACTTGCAGCTTGTATCTCCTTGTATGCACCGGAAGAAGCAGTTTGTACAATATATATATATATATATGGGAAAATAGACCAGAAACAATAATGCCAACTCTGTTTCAATTCTGGCATGAAGCGTTGTCTACAATACTTGGTAGAAAAATTGTAAGTCACAAAAAAGAAGAAGATTGGAAGCGAGAAACGAGAATAGCATTGTGGAAACCCTAAAAGTTTTGGACACTAGAATCACAGTAAGTGTGATACACAGTTGAGCTGCAGTGCATGGCTAGGTAATTCCAAAGAAATTTCATGACACAATTTTCCAATTGTCTTGGATATTTTGAGGTCTGAATAAATTTTTCTAACAATAACAATTCTGATGATTTCAAATGCATATCAAAAATTTTGTGCCCCATTGAAATATTCTTTACGAATTTTAAATCGATAAATTTTAGTAAATTTAGTATAAAATGTAATAGAGATAATTAATATTATAAAACAAAATAGAGTCAATATATATATTCTTTTACGAATTTTAAATCAATAAATTTTAGTAAATTTAGTATAAAATGTAGTAAAGATACTTAATATTATAAAACAAAAAATGTAAGACTGAATACTTTTTTTAGATATATATATTCTTTTACGAATTTTAAATCAATAAATTTTAGTAAATTTAGTATAAAATGTGGTAAAGATACTTAATATTATAAAACAAAAAATGTAAGACTGAATGCTTTTTTTAGAGTCAATATATATATTCTTTTACGAATTTTAAATCAATAAATTTTAGTAAATTTAGTATAAAATGTAGTAAAGATACTTAATATTATAAAACAAAAAATGTAAGACTGAATACTTTTTTTAGAGTCAATATATATATTCTTTTACGAATTTTAAATCAATAAATTTTAGTAAATTTAGTATAAAATGTAGTAAAGATACTTAATATTATAAAACAAAAAATGGTTTAGAGTAAATATATATTATTATCAATATACTGAAGCTATCTATATTTATATTATATATATATTATATTATATATTATATATATACAAGCGAGCGAGCGTGGTGAGACTGCAGAGCCTGAGAGGGTGACCGGCAGTTAGCCCGGTAGGTAAGGTTGGTGCTCACTGCAGCCGACTGCGCATGCACGCTTTCGTCTCTCGAGTGAAGCAATCGTCTGCTCCAGTGTAACACTGTGGCCCGTGGCCGTACAATTTTACACATGAATGTATGTCTCTAAAAGACAAGCTACCGTTTCCTTATTAAAAGCTACAGAATATTGATCCAGTTAAAGTTGACTCGCTTTTAACTCCAATATTTCAGTGAATCCAGATCTCAAGTCTAGCAACATTAAATGACATGTAGCCTGCCAATCGGCAATGAGTGTTGCAAAAGAACTGCTCTATGTTTTGTAAAGTGGTGCTTTAAGTGCTGCTGATGATAAAAGAGCACTTAATGGACTCAGAGCATCATCTTGTTATTTATTTATGACTACCTGAACTGCATTCTCAATTAATCTGATAATATCAGATACGATAAAAGTGCCAAAACAGTTATTGTTATGGTTTTGAACAAGTTTCTATACCAGATGATCGTAGTTCTATTGTGAGTGATTTTAGTCGTAGAACTGGTGGAGTTGTGTCACGAAGTGAATTACCAGATTCTCCTGCACAAACAGCTCAATCTAGTATGAGGTCTCAATCAAAATCTCACATAGATTTCTTTGGAAAGAAGCAGATTCAAACTCAACAAGATAATAAAAGTAAAGTAGGTATCATTTTTGTCACTCAAAAATAAAATCTTGATAAATGGTTAAAAAACTTTTGTTCTAAATTAGAAAACATTTAATGAAATAATTGAGAAAAATAACTGAGATCTGCCTTCATTTTTTAGGTCATACAAAATGCAGCAACGTCAAGTGAAAGTTCTCTTGATAATAATTACAAGAAATCTTTAATCAAACCCAGTGTTTTTGACGATTATGTTACATCGTTCAAAGATGAATCAACACCAACATAAATTCATTCAATAGCTGAAAGCAGTCTTAGCTCTTTGACAATAGATGATGATGATGACTATGAACTGTTGAATAGAATTATTCTAGATAAAGAGAAAAAGAATTGTAGTGATGATCGAACAAATTCAAGTGATAGACAAAAGAACCACTTGGAGAGTCTAATGTTGATTCTGTGATAAAATTAATAGAGACTGAAATTGTTCCTAAGAAGCAGGAGGAAAATTTCAATGATGAAGAAAATGATGACATCACTGATCTCACACCATGCGAAGAGCAAGTTCTGGATCAATGCATTCGGAAAGGGATAGCCGATTGAACAAGAAGGAATGTCTATGACATCAAACCATTCAGTTGGGATATATGGATTAACTTGTCGTGCAGCACAAGCAATGATACATAATCAAATGATGATTCATGCAGACAAAGATATTCGAAATGAAATCCTCAAGATTTCTCTTCCAGCTGAATAGAACTGTAAATGATTTTGTATGAGTTCTACAGTAGCCTCAGATTCCTTGTGATATAATTGTCTCAAAGTGGTGCTTCAAGATTGTAATTCCATGTTCAAATAGTTCTTATGTGCCTTAACAGTTTGAAAATAGTTGTTATAAATGAATATTTTTGAATATTTTTGAATAAAAATTGACATTCAAGTGAATGTATATTTCATAATATTTTAACTGTTAACTGTTTGAGAATTTATGATGTAATAAAAAAGTTCTAAATCATAAATTCAGATTGCTACCTGAACTGCATTCTTAATTAATCTGATATTATCAGATACGATAAAAGTGCCAAAACAGTTATATATTTATATATTCAATTTCTAATTCATGTATAATCAGAATCTAATTCATGTATAATCAGAATATATCTATCGAATAAACATGTGGTTTGGATAAAAGAAAAATACTCTATCTTTTTTCAGAAATTAATTTTTATTATATATATCAACAATAGAATTGAAATTTATATATAATCTAGTGGCATGATTTTAGATTTGGTTTGATTAAATTATTAGTACTGATTAACAAGAAATGTATATCATTCAACTGATAAACATATAATATATAGAGTCGTACAAACATACCTCATTAAATGTAAATGTATATATATAGCATCATCAATTTACAATTTCATACCATCATTTTGTGGATTTTTCTTCGCATATCAATGAGAATTGAACAGCACTGACTTTATGATAAAACTTTTTTTCGAAGCTTAATTTTAAAATACTAGAATTCTGTAGAAAAAGTCATCATGGACTAAGCAAAAATTTGGGAGAACATAATAGACTAGTCTTTGTAGAATCGACATCTTGCGTCTGCTTACTCCGTAAGAAAGAATATGTACATGCTTCATTCGTACAAAATATTAATTGTTACATTCCATGATCAATGCAGAGGGCACCATGTTTTCTTGTATTTCAAAGGAGACATTCCAATCGTTCTTGGATCAGGTTGTCCTGGTTGAGTTGGTGGGCCGTGTTGGGGACCTGTTTCTAGATTTTTTAACAATTGGTTCAACCAATGTTCAGTGGACACATCTTCTCGTAGACATGTGGCAAAAGTATTATCTTGTAACTGATCAGGTAAGCATTGCCTCAAAGCCAAAAGTGCTCTAGAGAAGAAAAAAAAGAATCAAACCATTAGGGATGAACTAATAATAATTTTTAACGTCCACAAGTTTCAAATAAATTCATTTTAATCGGGCTTGGTGGACTACCCCAAAGTGATATTGCGAGAAAAAAATTCCACGCTCCCTGGGCTGGATGGATCCATTGGGATAGTCCACCAAGCCCGATTAAAATGAATTTATTTATTAGGGATGAAGTCGGTAATGATGAATTAATTATAAAAAATAAATATGAACTCACCGAGGATTGTCAGACAGTCTCAAGTAACACCTGATACCATGCTTTAATAGATAAGCTGAAGGATCTTTAGCGAGAGACAAAACCATTTTGCCAAGAACCATTGCAACATGACTGAAGCTATCATAAGTTTAGCAAAAAACAGTTTTACTGAGTTCAGAGCCACTCTCCATTATCCTTAGACATAGAGGAATAATTTTGGTAGTCAATAAAAACGTCACAACCTCTTCTCCATCAGTCTTCACTAATGCGCCAATTACTCCCAAACTAGTCAATCTTGGGTAATCAAAGGGTCGAGTTTTGTTGACTGTGTGTAGAAAAGGATCATTCCATGCATCTCTGGGAACTAGCTTGGCGATGAAGAGTATAGAATTCTCTTTTCCATTCCTGAGATAGCTAACAATGTCTGTCGGCAATTTCCATTCCTGAGATAGCTAACAATGTCTGTCGGCAATTTGATGAAGTGGTTCAAACTAAGAGAACCTATCCAACTATAAATAAAAAAACTGGTTCAAACTAAAAGAAGACTTCAGCAGGATAGCAGATATTTACCTAAAAAAAAAATAAGTTCTCATAAAGCAACTTTATTACGAGACCATCTAAAGACGTAATCAAATACATCTCATACAATAGATCCATCCAGAAAAGAATGTATACTTATCTGACGTTTTCTCGTTCACTTCCAGTGGTTATCCTCTGCAGTTATCATCATTATTATACTAACTCGAGCAGACGATTGCCCATGAGAGATTGCCTTCGCAGCTGTTCACAGCTTACAGGGTTATATACAGCTAGCTCACCTGCTCACCCGACAGCGCGTGCATGCGCAGTCGGCCGGCCGCAGCCCTCACAGCATGCATGCTACTGTTACGCGACTAACGGCACTGACCTTGTGTGACCAGTGTGACGACTGACGGGCTGACGTATTATTACTCCCTTCGTCTGTGTTACTGTGCTATGGCGAATATATAGCGAATGCAAATTTTTGTTAATATCGTCAAAATAAGTATATACTTATAAGCGAAAAGTGTAGTGAACCGCCAAAATCGTCGGTGTCGACCGCAGGGCTGGTCGACCGAGCTGTTTCAGCTGATGTGAGTTTAGAACTGATTGCAAACTGTAGATTTTATGATTGAATTGACAAATAGGCTAACCTGCTGGCTATGGTGCTTCATAACCTTTGTTTTGGTATAAAATAAAATCTGTTTATTGAGTTTGGAACAAAATTTTATAAAATACGACCCAATTAGTCATTCATATCATATGGAATGAACACAAAAACATTAGTATTTTAAAATTCTTCATTCTTATTAGTTTCAATAATAAAAGAATTATATTTTCTTATGAAATTAAAAATATCTCAACAAGTGATAAAAATTCAATTCATCTTGATAGAAATGGAGTAAGTCACTATCTGTAAAATGAAAAAAAGTAAAATGATGATTTTGTTCATTATTTGCTTTTATTTAGCCCTGATGGCTGATACATGTACGGTCTCAATTTATATTTTTATCCAACATAGCTGCAGTTGTGTTGGCACTGTGAATGCACTTATTCTCTCCATTTTGATCATTAACGACAAGCTGGTGCTGGCCTTGGTTGTTATTTGCATTCTCATGAACATGCTCAGGTGCATGCTAGCGCTGATTGAGATTTTTAGCATTCATCATCATTTAGCATTCAGCATTTATCAGCGTTCCCATTAACAGGCCCAACTGCAACTGCTGGTCCTGTTCGAGATTCCTGCCATCTCCATTCTCCATGGCATTTCGAACAAGATTCCCAGCTGCAGGCTGGCGCTGCAGCAGCATTACCAGCTGCCTGCTGGACATTGTTGGGATTTCAACTTTTACATGGCTAAAATGTTCAATGTTTATAAAATTCTTCACCAGAATTCAAATCTTTGTCCTCTTTTGAGTATTCATACACAAATTATAAGAATTGTCTTTATTTTTAGAGGAATTATCTAGATTGACACATTTAGTCTCATCAGATTCTTTGTTGTTTACTTGAATAATAGCAGAACTCTCATTATTGATCTCATGGTTATGAAAAATACGTAGTTGAACTATTATTTTTTTTCACATGTAGTTCTACAAATTGTATCACAACTTTGTTTGAAGTGTTGGATTCACTGTTGGCTAGTATATCAACTTGATCAGTTTTTGTTCGTTCCTCAGATTCATTCAATATTGAACGGTCCTTTGATTTACTGTGAGCTTCCTTGTGTTCTTGTACCTTACTTTTTTTTTATATTTTTGGAAGGTTTAGTAAAATACCTGAGTTTTATGGGTCGTGATCTTTCATTGGCTATTATCTAGACAAATTGTTGGATTTCTGTGAGACGATAATGTGTCATAACTATTTTCAACAAGTGGAGCAGTAGAGACGCCAGGTTTCACAAAATCAAAGAATCATCATCAATCTCTTTAAAATATTTTCTATGTTCATTACCAGATAATAATGTACTCAAAGTATCTTTGGAATCAAATTCAGCAATATTCTGAGGCAATATTTTTTTAGTAATTACAGTAAAAAAATTTTGTTACAGCCTAATAAGCTTTAATCTGTCTTTGTCAAGAACTTGTATAATGTGAGTCTTCCCAGCTTCTACGTAACCGAGTACTTAGTTGTAACCTTCTAACTTCACACACATCTATTTTTGAACTGAAAAAGAAAAGATTGATTAGATTTCTCAATCAATAACTAACATAAAATCCATCCAAAAATAATTGAACTAATTTACCTTGATTGACCTTGAAGATCAGCAAACAGGTTAGCCCATCTCAAACAACTCAATCAATAATAATAATAATCAGATTGGCGAAGCTGCTGGAGTCTCGAACAACGTTCAGCCCATTTGCACTTTATGATTTTGCCTAGCCAGCTGTTTACTACGACGACACTATATATATATATATATATATATATATATATATATATATATATATATATATATATATATATATATATAATTCTTTCTAATGCTATCACCGCACTCTGGGTATATGTGCCACCTAACCAGCTGTTTACTACGATAAAATTAAATTTGAGACTGAGATGTAATTATAGTTTGTTTCCTCGAAATTCATCAAAATTATATTGAAGCGAAAGATAAGAAAACGTGAATATAATAATCGGTATATCTTTCTGCAGGAATAATTTTTAAATATATATTTTATATTCATTCATTATATAGATTTGAATGTAAGGCAATGCAGGCAATTTGGCACGTTTGTCAGATTTCGTATTATCGGTGCTCTCTGAGCATCAGTCGCCCTCGGGTCATGTTGGGGGTATTAAAAGAAAATTTTCGATCCCTTCCCCACCCATTTAGCCTTTAAAACCGCTCTCCTACAACACTTCGAAGTTTCACTTACTCATTTTTTCTCTCTTTTCTTATTTCACTATTCTCACTCAACCTTAAAAATCAGGTGTAAATAATTTTTATCTCTCAAAGTGTCATTTCTCTTTTTTATGTAATAACATCTCATCTTTCGATTGGTCACTTCAGTTTTGTCAAAACTATTTTCTATCCTACTCAAAATGCTCCTTATCGCATCAAAAAAAAGTGAAGCCAATTTGGCACGATTTTTTATATTTCCTATTTTGAGCGTTTTAACCGTTGTAGCTGCTCATAGAGGTGCAAGGGTCACCTTTTAATATTGAAACAAGATTATTGGCCCTGGACGTTAGAGTTCCGGTCATTTTTCACTCCAAAAAGCCATTTTTATAACACTTTGAAGTTTAACACGGTTGAATTATCTATTTTATTCTGTAACTGTTATTGCCGCACTGTAAGTTTCCTTCACCTCAATAGCATATCAAATTTTTTTATTCAAATGTGACTACTTCATTTCATTTAAAAGAGCTCATCTTTCGATTCATCATATTAGTTTTCCTTGAACTATTTTTCCACACTTCGAATACAATGAATTGTAATGAAACTCAAGCGAGCTCAAGATGCTCCCTCTGGGCAGAAATTCAACGTTTTCATTTATTGTCCTAATATAAATAAAAATTCTTCTATTAATAGGAACTGACTTTTTTCTATATAGTAATCGTATAATACTAGGGAAACCATCTATTTCGAGTGTTTTAATCCATCTCAATATGTGATTATGAACTGAAAGACTTAGTTAAGAAGATCAGTATTTAAGAAATAAACGTTTCGTTTTTATAGACATGTTACGATGATTTAGATATGTATTTTTGAGTTGAACGTCAAAAGTTTTGAACAAATATCAATGGAAACATGATTGAGAGTTATTTGGATGCCAATGTGATCGTTCCTGTATGCATATAGAGGCTGTAATAAGTGAATATGGAATCGTGCCAAATTGACTCCACGTAAAAGAATAGGAGGACTCCACGTAGAGGGTGGCGCATTGGCTGCAGTTACCTTATATAATCAATGCATAGATAGTTCATATGCAAGAGTAAATGTTCACATATTTTATTTTTATATATATTATATTATATTTTCTCCCGGCGTTTTATGGAATTCCTCTGGGTCAAAAATGGAGACTAATTTCACATTTTAAGATGAAATTTTTCAATTTATACATATCAGCTTCTAATCTATTACTTTTTTCATGATGTAATTGTAGGGTGCAGAAGCAACGAATCGAGGGTAAGTGACCTTTTACTCTTACTTTTCTCTCTCTCTCTCTCTCTCTCTCTCTCTCTCTCTCTCTCTCTCTCTTATGAATTTAGAAAATGGCAGCTCTGAGCGCCCCACGAATGGCAGCTTTGAGCGCCCCATGAATGGCTGCTTTGAGCGCCCCATGAATGGCTGCTTTGAGCGCCCCATGAATGGCTGCTTTGAGCGCCCCATGAATGGCTGCTTTGAGCGCCACGAATTAGGCAGTTCTAGACACCCTATAAGAGCTAGATCTTATCCTCTAACGAAGGAAGAAGAAAATATGATCTTGAATGGTTCCCAATTAAACGACAATCATGTTGAAAAATTTCATCACATTTTAGGCAATCAATTTTCATTTAAACCACGTTCAACGTTACTTATTCAAAATATATTGTTACATCCTGAGTCTTCACGTATTATACCTGTTATAGAAGGTTCTAGTCATTTACAATTATTACATAGCTGTGAAGATGGATGTCGCAATTGTGCTGGGGGTCATTGGGTTTGCTGTTATTATGACGGAAAAACCATTTTCATATATGATTCTATGAATCTTAATAAATTGCACAACAGTCACGACAAATTTTTGAGAAAACTATTTCCATTCTTCGTCAATGATCTTCCTATAAATTACCCAAAAGTACAAGCGCAAAAGAATGTTACTGATTGTGGCGTTTTTGCAATGGCTTTTGCAACGTCAATATGTTTTAACGAAGATCCTGCAGAAACTATGTATGATCAAAAATCATTACGTCCTCATGTCTATAACATCTTTAAGAATAATGCATTAATTAATTTCCCAAAGAATATAAATGACCGTAATTTAGTGAGTGTTGCAAGAAGTAATGAATCATACAGTATCATCGGCTTACCGAATACTGATAATGTTTCTTGTTATGCCAATGCATCTGTGCAAAGCCTCCTTTGTTGCTCACCAATAAGACAAATATTTGCATTTAATTCTGAACCAACATTCTTGAATTCCGTATTCAATCAGTATTTGTTGAAAGATCACGTTGATATTATAGGTTTAAGAAAGAATGCTGGCTATCAATATGGACTACAAGTACAACAAGATGTGGCCGAATTTATTATGAGCCTTTGCACAGAATCAGAAAATTTACGATCAGTTATTCAGCATGATTTGAAGATAGAACGGATATGTCGTAATTGTAATTCAAAATCTAGTCAAATTTTACCTAATTTCATATTACCATTAGCTATTCCACCATCGCGTAATAAGCTTTCTTTACAAGATATTGTAAACTTTAACCTAAATCAATCGGAAAAGGCCGATATTCAATGCAGAAATTTAAAATGTGAGAGTCAAGTTGAAGTGACAACAACGTTAGATTCATACAGAAATATTATAATTTTACAACTCTTGATATTTTCTGTTCATGAAAACGGGCTTATTTCAAAAAATTGTGAGTTTGAAATGAATATACATGGAAAGCCTCTAGTGATCAACAATAAGACATTCGAAATAACAAGTGCAATATTTCATCATGGTGAAAGTATCGAACGAGGACATTATACTTGTATGTTAAGGCGGAGTTCGGTTTGGTATGAAGCTAATGATTTAACTGTAAGGGTGAATGATTGGCCAATCAAAAATTGTTATTTATTACTTTTAGAAGAAGTGCCTCTAGTAATAGATCTAGATTCAAAGCTAAACAACATTTCTTTCAATGAATTTGCACCAAAAAATGTTTATAGTAGAAAAAGAGTGAAAACTGATGATCTTGAAAGACATTCAACAGAAATATTCTGCATAAAGAAAAGAATTATTGAAGTATCTGATACAAGCACACATCAGACTTTTGATAAGTTTCCGAAATTAGGAAGTAAAGATGGAGATACATTGAAAAGTATGCGTGGTAAAGATCAGAAACAGTACAATAGAGACTATTATAAGCGTAACAAAGAATCGATATTGGCAAAAAGAAAAGAATCTAATCATAAGAAAAGTAATCATGATCAAAACAGAATGGTGATTGAAAATCAACTGAACGAAAGACAGGTAAATGTAGTATGTGAAAATAAAGATGGAGATATTCCAAAAAATATGCCGTGTAAAGACCGAAGAGCATACTATCAACGTTATTTTGAACGTAATAGAGAATCCATAATAGCGAAAAGGAGAAAAAATTTTCCCAAAAACAAAAATATCAATCAAGATAGAATAAAAGAAAACGGTTGTAATTTACTGAATGATGAAAAAATAAAAGAGCGACAAGTCAATGTTGTCAACTTGAAAAATAAGATTAATCTAGTCAATAGAATAAAAAAAAAGTATAGAATAATCAACGAGAAAATAAATACAGGAAAGTTATTGAAGCGAAAAGAAGAGTATATTAAAACCGTTATGGAGAAATTGGAAAGCAGTAAAGAGAATGGCACAAGTTCACAGTGTAGATTGCAAGCAGAAAACCTTGTAATGAATTCTATTTATATAAGAGACGATTATATTCGCCAGTTTAAAAAAAATTTACAGAATCTTAAGAGAAATGTTGAAATCAAATTAACACGTCTTGGTAATTTACCGGTTCGGGATAATGAAAGATGTGCGCTCACAGCTTTATGTGGACATCCAAAACATACTCATGGATCAGAAGGATATTTCCCTAATGCTGCGTACAAAGTTCAACTTGCAAATGATGAAATAAAAAATATTGCTAGAAATGAGAACGGGCAATTATGTGAAAATTTGTCGATTCCTAAACCAAAGAAAAAATCGTGGGTGTGCAATGAGAATTGTAAGACGGTCAATCCTGATTTGCTAGAGGAAGTTAAAAAATTATTTGAAGATATACTTGATTTAACGTACTCAAATGGGAGAAATTTCATTAGAAATATTGACGATTGTTCATTTCGGGATCCTAATGCAGTTAAGTTGGGACACCCTTCAGAATGTCATAATCGTCCGATTTTGTGCTCTTCGAAATTCTTAAAACTCAAAATTTTGTCAATCCATTACTCTGAATTACGAACAATTACAAGAATTATATATAAGATTAGACAGTGTGATATTAAAATTGTACTCATCGAAAATGCTTTGAATATCAATGATGTTTCAGAATTACGACGAATCGTACTAGAGATGGATAGAATTCATAAGCCTGCACAGTTGAACGACAATGAAATATGTTTGGATGAAACAGAACTCAAAGAAAAGTATAAGATAGGGATAAAAGAGTATACAAAAATAGACACAGATCCACCTTCTATTTCCTGTATCTCTTGTGAAAGACTTTTTTGTGCTCGAAGTCTGAAATTTTTCGAAAAAAATACAACTAATGTGATTTCTGAATTATTAGGTTTTCAGACAAATCAGTATATGCATGAACTGATTCAATTTAATGAATCTCAAGATATTAGTAACAGTATGATTTGTTCAACTTGTTTGCAAAATTTAAAAAATGGTTCTTTGCCCTCGATGTGCATTCTAAATGAACTATTCGTTAAAGAAGTACCAGACGAAATGAAGACTCTCAATATGTTCGAAAAAATATTAATACAACGAGCTAAAGCTTTTCAGGTAGTAGTAAAAATGGACACAGTCATGAACAAAAATATCCCTCATTACGTCAAAATTGATAAGGTTAAAGGTAGGACATTTCATTTACCACTACCATTAGAAGAAACATTGAAAAAAGTTTGTCCAGATATTGACCCTCTCAATGCTAATCACGAAATTTATGTCCTTGTAAGAGGCAATCCAACCAAAAGTAAAGTTATTTGTTTGCTTTACTGTTCAATTATAAAAAGTCATTTATTCAACAATGATTTATTCCCTTCTGAACAGAAACACTGTTGTACAAAATGTGGTAAAAGTTATAAGCTCCTTAGACATCTAAAGAAACATCAGCTATGCTGCAAAGAAGTTAACAATTTCAGAACATCCAAATTTGACTGAAGATCCAGACAATTTGGATACTATCTGTAAAATAAAATTAGAAGAGTCTGAAGTTACCGACGAAATATTTCTTACCATTCGAAAATCCAGAGAGCCTCGGTAATTATTCTATGTCATCTTGTACTGATAGCGTTTTACGAATTAGATATATGATGGTTACATTCGCAGTATAATTCAATATCAAAGTGACAAATTTAACTTTCAAAAAATTTGTACAACTACTAAATAAATCATTTTTATTCCATTTAATTGTTGCACAACTTCCAATCACAAAAATACTATTAATAATTAAAACTAATAGAATTTCATATTTCATAGTCATACTCAAGAAATTCAATGTATAATAACTGACTACTGATTGAGAACAAAATTTATAATGTAAATTAATTGTTTATTGATAAAAAAAAATTTCATGTACCTACTGTTCCATATTTTTTTCGCAAATCTGACCATTACGATGAAAATTTCGAACATATGTTTCCTACAAAGGGAAGAGGGGGGGGACAACCCACTGCAGAGTGGGAGTACTATATATCAATAAATGCTTCCCTTTCCTTTCTACATTTGCCCTAATAAGATCACAGGTTCTAAAATTCTTTTTCAAATTCTATATTAAATTAAATAATAAATACTACAATTGAGATAAATTTTTAGTCTCAAGAAATCAAACTTTCCTGAAGAAAGGTACAAATCATATATATATTCTAAGATCCGTTTTGGAATTCTATATTGAATCAAATAAATACAATTGAAATAAATTGTTATTATTCTATGTATTCTATACAGTTACTTTATATTCCTGAAGAAAGGTATAACAAATCACATATTTCAGTTAGTATTGTTCCAAGCTCTCTATCACAGACAATGTACAAGAAAAAAAATTTATCCTAATTTTCTCAAATTCTACTTTAGAATTCTGATGATCTTTAAAACTCGTCCAGAAAGTTATAGTAACAATCATCAAAGCTGGATGCTTATCATAAGTGGATCAAATATCAAACCATTTGAAGCTATATGCCAAGTGACATTTTTCTTTCGTAATGATGACAGTTTATTGTTCATTAATATTTTATTTACAAATCCAAAGATATCGATGAAAAAAAACAATAAGAAGTTGATAGTCATGATCTGAAAGCATATATTACGAAGCACTTTAAAAGTTTACGAATAAGTACACATTCGTTTGGTCAAATATTTAATGATACTATTCTATTTATCACCATTGATTATACATGCGGAACTATTGGTTTATTAATGTTAATTCACTCAAGAAATATATTGCGAATTCTACTATAAATCAACTATGAATTTTGATTCAGTTAGTCTCGGATTTCATTGTAGCAAATTGAAGTAGAAAAATGTTTTTATTTTGAATATTAAAAATAGTGGTTCTTACTCTATTTTGTGTCACTCATGATATTTATTGTTCATCTAACTATACTTGTTACTTACTGACGTTTATGCTGTTATGCCATGTCTGCGAACGTCAAATGCAAACTTTAAATATAGGTTGGGAATTTAACTAGTAGCTGAGGCCGAAGCCCAAATATATAGACAATACTAATTATATTTATTGTAGTTGATTTTCATCTCAAAACATTGGTAAATTAAAATTGAAAAAGGAAATTGCTGTTCCGATTGTTCCTAAATTATCTACATTTGTATCTTATCATCACAAATAATTTGAATCAATATCCAGTATGAAACACAAGTAGTGGAAAACACGTTATTCACAGTGATGGGTACTAACTCAAAATCTCTAAATGAAATAAACTTGGACTCATTCATTCTAATCGAATTTTCCATGATAATTGGGTCAATTGAGATTGATGAACTGGATCACTGTTTCGTCTCCTCCTCGAAAATTACTATGAATATATTTGAGAACACATTGTTCGGAATGATTGAAATTATATAACAATCATTTCTAATTACAGTCTTGAAGCATTGAAAAATGGTTCAATTTGTTTCCATTTCTTGTATATTCTATTCCTCACTCGCCGGCAAGGTCTTCTCACAGTTCACGGTGGGCTGGAGAAATGTAGTATCACTTATGTTGATAAATTTATCTATTGTTGATAATTATTTTATGTTTAAAATTTATGAATTCGAGGGTAGTTTTTACTGACCAAGTAAATACATTCAAGTTTATTTTTATTTTGGTAAAACGAGTAAATACAGAAATTTAATATCGAATACCATCTACTATGAGTCTTTCCGAAATCCGCGATAGACAGATGTTTAGTGTGACTATTGATGATAATTCCTTTTGGTCTCTAAGCAATGTATATTTTGTAGAGCGATCTGGAGAGAGATAATAACACTACATAATATCAAGACAATATTATTATTGTGTAACAATTTTACGTAGGAGGTAGTAATATACAAGAATACAAGATTCAATTGTCACATTTTCTATGTCCACATTCTTATTCTGGAAAGACGAAGTTCAATTTCATAAAAAGTAGTAAAATAGGCTGCATGATAAAGAATTTTTAAATGACTACCATTTGTGAAAATCAATATTCTCATTCTCAATTGTATGATGCAGTACATAGAAAAACTGTGAGAAGACCTTGCCGGCGAGTGAGGAATCCAGGGGCGCGCTAGCGCCCCCTCCTGGCGAGTAACGGCAGCTGGGGGCAGCGCAACCCTATTATACATTAAGTTTGGATCACGGATTTTTCAATTTTATAAAATAACACAGATACGCATCAGTTATGGATGTTATCTGGTAGAATATGATTTTTTATTTATTTTTCCCTAGTATCCAGCCCTATTCACCTCCTATAGCAGATACTTTTAATGTAATGAGTCTTGTCTGCTAGGTTAGAATGGCTAGAATGGAGCAAAAAAGATTATTTTTCAGTTCATAAGCCACCTCGACGGCGACGAACGATTTCGAGATATCTCGATTCTCGCATATATATAGGTATAGGCTACTGAGCTGCCGTAGAGACTCATCATGGCGTCTGCTATATATGTAGTATAAGCTGGTATAAGCATGGAGTGAAACGCGAACACATGCAACTCGGACGCGTTTATATATTATATATATTTTATATAAAAACGCGAGATCGCAAGTAGCGGACATAACCCGGGTCGTCTAGTGCTGCAAATGTGCCAGACGTCGACCGAGCTGTGTCTTTGATTTTCTATTGATTGGAATAGGCTAACCTCCAATCTGTATTAGGTAAGAATATTATTCAATAATTCGAAGTGAAAAATTAAGAATTACGCCGCAATCACGCGCACATAAGTATAAAGTTTTCTCAATATATGTGCACATGACTTAGCATCGTTCCCTTCATTAATTATATATTAATTAACAATCTCGTAGTAATAAGAAAAATTGGTTCTTTGCCCCACACAGCTACCATCTGTATACTTAGACTGTACGCGAGTGACAAGTACCTAATATTCTGCTGAGTTTTGATGCTGAAAGATGATTACGCCGGTCCATTTTGCAGGCAGAAGCTAACGTATATGAAAACTTCAAGCTCTCATAATCACCAACAAAGCACCTTTGTAAATTGATCATTTTAATGGAGAACAAAGCCTTAGTAAACTTTCAATCAGCAAACAACTAGCTGCCTGCAGGAAAAATATAGAGTTGGTAGAAGAAGAGCGTGATCCCCGATCAGCTTTTGTTAATTATTGTGTCTCAGTCGATGAATTTTGGTTGTAAGAAGAAAAATACGTGAGTGACCTAAGAATGTTCGAGGATATATTGCTAATGGCTAATATTCTTCCTGCCGTCATGGATATCAAAGAAGATCTGATCTGCATTGCTCATATCTCGATGATGGTCTCTACTATCGAGCAAGGCACAAAAGTCCACTATATGGAATATGGAAACACAGCCATGACAAGAGATGTAAGAAAAATTCCAGACAATCTCGCATCCATACCTCCTCTATCTCATAAGTGTTGTTTAGCCAAACCTGATGGGGTTGAACACTGGCCACATGGTGTTAACACGGAGTTTGAAATGATTGCTGACAGCGGTGCTACCGTTTTCCTCCTGGATGTACTTGACAAAGATGAGACATGTGTCGTAAAGTTAACCCATGATATGAAGGGTTTGGCTCTGGAACTTCTAGAGAGATGCGCCAAGATCACTCCACCAATCGATGAAGGCATTGATATTGTAATGCAAAGAATAATAAACAAAGATTGATGATGCAAAGAATAATATTGGAGAGGAGCGACCACCTCCCATAGGTGAAGAAAATTTACCGAATGTTAATATGGGCTGTATCAGTTATGTATGTTCACCATTGGAATTCTGGATACGCAAGCAGACCCAGTTCCCAATTTTGGATGATATTACTTTGGGAATGATTGACGCAGAGCTGTTTAAAGAAGTTGGCGATATTAAAGAAGGTGAACTCTTGGCAGCCAAATTCGATGAAGATCAACTGTGGTATAGCAGTTTATTGCCATTGATATTTCCAACTGGATGCTCAGTGGCATCAGTGCCTTTGTATCTGATCCAGAGCAGCCTATCATCGGAACAGATACTCAATCTGAAAGGTATGATAACGATTCTACAGAGATTTCCTCAGATATCTCTAATGCGCTTTCTGAAACTCAAATTAATGTAGAACAAGAAACAACTGACTGAACAAAGTAGGGGCAACGAGACTGATATTGTTAACGAAGCCCAAGTAGATACTAATGAATTAATCAATGATTTGACAAACGTTCATGAAATGAAATATTTTTTAGGTAATAAGGAGGAAATAGTTCCAGGATAAATATGCTGAGGGTTCGCTGTTGGTGAAATTGAAAGATATCATTCAGTCAGTACATGGAGGAACAACCTATAACATTTGCACAACAGATTGTGTCCATGAGCTGGAAATGTTCCCCACGGTCAGGCTCTCCCCCATCTACTACGAGTCACCTGGAATATTGGGCCAACCTACATTCAAAAATCGGAGTCCATTCATCAATCATGGTAGAAAATCATAATTTAATAATAATTTAAGGTTACTTATGCATAATTCAACTTCTGATACGTTTCAAATTTTTTTAGAGGAACAGTTGCACAACAAGCAGTTTAACATACATGTGTATGTTTCATGACCAACAGCAAAATTGTCGACATTGCAGTCAAATCTTCTGTCAGTCGTGCCTGAATAATATTGTGACAAGTGTACCAAAGCAAAGGCCATCAAAAGTTTGTAATGTTTGTCGAACGCTGCTGGTGCAAGAGACAGCTCCATATTTCAGCTGAGACCCTTCTTCAATTACAAAAAAACAAAGAACTCTCAATGTGATTATTTTTCTTAGATTATAGAATCAGTGCAATATCAATTCAGAAAGAATAGACAGTATACCGGTATGAAAGGGTTCTTACAAAAATAACTTTTCAAGTATTTTTCACTTGAATTAATAAGTGATTTTATTCATTAACTAAATCTTATTATTCAATGTGATGTGCTAAGGGGTTACAGGCTGCTATGAGGAACATAGTTCAAAAGTTTTTCCAACTTGTACAGTGAATGATGTATCAAGTTTGTGAAAATTTGGATGAAAAAAGAGTATATCTGTAACTCGATAGAAGTATAAAAGTGATAGAACTCGATAGTGTATAAAAGTGAACGTTAACCCTTGTTACATTTAACAGACTCATGTGATGAAAGAGAGTAATTGTCAAGTATTTGTAAATATGAGACTGTACTAATTAAAGTTAAATGTCGTTTAAAAAATTAAAGCTTTTGAATGTACATACTCTGATTTAATTGTACATAGAAAATTTTCAAATTATACCATAAGTTTGTTAAAATTTGGATGAAAAAAGAGTATATCTGTAACTCGATAGAAGTATAAAAGTGAACGTTAACCCTGGTTACATTTAACAGAGTCAAGTGATAAAAGAGAGTAATTGTCAAGTATTTGTAAATTTATCAGTTTTTTAAACATTTTATTTTGTGTTTATATATAATTAAACGATCTTAGAAACATTCTTCTCTCAATAGTGCAATTACTGTAAGATTTGATTCTATTACTAATTAGCTTTATATATGAGAGTATGAACTCATTTTCGAGTAACCGGCCAAGTACCGTGGCTCGCCTGTAGATGGCGAGGCGTTGAGTCGCGCGTGTATAAGGTATATCGCGGCGCTCTCTCGCAAGAGAGTCGGCGTTCTACCGTCTATATAAGGGAGCTTGGACATTGGATCAACTCGGTCGGGCCTTCGTGGTCAATCCCATTCTCCAATTTGGTCATTCCATATTGGAGTACACTTTTTTGAATAATATTTCGTGACACAGATGTATTATGGCCGGTAAACTATATAATTAAGACGGACCCAAGTCGTACGTCAGAATCAGTTTGCCAATAAGCCTATCACGGGCAGAAAATAAATTTGGATCTATGAAACATATTGTTACCATTTCCAAGCCATGCGTTCGCTTCATAACCTTGATATTTTCACAGGTTCGAAGTTTCAATAAAATGAACAGCTTTCTACATTTCTGTATTTAAACATGCCCCGATGTAGGTAGCTCTGGTATCCATCTAATATATACCTCCCCTAAAACCATTCTTTATACGTGAACTCGTTGTACGTTTCTTTAAAGGTTCGCTACTCTTCCATCAGAAATATATTATCAAAGCAATATTGTTTTGTTTCAGTTGTATTTAGTATTCTAAAAAAAAACCAAGAAGAAAAGTAAGAATACATTTTTTCGATTCGAGGCTCATGTCTCTTACAATCACGTTATAAACAAATGGAATCCAGTGATATCAGGGAAGTCGATTCACTTTGGGTGCAAGTTGTTTAAATAATTATTGTATAAACATTGGATCTTGAAAAAAGAGAAAAATAGGGGTATTTTTTTCAAAAAAGCACGCAATCCCGCAATCAGTTTTCATCCCATGGTGATAGCGTAAGCATTGGCAGAAACCACTTTTTCTCGGTTTTACTGAATTCCAATTGTTTATAACGCGATTGCCAGAAAAATAAGCCTCAAATGAAAAAAATGTGTTTCACGTTTTTTTCTTGGTTTTTCATCTAAAATCGATTGACACCATTGCTTTCTCGAATTTACGAATTTATGTGCAATTTGTTTAAATAATTATTGTTTAAACAATTGGAAATGGAAAAAGAAAAAACGGGTATTTTTTTTCAAAAAAGCACGTGATCCAATAATTAGTTTTATGATATCTCCGCTGGTTTGGACCTGGGCTTTAATGGGTTAATATGGTCAAAAAGTTATGCCAGTGCATCAGATAGCATAAGCAATTTTATTTTTCATAGTGGAAATTCACCTTCGAAAAAGATATACTTAACGACAAGTATATTCCTTATCCTGTGGTTCGTTGTTGGGTAAATTTTCAATCAACTAAATGTTTTTAGGTAGAATTAATTATATTTTTTTGTAAATATAAAAATGCTTAAGCGACTAAATTTTTTTGAGAGGGTAAAAATTGCAAGATGTCTTTTAGTTATTTTTCTATTCAAATACATTCAAAATAATAATCAAAGAATATGAAGCCTTCTTTCTGCTTCATGTTTCTTTGCTACGGATTTCAAACTGATTTATTTTTTTTTTAATATACAGTAATATCAAACATTATCCAACTAGTATGGTTATCCAACAATAGAATGAATATTTTTCAAATTACACTTAATTATTGTAGTTATACTAATGTTAAGATGGAAAATAACTCAAATCACAAATTTATGTCAAGTACTAATATAATTTTGAAGAGTTTAAGCTCAAAAATTATATAAATGGTGGAAATAAAATAAAATACACCATTTGCATTTTTATTTCTCATAGAAAAAAATTTACCTTTGAAAAAGGTATACGTTGACGACAAGTAGGTTTCGTATCCCATAGTTCGTTGTTGAATAAATTCTTATGCGAATAAATTTTTCTATAGAAAAAGAAATATGAAAATGTCTGTTTGATCTTAGTCTATTCAAGTGTATGTAAGAAAATAATATGATTCGAATCGAATATATCATTTGAAAATATCACTTCAATAGACATTTTTACCAATACACTATCGTTATATATTCCAGTTCATTTTGTCAATTATGACCAAAGAAAGTAATGAAATCTAGAATCTGATGCCAAGTATTCAACTGGTGTGATTATCCTACCACCAAACAAATATTTTTGCAAATTACACTCACAATCAATTATATGTCAAGTAAAATCTATCAAATCTTGCTACAGTTTGATCCTTGAATAAATTATATTGCGGTAAAATACTTCAGTAAGTCGAATTCTCTGTTACGGATTTCGAACTAATAACCTTGAATATCAATTTGCTAATGTTAAGATAAGAAAGTACTGAAATCTCGAGCAATTTTTCTTCGTCATAGTAAAAAATGGACCTTTGAAAAAGGTATACGTGGACGGCAAGTATGTTCCGTATCCCTATAGTGCGTTGTTGAATAAATTCTTATGCTACGTAAATAGAAAATGACTTTGAAAATGACTGTTTAATCTCACTCCATCCAAATGCATGTAAAATAATAATATGATTCAAATCATATATGTGAAGACATACACAAATTCATTATTTACGAAGCACAAGAATAATCTTAGATTATCGGGGAACTCTTAAACTTGAATGATAATCAAAAATTATCAAATTAAGTATTATAAAACCTTCCTGGAGAAAAGTATAAGTTTCTGACGAGTAACGATAGGTTAACGGTACATACATTTGTTAATCATTGTTTATAAATTATCGGGGGACTCTTAAACTTGAATAATTATCAAAAATTATCAAATTAAGTATTATGAAACCTTTCTGGAGAAAAGTATAAGTTTCTGACGAGTAACGACAGGTTAACGCTACATACATTTGTCAATTATCGTTGATATATTTACGTTTCGGTACTGGTTTTTTAATCAAATTTTCAGTCAAATTTACGAAGCACATTTTTTCATACATACTATTCGGTATTTAAAGAAATACATTAATTCATCGTAAACCAGAACTACCCAAATCTAAGCATATGAAAGTGAAGAAATCAATTGATATATTTGTCCTGGCAAGTTCAAATAAATTTCACCCTTCTTGCTTATCACAATTACTTCTATAAATTCACGTATCATAAGAAGACGTGTTTTGTAAATCATCTTAGATTATCGGGGGGCTCTTGAACTTGAATAATTATCAAATTCAGTATTATAAAACCATTCTAAAGAAAAGTATAAATTTCTGACGAGTAACGTAACAGTACATGCATTTGTTAATTATTTGTTTATTTTTTTACGTTTCGGTACTGGTTTTTTGATCAAATTTTCAGTAGAATTTACGAAGCACATGAATCATCTTAGATTATCGGGGGACTCTTAAACTTGAATAATTATCAAATGCAGTATTATAAAACCTTTCTGAAGAAAAATATAAATTTCTGACGAGTAACGATAGGTTAACAGTACATACATTTGTTGATTATTTTTTATATAATTACGTTTCGGTGTTTGTTATTAATTAAATTTCTAGTCGAATTCATGAAGCACATGAATAATCTTAGATTATCGGGAGACTCTTAAACTTGAATAATTATCTAACATTTGTTAATTATATTATAATTTTCATTATATTCTTACTATTCTATATTTAAAGACATACATGAATTCATTATATACCAGATCTACCGAAATCTGAGCATATGAAAGTAGAAAAATCCATTCATATTGCCTGGCAAGTTCACATTGATTCTCTTTATTCTATTGAAATATAGAGTTATTTTCTACATTTTATTCGATATGTCAAGACATAAATAAATTCATTATAAACCAGAACTACCCAAATTTGAGCATATGAAAGTAAAGAAATGAATTCATATATTGGTCCTGTGAAGTTGAAACTCCAAAATAACACAATTTTTTTTCAAACTTTTGGCTTCATATCCCTTCATTAAAAAGCATGTAAAAAATTTATCTTTTGATCAAATTTTCAGTCGAATTTACGAAGCACATGAATCATCTTAGATTATCGGGGGACTCTTAAACTTGAATAATTATCGAATTCAGTATTATAAAACCTTTCTGAAGAAAAGTATAAATTTCTGACGAGTAACGTAACAGTACATGCATTTGTTAATTATTTGTTTATTTTTTTACGTTTCGGTACTGGTTTTTTGATCAAATTTTCAGTAGAATTTACGAAGCACATGAATCATCTTAGATTATCGGGGGACTCTTAAACTTGAATAATTATCGAATTCAGTATTATAAAACCTTTCTGAAGAAAAGTATAAATTTCTGACGAGTAACGATAGGTTAACAGTACATACATTTTTTAATTATTTGTTTATTTTTTTACGTTTCGGTGTTTGTTTTTAATCAAATTTCTAGTCAAATTCATGAAGCACATGAATGATTTTAGATTATCGGGAGACTCTTGAACTTGAATCATTATCTAACATTTGTTAATTATATTTTAATTTTTATTAGATACTTACTATTCCATATTTAAAGACATACATGAATTCATTATATACCAGATCTACCGAAATCTGAGCATATGAAAGTAGAAAAATCCATTCATATTTGTCCTGGCAAGTTCACATTGATTCTCTTTATTCTATTGAAATATACAGTTATTTTCTACATTTTATTCTTTATGTCAAGACATAAATAAATTCATTATATACCAGAACTACCCAAATCTGAGCATATGAAAGTAAAGAAATGAATTCATATATTGGTCCTGGCAAGTTCAAATATTTTCACCCTTTTTGTTTCTCACAATTACTTCTATAAGTTCACGAATCATGAGATGTGCTTTGTTTTTTATTCTTAATATTTAGGCGTTCATTCATTCTTCATTGTTCTTATGTCAAACTGTATTTTTTAATATACATAAATTCATTCATTATATACCAGAACTAACTAAATCTGAGCATATGAAAGTAGAAAAATCAATTCATATTTGTCCTGGCAAGTTCACATTGATTCTCTTTAAATATACAGGTTTTGTTTTGGTTTTCAAATTTTCCTCTTCGTTCAGCTGATAAACTCCTCTCAGATGCTAATTCAACAGTCAGCCTTCGATCCTTTGGAACCCCATCTGGTAATCTATCTTTCTTCTTTTTTGCAGCTGCTCTTTGCAGCTAAATCCATGATTTAATCAGCCACATTCTGTCGCCCAAGTCCTGTAAAGCTCTTTGAAGCCCACCGTCCGCGAGTTCCGTTATATTGTAGCTGATTTTCATCTCAAAACATTGGTAAATTAAGATTGAAAAAGGAAATTGCTGTTACGATTGTAACAGTAATTAAAATGTCTAGATCCTAAAATATCTACATTCGTATCTTATCATCACAAATAATTTGAATCAATATCCAGTATGAAACACAAGTATTGGAAAACACGTTATTCACAGTGATGGGTACTAACTCAACATTTCTAAATGGAATAAACTTTGTCTCACTCATTCTAATCGAATTTTCCATGATAATTGGGTCAATTGAGATTGATGAACTGGATCACTGTTTCGTCTCCTCCTCGAAAATTACTATGAATATATTTGAGAACACATTGTTCGTAATGATTGAAATTGTATAACAATCATTTCTGATTACAGTCTTGAAGCATTGGAAAATGGTTCATTTTGTTTTAGCCTATACAGAACTAATATTTTTTCAAAGTACACCCTAAAGCAATTGTTGCACGATCTGTTATCAAATGTTAATGAACTCCATATCAATTTACTCATGTTCGGATAGAATGTACTGAAATCAAAAATCTATGTCAAGTAGGCTCATACATTTCAAATACATCTACCAATGTTGAGATAGAAAGTACTAAAATCACAATTTTATGTCAAGCAGTTAAAAAACTAGTATGTCCCACTTCGGAAGGGTTCAGTATTAAATTCATAATAATTTGAAATCCAATAAAATACTCCATTATCAAAATTATCTTTCTCATAGTACAAGTAACGATTTTCACTAGAATCTCAAATCCCAATGATAACTACATGAATGAAACTTTTTACATTACAATTCTCAACGTTTGAATGTTACAATTCTACATCATGATATTATTTTCATTCTTCAATTGGAATGTATTTATTTTGTTTCACTTCTTCTTTCCATTTATTCAGTCGATGGAATTAAAAAATGCATACTTGCCACGGGCCCGTTGTTTCACAGTTTCTCGGTGGGCAGTGTATTTGTATTTCATTTTCACCTCACATACCAATAAAAGTTAACCCTCTATCCTGAAAATGCTTTTTTCTATATGTAAACTTAATCTCAACATTGGCAGATGTATTTGAAATGTATGTGACTACTTGACATAGATTCTGGATTTCAGTACATTCTATCCGAACATGAGTGAATTGATATGGAGTTCATTAACATTTGATAACAGATCGTGCAACAATTGCTTTAGGGTGTACTGTGAAAAATACTATTTCTGTATAGGCTATCCACACTGTTGGTTACTTGTCAGTTGATGCTAGATTTCGCTACTTTCTAATGTCATCATTGAAATAATATACTGGAACATATAACAATCGTGTGTTGGTAAAGATGTCTATTGAAATGATACATCTGTATTTTCAAAGATATATTAGATTTGAATCATATTATTATTTTACATGCATTTAGATGGACTGAGATTAAACTATATAAAATAAAACATATAATATAAAACTTATACTTTTCTCCAGAAAGGTTTTATAATACTTAATTTGATAATTTTTGATTATCATTCAAGTTTAAGAGTTCCCTGATAATCTAAGATTATTCTTGTGCTTCGTAAATAATGAATTTGTTTATGTCTTCACATATATGATTTGAATCATATTATTTTACATGCATTTGGATGGAGTGAGATTAAACAGTCATTTTTAAAGTTATTTTCTATTTACGTTGCATAAGAATTTATTCAACAACGAACTATAGGGATACGGAACATACTTGTCGTCCACGTATACTTTTTTCAAAGGTCCATTTTTTACTATGACGAAGAAAAATTGCTCGAGATTTCAGTACTTTCATATCTTAACATTATAACCTATATACAGTGGTTGGATTTCACACATGGAAATATCTATCTTTTCTCAAAATATCGTATATTTTGAATGATGTTGATCTCGAGATATAAGCGTGCATTATTCCAAAACAAATGCAGCATTCATAGAATTATATTTGTATCATTTTTCTTGGCAGTAGAAATTCTAATCGTAGCTTTCATTCATCCATCACTTTTCTCAATCACATAGAATGTACATTCAAATTCTATCTCATCGATGTACATGATTTTTACTTATACCTCATCAACTAGTGATGGTAGATTATCATGGAAAATTCGCGTCTACTGTAAGATTTGGAGACATTATTAGAGAATCTATATGGAATTACATTGTATTCCTCAAATAAATCTGATTCTTTACTAGATTTATAGCTTCATTCTGATATGATGATACAGAGATGGAGCGAACGATTGATTATACATGGTATTCTATTCCAAGAATAAATTTCTATAGATAACGCATGAAACTCGCAAAGAATTCGAATCTTCTCAGAAAACTCACTAGAAAATATTCAAAATTATCTCAGCGTTTCGAGAACCACTCTACAGTCGCTACTGCATCAATTATTTATAGAATTATTCATGCAAATTGTAACTTATGCTATATCCGTGAATATTTTTGAATCATCAAGATACCATCATTCAAGAAGGTACATCTCTCCTATCTAGCTAAATATTTCCTCAAGAACTGAACCTTGTTTGACAGAATGGTACGTAAGATACTATATGATATTGATATGTTAATACACTCGACTGAGGTTTCGTCCCACTGCCCCGTTAACTTTTCGGATCATTAATTAAGAAAAAAAGATGAATTTGTCATTTACACTTCAATGTATGACATACTCCTAATAGAATTCCCATAACTCTACTTGACTGATTCGTCTTTTGTTAGATCTAATATTAATCTGTTTATCGCCCCATATTTTTTTCCAATTTTCAGCGAGCTCCAGACTTATAAGATCCCGATACTTGTTCGAATCTGAGGAGAATAGATGAGAATTATCTGTTAATTCGAAATGTTTTTCTTTTTCAATAGAGTTGATCTGTGAGAGTTCGCGAAAACCAATTACAAGAAGAATCTTCTTCAAAATTTCTATTTTCAATGGATGTACATCTCTACAATACGACATTATCTTTTAAGGTTTATCAAAAAAAAAATGATTGAGTGAAATGAAGAAATGCATACTTGCTACGGGCCCGTTATTTCACAAGTATCTCGATGGGCAATATATTCGATTTTCGAGTTTATATCTTCAATGATGACATGAGAAGGTAGCAAAATCTAGCATCAACTGACAAGCAACCAACTAGTATGACAGGCACTCACAAAAATATCTTCTTGTTCCCAGAGGAATTATGCCTCATTAAGAATTTCTGCTACTTCCAAACAGAATCTTCTTGAGAGAAGACTTTTCTTGTCCAATCAACAATATATTACGATTGAAAATAGCGGAATTCTGTATGAGGCCCAAATCCTCTGGGAACAAGAAGATATTTTTGGGAGTGTGCTAGATTTTGCTACTTTCTCGTGTCATCATCGAAAAAATAAACTGGAATATATAACGAGTGTATTGGTAAAAAAGTCTATTGGAGTGATACACCTGTGTTCCAGAGAATATATTAGATCTGAATCTTATTATTATCTCACATGCATTTGGATGTACTGAGATTAAATAAACAGACATTTTTAGATTTCTTTCTCCATAAAAAAGTTTTGTCACGAAAGAATTTTTTTTAACAACAAACTATAAGATATGGAACATACTTGTCGTCAACGTATACTTTTTTTAAAGGTGAATGATTCTACTATGAGGAAGAAAATTGCTTATGATTTATTTTATTCTCAAGAAAACCTTTTTGAAAAAAAAATAAAAATGTTGCGTCAAGTATGTGGCAGAATTAGTTTATCTCTTATATTGCTTGAGAAAAAAATTAAATCCATAATAGACACATGAATCAATTGATTATTTCATCAGTATTCAATCTGATTAATTCTCATAACCGGAATACTTGTTAGGTACCTCATCAATTATTTGAAGAACTAATAACGAACCAAACTGACGCCATTTGGTAGGCATTTTTAACGTCTTAAAAATCACAATATTCCAATTATAAAATTAACTTTACAATTTTATTAATCTTACTGATTTGAAAACGTGGAATTTGTCCATAAGGCCGACAAAATATACACCTGAATTATCTTTCCGATGAAACCCTAGTTTTGCATTTTACTGGATGTAAAAATGATTATATGTATTTATCATTCATACTCTGTGATTTGCAACGAAGCGAGTATGACACTACATTAGCATACAATTTGTGCTCCTTTCAGAGGAAAGTAAATCGACGTCTGTTATTTTTCCAGGAACATTGAATAATGCATACAAAAACATCGATTTCAAACGTGCAGAGTATAATTTTTCCCGTTATTTGTACTTTTTCTCTTAAGAATTTGCCGTTTTCACTGAGTTTACTCATTGATTAGCACTAATTAAAAAGTTGCTCTATATTCGTTAACTCTACTTTAGAAAACAACTAAGCTTTGCTGACCACTTAACCTTCAACACTCTCGAGAGCTAAGCTTGGAATTAATCGAAAGAAAAATTATCTACTCACAGTTTTCTTCTCGCTTCAGTATCCAAGCTTAGAGTAAGAAGTCGAGTATCGTTGATTTTTTTATATATTTCATGTTTTACTTTATGTGAGTAAGACATGGAAGCGAGATTTGTTGAGTATACGTGTAATTTACTCCTTCAGTATGTTTTCTAGGATAGTTTCTAGAACAGTGAAAAAGCAGCCCTGTCGAGAATATCCGTACGGAAATCCGTATGGATATCTGTACGGAAATCCTTACGGCAATCCGTCCAAAAACGCCGTACGGATTTCCGTACGGTTTTCAGTACGGATTTCTGGGAAGGAATTCTTCTCCTGGGATCGTGAATATAAATCCGTATGGTTCTTAGTACGGATTTCCATACGGATTTCTGTATGACTTTATGTAGGGCGATTTTTCCCCTGGAACGATAAATATTAATCCTTACGGATTTTCCTAATTATTTAAGTACGGATTTCCGTACGGATTTTGTTACGGAATTAGACAGATATCTGATCAAGAATTTTCATATGGTATCCCTGTATAAAGTTATCGACCGGATTTCCAACTTCATTCCCCACTGGTGTTTCCCGGTCAAATAGTGAGGTTTCACCGGTGAAATCCGGTGAGAAACCCGGTCGATCGAGCGGTAATCGAAGTTGACCGAATATGATTCCCGGTCGATCGACCAGGTTTCCCGGTCAAAAAACCGCTGCCAAGTGCCTCAGCAGTATGCTTTCTCAAAGTATTGCAATTGAACCTCAACTTGCATTAATCACCACTCTTTGAGAAAGCAAAATGAACCTCTAACTCATTTCCTCCACTCTATAGTAACGGTTGCTATGGTAAATATCCGAGCTTCGGTGTTCTTACTTCTTAGTCGTCAACAGTTCCGAAAATAGACCTCTAACTGACTTTTCCCACTCCATAGTAACGGTTGCTAAGGACGTAAACAATGGTTGCTATGGTAAATGTCGGAGCTTCGATGTTCTTACTTCTTAGTCACCAATAGTTCCAAAAATGGACTTCAAACTAACTTTTCCCACTCCATAGTAACGGTTGCTAAGGACGTAAACAACGGCTGCTATGGTAAATGTCGGAGCTTCGACGTTATTACTTCTTAGTCATCAATAGTTCCGAAAATGGACCTCCAACTGACTTTTCACACTCCATAGTAACGGTTGCTAAGGACGTAAACAACGGTTGCTATGGTAAATGTCGGAGCTTCGATGTTCTTACTTCTTAGTCATCAACAGTTCCAAAAATGAACCTCCAACTGACTTTTCCCATTCCCTAGTTACGGTTGCAACCGATATAAACACCGGTTGCTAGAGACATCAACAATGGTTTATACGGGAAAGGTCTCTTTAATTGTTATAGAATCCCATAAATATACAAACCCAAATGATCATTTATCATGAATTATATGGGAACTTATCGAAAACACGCTAGCAACGGTTGCCATGGAATCAAACAACGGATGTTGCTGAAGACCGAACTCGGTTCACATCTGCCGGTGACCGACCTGTGTGCAAAATTTCAGGACGATCGGACCATTCCTTCGAAAATTAACGTACGACAAAAAAAAAGTCAGTCTGAAGCTGAATTTTGTATCTCCATAGCAACGGTTGCTAGGAGAATAAACAATGGTTGTTCCAAAATGAATGTCTTATCGATTCTCATCGATCGTCGAAAGAATTCGAGACCCATCGTGCATTGATGATGATTTTTGGAGCTTTTATCAAAAACACGTTAGCAACGGTTGCTAGAGAAATAAACAACGGAATTGGCTGAAAATTGAACTCGACCGAGATTTTGCGGCGACTAACCTGTGTGCAAAATTTCAGGACGATCGGACAATTCCTTCGAGAGTTATCGTACGACAAAAAAAAGTGCACGTACGTACGTACATACATACAGACATTTTCGGATTTCCATGTTTTTCGACCCGTAGATTACGAAAATCGAGGTCCCGAAGTCCGATTCGGTGGGTCGATTTTTACCCCGTTACAAAGCTTTCTCTTTGAGAAAGCAAAAAATTCATTGTGCATCTCGAAACAAGTGTTTCCCGGCCGAATATCGGCTTTTTATGTATATACAAAAACGCTCGCCGACACACCGGCGATGTATGGTCCTGTGCCTGGTGTTATACCTATGAAAACCGAGCTGGAGGATACGAATCGAGGATCGGACGGGAGGAAATGGAATTTCAATTTTGGCCAAAATCAATCATATTATCGTATTGTTGCCGCGTATAACACTTCTTCGCTCGGGTCGGTACGTGGCAAAGATTTGCCGCGTATAACGTTTTCACCCATTGCATCTGTTCGAGGCTGACATTGACCGCGTATAACACTTCCTCCCTCGGGTCGGTACGTGGCGAAGAGTTGCCACGTATAACACTTCCATTCGGGATTCGGACATATTAATACGATTTTTGCCGCGTATAACACTTCCATATGTCATTCGGATATTTCAACACGATTTGCTGCGTATAACACTTCTATTCATGATTCGGATATTACAATACGATTTCCCGCGTATCACACTTCCTCGCTCGGGTAGGTCCGTCTCGGCGTTTTGTCGCGTATAACACTCCCATTCAAGATTCAAGTATTATGAGACGATTGGCCGCGTATAACACTTCCTTACTAGGGTCGGCTCGAAACGTAGATTTGCCGCGTGTAACACATCGGTGGAACTCTTGTGTTATATGCGGCAAATCTCGGAGCCAAGTTCAACTTTAGAAGTGTTCTACGCGGCAAAAATTGTATTGCTATGTTCGAATCACGAATGGAAGTGTTATAAGCGGCAGATCTTCGCCACGTGCCGACCCAACGAGTGAAAGTGTTGTACGCGGCAAATCTTCTCCTCAAACCAACCCGAGCGAGGAACCGTTATTCGCGGCAAATCTTCATGGCATTGAACGATCCAATGGACGGAAGTGTTATATGCGGCAAATTTGCTCCTTGTGCCTACCCGAGCGAGAAAGTGTTATGCGCGGCGACATTACGATAATATGATTGATCTTGGCCAAAATTGAAATTCCATTTCCTTCCGTCTGATCCTCGATTCGTATCCTCCAGCTCGGTTTCCATAGGTATAACAACAGGCATAGGACCATATATCGCTGGTGTATCGTCGAGCATTTCAGGATATACATGAAACACCGATAATCGACCGGGAAATACTCGTTTCGAGGATCCCATTCAATTTTTTTCTGACCGGGAAACCCGGTCGATCGAATCCGTATGGATCTACATTCATCATTCAAGGGGGGAAATCGCCCTACATAAACCCGTACTGAATTCCGTACTAGAATCCGTACGGGAATTCGTACTAAAATCCATACTGATATCCGCACGGATATCCGTACGGCGTTTTTGGACGGATTTCCGTGAGGATTTCTGTACATATTTCCATACGGATTTCCATACGGATTTCCGTACGGATATTTTCGACAGGGAGTGCAGTGAAGGAAATACGTCTCAGATGACAAATTGCCGTTTTTTTGGTTATTTTGGTCATTTTCGTGGATCTTCAAATCATCGTGGCATGGATCAGTCACAATCACATGGATCATGCTGTTTTCAGTGTTTCCAGGGTCTATGAAGAGATGCATCAAGATGGATATGCTGTGGAAGGTGTGGAAAATAAAAATAGCTTGTACGTTCGAGTAATGGTGGAATTAGTGATTTATCTAGTCTTGCATAGAGCCATAAGTCAAGTTATTGGGAGCGCTAGACTGAATGACTGCACCGGGTATCTCATAATGTACCCAGGAGCAATTTCTGGCAGTTCGGTCAAGATAGGGTTCCCCGATAATGACAAGCTCGCCTAGTCAGTTAATGGAGGTATTCAAAGATATTTGATCCTACCAAGTGGCGTCAAGTTGGTTCGTCATTAGTTTTTGAAATAATTGATGAAATACCTGACAAGCATTACAGTAATGAGAATTAATAAAAATGAATACTGATGACCTAATGGATTGACTCATGTGTCTATTATGGATTCCATTTCTTTTTGAGCAATATAATAGATCCTCAGAGAAACCCTTTCTAAAAAAAGTAGAAATGTTGCGTCAAGCATGTGGCACAATTAGTTTGTCTCTTATATTGCTTGAAAAAAAATAAAATCCATAATAGACACATGAGTCAATCCATTATTTCAGCAGTATTCATTCTGATTAATTATCATATTGTTGGAGAATTACGTATTTTTATAACAGTTTACATACTATAGGAGACGTTGTCAACTTCAACTATCCAATAACAAAAAAACTTACCAGAATGCTCTTAGGTACCTCATCAATTATTTGAAGAACTAATGACGAACCAAATTGACGCCACTTGATAGGCATTTTTAACGTCTTAAGAATCATAATATTTCACTGAATCACTGGATGTAACAATTATTATAGAAATATTATAAGAATATTTATAATTTACTGAAAATCTATGATCAATAGTTTGAATTATTAATATTTGTCTCTTTGAAAGACAATGTAAGTATGGATAATAGAAGAATATCTGAAGTCTATCTGAATAATAGAATTAACTGCACTGCAATTACAATACAAAAATATATTTGGAATGAATCGAATGATTAAGGAGAGGTTTAACCCATTAAGTCCCAGATTGCAGAAAATTTATTGGTACTTACGAGCTCAAATATTTTGATAAAGAAGACGGAAGGTTCATTGCAAAATAGTCATTCCTACTATTTTCGGGTGTGCTCTACACGATACAATGATTAAAAAGACTGAAAAAATTGATTTTCAATGAATAATCAACAAATTAAAATGAAAAATGCGATTTTTTGGAGCACTTTTTTTTCCAAAATCAGAGGAAGAAGGAATTTTATTTTTACGGTCGAAAATATGCACAAGAGTGCACAAAATTTTTGAACTTTCCGAATTCGTTGAGTTTTTTCGACTATGATTTTTTTCAGCCAAATGGCGGCAAAAAACGGGAATCAATATTTTGGATTTTCATATTATCAATATTTTAAAGCATTCATTTCCATATTCGATATATTCCAGGGGTTTTCAATGTCGCTGATAACGATTCTGAGATCAGATTTTCAAAATTCCGTATCCAAGATGGCAGTTTCAAGATGGCGGCTCATGATTTTGTACATTTTTAGTCGGAGAATCGTGAAAATTTGGACTAATGGGTTCTTGGGGGCGCTGATGATAAATTTGACATTAGATTTTCGAAATTCCGTATCCAAGATGGCGGTTTCAAGATGGCGGCTGACGATTTTCCACATTTTTAGTCTAAGAATCGTGAAAATTTGGAATGATGGTTTTCGGGGGCACCGATGATAAATCTGACATCCAATCACGATGATAAATCTGACAGACAATCTGAACCCATTAGTCCAAATTTTCACGATTCTCCGACTAAAAATGTGTAAAATCCTCAGCCGCCATCTTGAAACCGCCATCTTGGATCCAGAATTTTGAGAATTTGTAGTCAGAATCGTTATCAGCGACATTGAAAACCCCTGGAATATATCTAATATGGAAATGAATGCTTTAAAATATTGATAATATGAAAATCCAAAATATTGATTCCCGTCTTTTGGCCGCCATTTGGCTGAAAAAAATCATAATCGAAAAAACTCAACGAATTCGGAAAGTTCAAAAATTTTGTGCACTCTTGTGCATATTTGTGACGTAAAAATAAAATTCCTTCTTCCTCTGATTTTGGATTGAAAAAAAAGTGCTCCAAAAAATCGCATTTTTTAATTTAATTTGTTAATCATTTATTGAAAATCAATTTTTCTAGTCTCTTTAACCATTGTATCGTGTAGAGCACACCTGAAAATAGTAGGAATGACTATTTTGCAATAAACCTTCCGTCTTATTCATCAAAATATTTGAGCTCGAAAGTACCAATAAAATTTCTGCAATCTGGGACTTAATGGGTTAACTAGAAATAAATAAGGCTATAAAGAATATTATATGTCAATTTAATAAGGTATTCGAAGGTATTCGATCTTACCAAGTGGCGTCAATTTGGTTTGCCATTAGTTCTTCAGATAATTGATGAGGTATCTAAAAAGCATTCTGATAAGATTTTTCGTAATTGGATAGTTAAAGTTGACAACGTCTCCTATAGTATGTAAGCCGTAATAAAAATACGTAATACTCCAAAAATATAAGAATTAATCAGAATGTATACTGCTGAAATAATAAATTGACTCATGTGTCTATAGAGTGCACCCTTGGAACACCCTCATCGGGTACTCTGACTACCTGGAAATCGTTCGGGTCCAGGGTCAGGTACTCCAACCAAAAATACGAGGAGCGCATTCTCGGGACACTGCTATCGGCGACCGTAGCTACCTAGACATTATCGGGTAATAGAGTATACTAAAATAAAACTTCAGTCGACACGCCGACATCGTCATCCTAAACAAACATTTGCCCATGTAAAATCTATTATAAAAAAAAAACGTGGAATAAATTTCGATATGTCTAATCTTCTGTGTTTTAAATTATCTGCAGTACTTTTCCTGGAATCTATGGGACACGGCCAATAGTTATCTCATATTCTTTCCTAACTATACATTAACAATTTATTCTTAAACCCATGGTTTCAAATCTACGCGGGAAGCAAGAGCATGTGAACGTTGTTACGTACTATGCGTGAACTTGGCTGCTTTATCAGGCTACCGCGGCTAACTTCAGTGTCGTAAGATGGAGAAAAATTTCTCTGGTCGAAAAGAAAGTAGTAGATCGCTTGACACGGTACTCCAAACTCATTATTGCGAACGAGTTTTTGAGTATTTCTTTTTGTCAATCGCTCAATTGGAATGCTAGATGATCATGAAATCCTGTTTCGCATTTAAAAAAGTCGTTTTGGCTAAATTAATGCCAATGTAAAAATCGAGCGTGTGATATCAAACATTATATAGTTGCGTTGTCTTCTGCTTGACGCATAGAACACTACCGGGTTCCGTGATTTTATTTCTACCATTCATATTATTTTTGAACTTAACCTCTTCCAACCTATATTAGTTGAGTACTTGACATGAATT
This sequence comes from Aphelinus atriplicis, assembly GCA_020882685.1. Classification (NCBI taxonomy): domain Eukaryota; kingdom Metazoa; phylum Arthropoda; class Insecta; order Hymenoptera; family Aphelinidae; genus Aphelinus; species Aphelinus atriplicis. The sequence continues at coordinate 40,871 of JAJGQD010000095.1, forward strand.
TGTGATTTGAGTACTCTCTCATCTTCACATTAGCAATTACAAGAATTAAGTGTGATTTGAAAAATATCCGTTCTGTAGTAGGATGATCATACTAATTGGATACTTGGAATTTGATGCTTGGTTTCTATGCTATTTCGTCTCACCATTGACAAAATAATCAAAAATGTGTAACTGGATTCATTCTACCATATCCAGGGGCGCGCTAGCGCCCCCTCCTGGCGAGCAACGGCAGCTGGGGGCAGCGCTACCCTTATACATTAAGTTTGGATCACGGATTTTTCAATTTTATAAAATAACACAGATACGCATCAGTTATGGATGTTATCTGGTAGAATATGATTTTTTATTTATTTTTCCCTAGTATCCAGCCCTATTCACCTCCTATAGCAGATACTTTTAATGTAATGATTCTTGTCTGCTAGGTTAGAATGGCTAGAATGGAGCAAAAAAGATTATTTTTCAGTTCATAAGCCACCTCGACGGCGACGAACG
>JAJGQD010000096.1:0-20036 GCA_020882685.1 Aphelinus atriplicis
AAGGAGAAAGCGCGCTTACTGTTTGACCATAATATCATGCGACTGACCAAAAGCCCTAAAACTTCAATCCCCTTTTTGGAATTTCAAAGTTCCAACTCCGAAACAGAGTCGTCCACTGCTTCCGAATACGACTCCGGATGCCCTGATACGGAGTACTCAGGCGAAGAATCACCGTTCGAAGACATAATACCTTTTTCCAACGTACGGAATACCAACAATGAATTAGCCCGCGCTCCCAAAAGCCCCCATAATCTACCCTCCTCTAAGAAGGTTCGAAACCGTGATCTTATGCGATATCGATTACACCCCCGAACTAAGACGCCAGTGGCCATTCCAGCCAGTAAGCCTACCCGACGGCGAATTTTATTTACCTAGAGTTGAAACGATCCCGGGAGTATATCTCGGAGAAGCCGCGGTGACCGTAAAAGATAAAATTTGTTACGCACTGGCCATTAATACCAATGATGAATACGTAGATATCTAGATCCCAGGTAAGCAAATACGAAATAGGCCAGGGCCGAGAACGTCACCCCTTTTCTCTAACTTCAAGATAATCCGTCCTCTTCAAGGCCGGACACGACAAGGGTGAATACGATTCTCTTCCCGAATTTCGTATCCACCTTCCTGATCTCCGTGATCATGTATCTTTGATTAACCATCAAGTCACACATGCGTCGTGTGGGAAGAAAAACGTGGGCAGCAACCTCATTTATAGCAGCAAGATCCATCTTTGAACTGTCACAAAAAAAATTATTCGTTAGATGCAAGTATTATTTCAAGTATTATTAAATTCTTACTTGTAAATGAATGGAGGAGATCTGAACTGTAGCTAGTCTCTCGATCGAATGAAGCTTGCTCTGCGATTGCTCTCTTTATAAGGATGTTCTCCCCACTCTTGCCCCACTTAGAAATCAGACAGGAACTCCTGCAGTAGATCTTCGTCTTGGAGTTCGAGAACGTCACCGTCGAATGCGAAACCTTCGTTAACTAGATTGATCTCTGCTTCTAGTCTAGCTCTCTTCTGCGGTGGTTGACTGCTCTGTATCGACTGAATGAGCTCTGGTGGCTGCTCGCGCTTCTTATATACACTAACCCCTTCTCTTTCTACACTCTGCTTGGGGATGTCTTTGTGTCCCCAGGGGAGAGTGTCCGTGGAGTCGGGCAGAAGGTAGCGCTTGTCGTCGTGAGGACTCAGTGCAACTTTGTTCATTCTCTCCGTGCAGACGTTGTGCTTCCTGGAGCGGATCACGTTCTGGTGACGTCTCAAGATCGTCCCCTCGAACAGACATTGTCGATAATCCTCTGGTGTGATAGTCCTCTTGACGACCATTGTTTTGACACCTTTTGCCTTTGTCACCGGGAAGTCGTTCTTGATGATGATGCTGTACATTTTGCTTCTTAACCCGAAGAATTCCTGCATAATCTTGCCATTACACTCGTCCTTGAAGAGACCTAGAATCTTTTTGTTCTTCAACTCCAACCCGAATTGATTGTCAGCAGGATAATCAGACGTGTCAAACCAATCCGAATGTTCCTTCATCACTTGATAGATGTCAACATCCTGAATCTCGTAGATGAGACTGTCGGTGTCTGTATACATTAGCTTACACTTGTCACCTATCCATGCTCTCATCTTCTTGTAGTGGAAGTCGAACATATGCAGCTTTGATAGATCCAACACTGTAAGTCCAACGTAGATTGGTTTGCGAATTGTAACTTCCGTTTGTGATAGCTGTATGATGACGAGGTTTTCGGAGATGATAGAACTACTGTGAAAGTTTGGCTTCGCGATATAAGCAGCTGCTCCATATCGTCCAGGCCAATGGTTTACGATTTTCACATTCAAGTATTTTCTTTCATTTTCCATGGTCTTTCCAAAGACGCCGTTGTTCATGAGCTTATAGAAGTTCTTCTCAAACTCGTTTTTCGAAGCTTTTCTCTTTTCAGTGTTGTACTCGATGTAAGGTTTCAACCAAGTGCTCTGTTTGAATCGCAAAACGCGATGTATTTGCTTGACCTCTAGTCCAAGTTCAACAGCTTGTTTGAAAAGACGATAGTGTAGCACATATCGCTCCTTGTCATCCAATGTATTCAACAGTTTTGCTTGCTTTGATCCTGGAGGAACTTTGTGCTCAGCTAACAGCGGGATATCCTTATGTTGATCGTGTAATTTCTCTGGATATTTGAATGTCACCTCCAGGATGTAGCCATGTTCACCATCATCAGGGACACTCATAAAATCAATTGGTGATGCATCGTTGTTGTACCACTGGAAGTCTTTTTCAGGGAGATGTTGAACCATGGCAAGTCCATACAGATTGTTCGCGTCCAGGTATATTAAATATTTGTCCTTTTCGTTGGGATTATAATCAGCACCAAGATACTTGTTGTTCGCCTTAGAGTAGCGATTCGCACACATGCTGATGCCACCTCTGATACCTCTCTGCACGAATAGCACCATGTTGATATCCGTCAAAAGCTGCAATTTGACTCCACAATAGAAGAGCATGGCATCCCACGTCAAGCCTGGTGTAGTTAAATAATTTGCAGGGTCCAACCCATAGGCTTCGATGCAGGTATCTCTGAAATTCTCGTAGACGTCTGATAGCAGGAGTACGTCGGTTTCGAGATATAGATCAGAGTAATCTCCTAGAGTTGGAATACTGAAAGAATTCCAAACAGTTTGGGCTCGTGCATAATCTTCATCACTGCACTGACATTCATTCAGCTTGCTGTCAAAATCTTCTTTTGCTGGAAGGGTTGTATCTTTCAGCTTTTCAAATGAACTGACGTAGTCGTAGGGGAATACACCTTTCCTTGTCACCAACTCTATTTGTTCAGCACTATATCCTTTTTCTTGAAAAGCTGTGGTGGTGATGGTGTGCTGGTCCAAGTACGACGCCAGTTTCTCCAACGATGATGGTAAAAATCTGAATGAATCCATAAATCGAAAGTTGATACAACTGCCATCTATATGCTTCGTGAAGGAGATGTATCTGTCTTTGTTCTCCGCAATTACAGTGACTCGTCCCTTGAGTTGTTGAGAAGTAGCAATCTCTTCAATGATGAAATGGGTGTCGTATCCAGTCAGATTGTGGAAAACGACCGGGATGAATCTTGAGTTCTTGTAGTTGATGTTACATGATTCATGAGCCGCACCTCTGAATCTGAAAGAGAGAAAACATACAGTTCAATAATCTATAATTAAATTCCAATGAAGAGAAAAATTGATATACTTACTTTCCAGTTAGATGACAGTGATCTCGCACTTTTTTCTGCCCCTTCTTGAAATTTTCCCCGCAGATATGACATATGCTTGATTCAATAAATTTCTGTTTTGCATCGTCATCCCAAATCATGGGAACTGGATCTTTGTAGAGCTCCCCCAATTCTTGAGCAATTCCTTTGAGCTCCATGACAAACCATTCAGCTGGTTTTTGGTTATCAACACCTTCTGTTTTGTGCTGCCTATAGCTTCGAAATTTTGATTTGGAATCATCGAAACTACACTTCATGAAGTATGCAACACTGAATGCTTCGTGTTGTTGAAATGCACGTTCATCTTCCACCGGTTTCAAAATACACTCAAAATCTGCGTAGACAATGAAAGGAACCCTTTCTCTATTTTTGTAATTCTTGAACTTGAGTACACTTTTTTCTTCCGTTGGTAAATTAATTCTACATTTGTTCAACTGCATGCAGTCTTTCATATGCTGCTTGAGTTTCTCTTCACTTGTGAAAAAATGCAAACATCTGTCGCATATGAAATGTTTGCAATTGTGTTTAGTTGATTGCGATCTAATCAATCGAGCCAAATTTTTAATCCACACATAGTGGAATTTCGGAGGTGGTGTGGCTAGGTCTTCTTTCTCCTCATCTTCGTCAGCATAATGATCTTGAATCAATAGCAAATTCACGTGCTTATCTTGATATGATGAAGTAAGATGAGTCGTTGAAACCTTGTATGTTTCTCCATATTTTTTGAGAATGAAGACATTTATTGAAATGTTGTTTTGTTTCTCGAATTTGTTAACTTGCTTCAAACTCACTGGGAAAGTGATGCCACTGAAATTGAGCTCATTCTCAAACTTCTTATAGCAAGTTAGACGGTCGGAATTATGCTCAACAGGGTGCAGAGCTGAAAGTACAGCCCACTTGAAACACTCATCATCTTTTGTGTTTTTAACATTAACACAAACATGTTTGCTTGCGATGTATTTAGGGAGTGGAATATACGAGCTGCCTTGGATAGGTGTATACTGATTAATATTGATGATCAAACTTGAAATCTGTTGAAGAGTCCATCCTGATCCTCTTTGTTCAAACTCTTCCATCTGCTGCAGAACTGTCTCTTTGACATTATCATCGAACCACGAATTCAAATCTGTGTTTCGAAAGATTGAGTCACTAGCTGTGTTAAAATATTTGATATCAACACACTCAGCATCATTCTTTTCAACTGCGTATTCTGCAACAAGTTCGGCGTTCACTTTCACCGACTCAATGTTCTTCAGAGATTCATGAATCTTCTCTCCAAACAGCGTTCTGCTCTGATCCATGAAAGACAGGATGTCTCGATGACCGAGGTTTATGATGACACCCGATTGGATTCGTTTTTCGAATGCTGAGGGCATCTCTCCCCAACAAACTCTTGGTGCAGCCTCTCCATCGGTGCTCTGGGATGCTGCCTCCTGACGAAGCTCTCCATCAACGCTTTGCAACGGTGCTCCTCGACGAAGCTCTCCTCCAACTCTTTGTAGACGGTCTTGAAGCTGACTCCTGATGGTTATCACATGCATCATACATGTTTGGAGTTTCTGCTTCTTGTAACGATCTAATGTTGACGATTTGAAGAGTTCTTCTAGCCTCTTGCCCATTTCAGAAGCTATTTCCAACCATCTCTGGAGATCTTCTTCGTCGGCATGACTCCGAAGAGCCTGCTGCAGCATCTTTATGTTCAGCTCAAAGTAGTCCATCTTGATACGTCGAGAAAGTCTTTCAAAATCACTGGTGCTTGAGAAGATGATTGAATCTCTACTCCAGGAGTTGCTCTGCAGAGGTGTGATCTGCTACAGGAGTACAATCGCTACCTGCTCCAGAAGAAGATCTTGTATGATTATTAAAGAAATGTCTATGCAGTGGTGTACAATACTTACCTCTGACGTCGATTTTCTGTCCTGCACCAGGAGTTAACTTCCTGCAGTGGACAAAGATATCTACACCAAGAGTATAATCTCAGGGGACACAATACAATAAGAGCTCTTTCTCGATCGCCAGATCATCAAAAACTGATGAAACTTGGCGACTGCACCTTCTTATATACTCTCAAAGAATAGTGGGGGTTGAAATTCTGGAAATTTTGAGTATTATGGTGGGAGAAGGGTCGCGAGGGCTATAAAAGTCGGGTTTGCTGCTAGTTTGAGCATATTCATCTCTCAGCAGTCGAGCAAAGAACAAGTCTCCCGAGATCAGCTCTTCTAGGAGGAATTCTGAGCTCGTTAACTGCTCTAGAAGGAGTGCACTAGGTTTTCTCTCACGACAATCGAGTGAGAATCAACTCTCCAGGAGAAGTTCTAGAAGAAGTGCACTAGGTACAGAAAGTACTATCTTCTAGAAGAAGATCCCCAGGTTCAAAAATGGAGTATATCGTGGACGTGCAAGGCTTCAGAAGGTCGTCGAACCTCTTCTCGCCGAAGGAGCTTGCCATTCTCCCACTTGACTCCAAATCTATGCCAACTATTTGTCTATTCAAACCTCCTTGCAAATGGAGTCGTCTCCTCGCAGAGGAGCGTGAAACAAATAGTTGGCTAGAGTCAAAATATCACGGCATCCCCTGGTTGTCGGGTATGGTACCTCACACCTGCTTAATAAGGGTTGTGCAGGACAGCCTAAAAGATGCAACCCGTATATACACGAAAGGAGGCGAAAAAAAAAAATTTTTAGAAGAGATTTCACCGGGGAAGTAAGTATAAATGCTATATATTAATTTTTGCATACTATAAACAATTCACTAATGAAATTTTTACTTATCTATTCCAGGTTTATCATCAATATGGATGAATTGCGCTGCCCACCTCTCAAAAAAATTGAAGAATTCAACACTGCAAAAAACAACTACATAGCAAAAAAGCTCGACTCTGCTCCTGACCCAAAGGCAAAATGGAATGAGCTGCGAAAGCTTGGCCTCTCGTCTAAGCGCCTTCCTTCACCGCTGCTGAAGTACAATGCAGACGAGCTCAACGAGCATTATGCTGCAGTGTCCTCGCACGCAGAGCCAATCACCGACACATTTTTGAGCGATCTATGTGAAAAAACCCCCATCCCCGAACGCGTACCAGAATTTGATTTTACCCCTGTCTCGCTTGAGACGATACAAAGAGCGTATAACCAATGCAAATTACGCGGGATCGGCATTGACGAGATCTCTTCTGGCATGCTAAAAACAGCTTTTCCCTCACTCCTGCCGTCAATTACTCAAATCGTACACGAGTCACTCATGACTGCAAACTTCCCCACGCAGTGGAAATTGGCGTCAGTTACACCGCTGTCAAAAACAACTACCCTTGACAGTATACCGGACACAAGGCCCATTTCACAGCTGCCCGCAATTTCAAAGATTATGGAGAGAGTCGTGTACAATCAGCTATTCCAGCATATAACCGCAAATAACCTCATAGGCCCCAAACAGTCTGGATTCCGCCCTCGTCACTCACCTCAAACTGCACTGCTCTCCATACTCGAAGGCACGAGAGAAGCCATGGACAAAAGAATGGTAACACTACTCGTTTCATTTGACTTCTCAAAAGCCTTTGATACTATCCCCCATAAAAAGATCCTTGAAAAACTACGCCAAATTGGATGTGTCGACAGAGTCATACGATGGTTCGCAAGCTATCTTCGCGATCGATCGCAAGCTGTTCGCCGTGACGATAACACATACTCGCACTGGCTTCCCACGAACTCAGGCGTACCTCAAGGCAGCTGTCTTGGACCATTGCTTTTCCTCATTTTCATAAGCGACCTTCCCAACACACTTCTCCATGCTTTGCACATGATCTATGCTGACGATACACAAATTTTCATACACACGCTCCTTGAGCGCATCCATGAATGCATCGCCAATCTAAATCGCGACGCGAGTGCAGTCGTACGATGGGCAGAGGAAAACGGTCTAAAACTCAACCCTAACAAAACCTCTCTTATCCTCATGAGCGCCACAGCGGTAAATACCAACTTCCTCCCCCCCGTGATTGTAGCGGGGACAGTAATACCCTACACTAAAAATGTAAAAAGCCTCGGATTCCACATATCATCCAATCTCAACCCGCAGACGTAGATCAACGCCATATCAAGAAGAGTACACGGAGCTTTGTACTCCCTCCGGTTTTACCGTCACGCGCTCACGAGGTCTCTCAGGCAAAATCTGATTCAGTCATTAGTCATTCCCATCTTCGACTACAGCGCTCCACTGCTCAGTAAAACCTACCTATACCAAGACAAAAAACTTCAGCGACTGCACAATGCATGCGTACGCTACATCTTCGGTAACATACCGTACAGATCGCATGTCTCCCCATACCGACTTTCATTGAACTGGCTTTCCATCAAGAGTCGCAAATTGTTTCTTATCGGCTCCTTAGCCTACAAAACTCTAATCACAGGCGAGCCACACTATCTTTACGAACGTTTCGTAATCCTTGCGCGCGTGAATGACCGGAGACTAAGCCAAAGACGGCCCACAAGGGTTCTCGAGCACCCGTCACTCCGTACACAGATTATGAATCACTCATTCACTGTAACCACAATTAGACTTATAAATTCTCTTGCCCCCATTGACATCGAAGCGACCTCCTTGTCTACCTTTAAAAACTTACTTTTCAATTATCTAATGCTCCAAGATAAAGAGGAATGGAAAGTGAAAGCACATTTCCACTCCGTACCAGCCATCCCCAACTCATTAGAAGAAATTCTTACACTGTGAGCCTACCACAATCACGTCTTTTCGCGTCCTTCATTTAAGGGCAAAACGAGCACAAAGCATATTATATGGATGCCGAGCAACAGCACTTTTAGAGCAAATGTACCGAATGTATTGTAACAAACTGTAAATATCTCTGTAATTAGCTGTGACGGGGAAACCCGTCACTATAGACGGAGAGGCTGCTCCTCTCCGATCCCGCCGGTACGGCAGCCGACGGCTCGGGAGGGCAGCACTCTCCAGCGCGCATGCAAGCCGCAGCGCGCCGAGAGTCCCGGCGGCGCGAGGCCGGGAGTGAGCACGAGGCGGACGGCCATTCTCGTCCGGTGCCCGCAGCTCTCAACACGCGACGCGCGCGAGTCCCAGTGTGATCGAGCCGAAAGTGAGCGTGAGCGTGTGTGCGTGCGTGAGCCAGGACGCCGAGGTCGACGACGTCGCCATCGCCGCAGCCAGCAGCAGAGCCAGCAGCAGAGCCGAGCCGAGGACGAGCGAGACGGCGAACAGCGGCAAGGTTTGGTGTGCGCGTCGCGGCCCCGGTGTTCCCCCCCAGCGAACGTGCGTGTCGGCGAGCGCGCCGACACCTCCCCAGTGAACGTGTGTGTTGGCGACCGCGCCAACACACCCCCAAAAACGACGGGCTCCGGCCCTGGCCCGGGCCTCTCCCCTCGCGTCCCCCCCGACGTCACGGCAAAGCGAGCGCGCGGACAGACTCCGTTCGAGTCCCCGCGCGCGGCCGTTCCCCCCCGAGCGAGTCCCCCGTGCTCCCGCGAGTAGAGCTAGCCGCGGCACTCCTGGCGCCCGTTAGAAATACGGAGTGCCTGCGGTCGAGCCAATCCCAAAACGTGAACCTGGTGCGAACGGGCACCAGGTCACATAGCACATTATTAGAATTAGAAATGTAAATATCAAATAGCCTCAACGAATACACAAAAAACAATCAAACTGTAACCTCTCTGTAACTACAAACAGGGTCAGATAGAGTTCTACTCTGCGACCCCAATAAATAAATATTACAATTACAATTACAATTACAATTACAATTACAAGGTGTTGGCGCGCGGCGACGGGGTGGTTTTGGGCGCGCGGCGCCGAGGTGTTGGCGCGCGGCGCTGAGGTTTTAGACGCGCGGCGTCGGTGTGGTTTTGGGCGCGCGGCGCCGAGAAGGTGTTGGCGCGCGGCGCCGAGGTTTTGGTGCGCGGCGTCGGGGTGGTTTTGGGCGCGCGGCGCCGAGGAGGTGTTGGCGCGTGGCACCGGGGGACACTCGCGAGGCACCGGGGGACAATCGCGCACGAGGTTCGTAGGCACACTCACACACTCGCGAGAAAATGGCGGCCGGCTCGAGCACGAGGTTCGCAGGCACACACACACTCGCGAGAAAATGGCGGCCGGCTCGAGCACGGTTCGCGGTGCGGTACGGGCTCTCCGACGCCCACCTCTGGGATGCACCGAACTACGAGCAGGTTAGCCTTCACTGACTCGTAGCTCGTCCTCGAGCTCTCGGAGGTGGTGTTGTGACGTGGGCAAAAAAACTCGCGTGCACCAGCTATGCAGCGGCTTCGCAACTGCATATAGCTCGTGCGCGCGCATGCTCCGCGACTCGCGCGGTAAAATAGAGCGGCGGCGGGTTCCCTCAGTCAGCGCCGAGATGGCGCGCGGAGCGACTGGTCTACCTCCTTGGCTCGGGAAGTAAGCCACAATACCGGGTGGGGTGTCTGGGCCAGGATTTTGGCCTACCTCCCGGGCTCGGGAAGTAAGCCACAATACCGGGTGGGGGGTCTGGGCCAGGATTTTGGCCTAGAAAAGTAAACCACTGGCCCAGAATCCCCATAGCTTATCTACTTACCCGAGTTGCGCCAAGAAGCGACTTTAGGATTAAGTATGTGTAGTAGCCTCGCAAGCGACATGTAATGCCCAGGCGCGACCTGTAACGAAGGAGTAGGCCCCACTACTCATGCTGCTCAGTTTTGTGAAATGAGTTGGCTTGTACAGTTCATTGTATATCTCTATTTTTGAATAAACGTAATAAATAATTGATCGAGTTATTCCTTGGTATCTGACAACGTCCACAGCTAATCCTGAGCCTTGTTGGCTGTTAGATTACGCGTGTCGTAATTGATTAAGCTGTCATTGTATAAAGGGCTCTCCTCAGTACATTACAATTGGCGACGAGGATAAAAAAAAAAAAAGTTTTTGAAAGTGCGAAGTATTAAGTTTGTATCCAGTGGAAGGTAGCTATTACAAAAGTGCAAAAGTGAGAAGCGAAAATAAGAAAACTTATGTGTATAAGCTGCGCAACTTTTAGCAGTGTATTGGGAGCACGTGGAACACAAGTGTAATCCGTGTAATTAAAAGGTACCCGGGTAGAATCGGCAGAAATTACAGTAAAATAATAAAGATCATTAGCAAGAGATGAATTAAAAAGCAATATTTTTTTAGTAAAAATTGACTATTGTAATTATTTTTGAAGCTATACAAAACACGTACACGTGGCAGTTAACCTTTAACGTTGCGCTGGCGCAATTAGGGAAACATACTGTTCCGATATTTCAGAGTATATGGGTGGTGCCTTAGGAACATCGTGGATACAAGAGCTAACCAAAAAAGAATTAATCGAAGTGTGCAAATATAATAAATTAGAAATAGCTGAAAACTCGAATATCGATGTCTTTAGAAGAACGTTACGCGCACATGTCAAGAACGCTATAGAACGAGGTGAAGAAGATAGTATTCTTACACTCGAACATATAAATATACTAAAAGCTTCCAAAACTACAGAGAACGCTGACAGTGAACAGGCAGTAGTGACCTGTGAAACGGACAACGCAATGTCATCGGATATAAACTTCGTGTTTGACCCAAAGAAAGACGATTGGGAAGATTACATAGAGCGTTTCGAGTGCTATATAATCAGTGCAAACATAAAGGACGAAAAAAAAGTGCCCGTATTACTCGCAAAAATAGGAAGCGAAATGTATAAATACATAAAAAACTTGTGTGCACCTACTAAGCCTAAGAATACGACATTTGATGATATAGTTAAAAAAGTGAGTGAACAGTTGCAACCTAAACCAAGTGAATATATGGAACGTTTTAAGTTCGGGGAAGCCAGACAGAATAGCAAAGAAAGCGTTGCAGAATACGTGGCCAGACTGAAATTTTTATCCCAGCACTGCAATTTTACCGATCTGGACACAGCATTGAGGGATCAAATGATAGTTGGGATACGAGACGAGCAAACCAGGACGCTACTGTTCAGTGAGGAGAAGCTGACATTCGCTAAGGTGTTGAAGATAGCGACAACTAGAGAGTCGGCAGTGAAAACGCTGCTAGCACTGGACAGCGCATAAGCAGCCCGTCAGCGGACACAGCAGTCAACCACTTCGGAACATCGAGAGGTGGGGGTCGACGAGCAGCAAACTACGGCGGCAGTCGCGTAGCAAGCGGTCGGTATGCGTATAATGGTAAAAGCAATAATGAGTATGATCAGAATAGCTTTAAAAATGCAAATTTCGGTAAAGATAATAGGGATATCATTTGTTTCTGTTGCGGTAGAGTAAATGAGCATATGTCGAGAGTTTGTAAACATAGAGACAAGACTTGTAACTTCTGTGGTGGCAAAGGTCACTTGGAATGTGTTTGCTTCAAGAAAAGTAATAAAAGTGCCGTTATAAGAAATTTACTTGAGCAGTACAAGAATCGGAAAACAAACAATAATGAAATAAAAATGATGCATGAAGAAAATTATGAAAATAATGAGAATGACAGCGATGTAGAAGATTATACCTCGGAATTCTTTAATATAAAGGAATGCGACAGCTCGAAAGTAATTAATTTCAATAGAATAGAAGCTAATCCTTTACATGTAACGTTGTTGATCGAAAAGAGAGAGATTTCAATGGAAATTGACACAGGGGCTTACATTTCTGCTATATCTGAATTTGATAAAAATGAATTTTTTCAGGATGTGGAAATTGAAAAATCTGATTTGAATTTGACTAGCTATGGAAATACCAAATTAGAATTATTGGGAGTGATGAGAGATTTAGATGTTAAGTTCTTGAATTTAAATAAGAAAGCAGATTGTTACGTCATGAAAGGCAAAGGTCCGAGACTAATGGGTAGACAATGGCTGAAAATTTTTAATTGTTGGCCTTTAAATCTGGGTACAAATAATATTTTGAGTAACAATGTTTTGTGTTTAGAAAATGATATAAAGCAACAATTGGTTCAAAAATTTCCGGAGGTATTTTCGGAAAGTCAAGGGTGTTATAAAGGGCGTAGAGTGCATCTAACATTTAAAGAAGACGTGAAACCCATTCAATTGAAACCGTATCACGCCGCTTTCGCACTCGCACCGAAAATTACGGCAGAAATTGACAGATTAATAAAGGCAGGAAATTTAGAGCCAATAGCTGTAAGTAGATGGGCAACCCCAGTTATACCAGTTTTGAAGAAAAACGGTGAAGTACGTTTATGTGGTAATTTTAAATTAACCGTTAATCCGCAGTTGATTGTAAAGCGACATCCAATTCCAATTAAAGAAAAAATTTTCAAAACACTACAAGTTGGCAAAGAATGGTCTCAAGTAGATTTATCACATGCATTTATGCAATTTGCAGTTGATGATGAGAGTAAAGAGGCTTTAACTATTATCACTGAGAAAGGTTTATTTTGCTATACAAAATTGCCGGAAGGTGTGGCATCTAGCCCAGCGGAATGTCAAGAGATACTGGAGGATATCTTACGCGGTATTCCTAATACAGAGATTTATATTGACAATATCTACTGCACTGGTAAAACGGGGGATGAACATTTACAAATACTGAACGAGATTTTCAGCAGATTAGATCAAGCGGGCTTGAGAGTGAACTTGAACAAGTGTGATTTTTTTAAAAAAGAGATCGAAATATTAGGTTTTTTGATTGATGAAAAGGGTTTAAGACCGACTACGTCGAAAGTGAAAGCGGTGCACGAAGCTCCGACCCCGAGAAACCACAAAGAATTACAAGCTTTCTTAGGGTTACTTAATTATTATGAGAAATTTCTACCAGACCGAGCGAAACACGCAAAACCTCTATACGATTTGTGTAACGCGAAAAAATTTATATGGACAAAAGAGTGCGAGAAAGCGTACGAATGGATGAAACAACAGATCACATCAGATAGAGTTTTAGTGTTATTCGATGAAAATGAAGAATTAGTTCTAGCATGCGACGCAAGTCAATATGGATTGTCAGCTGTGTTATCACACAGATTTTCAGATGGCACAGAGAGGCCAATTGCATTCGCCTCAAAAACGATACCGAGAGGCGAGCTGCATAGAGCAATTTTAGACAAAGAAGCGGGAGCCATAGTTTTTGGATTCAAAAAGTTTTATCAATTCGTATGGGGGAAAACAATAACCTTAAAAACGGACCATGAACCGTTAAAGTTCATCTTCGGATCAAATAAAAACCTATCAACGATGATTCAAAATAGATTACAAAGATGGGCGTACTTTTTGTCACGTTTTAATTATCATATCGAAATTGCAAAATCCAAAAACAATGGTAACTGTGATGCTCTTTCAAGATTACCAATAAGAGACGAAACGCCAATTTTTGAAAATGAATATACAGTAATTAATTTTATACAAGAAGGTTGTCCGAATTTTGATCATAAGTTGATAGCTAAGGAAACATTAAGAGATAAATCCCTGCTGAGAATAACAAATTTTATCTTAAAAGATTGGCCAAAAAATGCAAAAGATTTGAACGAGGATGAGAAAAATCTGTTTAAGAAAAGGAATGAATTGAGTATTGAGAATAATTGTATACTATGGGGTAATCGAGTTGTAATTCCAAGCGCAGTGAGAGAAAATGTTTTGAACGAATTACATGCCTCACATTTAGGTATGATAAAAATGAAACAATTGGCTCGAAGTTATTTCTGGTGGCCAAATCTAAATAATGATATTGAGGAAATTTCAGGCAAATGCAGAAGTTGCTTAGAATCACGTCCGGAAGCACAAAAAGTTGCATTTACACCGTGGCAATGGCCTAGTAGGCCATGGGCCAGAATACATGTAGATTTCTGCGGACCGTTTCACGGAAAAATGTTTTTGTTGATCGTAGACGCTCACTCGAAATGGCCGGAAGTTATTGATATGGGTTCAAATACGAAATCAGAAAAATTAATTGCGGTAATGAAGAAGCTTTTTTGTAGGTTTGGTCTACCGGAACATTTAGTAATGGATAACGGCCCTCAGCTAAAAAGCGACGAATTTACGAGTTTTTTGAAACGAAATGGTATTAAGTTTTCATTCTCGCCTCCCTATCACCCGGCTACGAACGGAGCCGCAGAGAATTTCGTGAAAACGTTCGAAGATAAGGTAGATAAAATTGTTAGAGACGGTAAAAGTTTAGAATTCGCTATTAATCTTTTTTTATTCGATTATCGTGCTGCAGAACACCTCACAACAGGTAAATCTCCGTCGTTCCTTATGTACAAACGTGAGATTCGTACAAGATTTGATCTACTCAAAATAAGAAGGAGCTTGAGATTAAAAAAGGGGGAATTGTAGTAGCCTCGCAAGCGACATGTAATGCGCAGGCGCGACCTGTAACAAAGGAGTAGGCCCCACTACTCATGCTGCTCAGTTTTGTGAAATGAGTCGGCTTGTACAGTTCATTGTATATCTCTATTTTTGAATAAACGTAATAAATAATTGATCGAGTTATTCCTTGGTATCTGACAACGTCCACAGCTAATCCTGAGCCTTGTTGGCTGTTAGATTACGCGAGTCGTAATTGATTAAGCTGTCATTGTATAAAGGGCTCTCCTCAGTACATTACAGTATGTATGTGTGAGTATAAGAATGCGCTGAGTGTGACGCATCCATGCGACGGATGGCTAGTCGCACGTTGGGCACAGGAATCACGAGGACAGCTTGCATTTTGTGCAACTGCCCAACGTTGAATCGTATGGATGTCGGCTATAAGATATTCTCTTATCAGCCTGCGTGAAGCCACGAGCAGCCAACGGGCGCTCGTGCGAGAATGTCATTTTGTAAGTGCGAGTTGCACACGGCAACTGCGCACCTCCGAATTAGTTAGAAACATCCATAGGATATTTTCCTATCGGCCCATATAACGTTACCGAGCAGCCAGCGGGCGCTCGGGCGAATCGAATGAATGTATGTGTGTTAGGATCAGGTTGAATTTGCAGCTAAGCAAAAAGGCCATCAAGCCGTGTGAAGAAGCAAGCGCGCTTCTTAGAATAAGATAAGGGACGTCCGACGCAGCGAACGAGAGGAGCCGCCTCGCGCCCGCGAATCGCGCATCCCCGGGACTCTTGCATACATGACGTCACGGCGATTATAAAGAGAGGTGTCCCGCGAGACAGAATGGAGTTGATCCGCGACAATCACGGATACCACACGGGTGGCCGGACATGGAGCACGTGAGCGGCACAGCTCCCCCGCGAACGCGTAACTAGTAGACATACGAACAACATAACATTGAGATAAAGATCCAATCACGCAGGATCTAGCATGTAACTTCAAGGTTTCTTTTTGATAATAAAAAGGTTAGTGCTAGTGCACCCGCAGCTGGTTTTCTTGCAACACCGTTCATTCGCACCACACACCTTCCACCCGAGCCGATACGTTTATACGGCCCAGCGCTCCATGGACTACTCGGCTGCCACGCTGCCAAGCTCCAGACGAGGATAACCAGGCGCTGGACGGATTAGGCAATTGTAAGTGACCAAGCGGTCTTCCTTAGCTATTCCAAGTGCGATACCCACGAGACAGATATCCCAATCATCATAGGGGTTTGTCGCCCAACCGCACCTTAAGATAACGGTCGGGCCATTACATCCTAAAGCCGCGACTGATGCTCAGAGAGCACCGGAAATACGAAATCTGACAAACGTGCCCAATTGACTGCAGTGCCAAATTGCCTGCAGTTACCTTAGAAACTATTTATTATTATTTGATAATTAGAAATATTTTTCTCATGATTCTGCTCTAGCGAAATCATTGATTTAAATCATCGAATTCAATCAATCGAAGTAAATCAATTTCAATGTTTGAGCGAAATTTCAGAACTTTAGATACATTCGTGCCATGTTTCTCATGATGTTCATTTTTATGCCAATACCCAACTTGAATAAATAGTTTAAACAATATCCAGTGAACAATATCCAATTATTTGAAACTCCATGTTCAATGCATATCCATTATATACATTTAAATTCCATGCACGACAGTGTGCAACAATTTAATTCTGTACGCGCAATATAGTTTCTTGTTTAGGAGCGTGGGGGCCCCCAAAGAGGTTGGGGCCCGGGGCTATAGCCCCCCTAGGCCCCCCCCATAATCCGCCCTTGCGTTGACCTGTCCACACACGTCTTCAAAATTTCACGTTCTAATTGCATAATATACTACTAAATACACTGAGACAAAAATTACGAGATTTTCTCATCCGCGGTCAGGTGGTAATGTTCTGCACCGTGTCGCGACAAGAATGTAACGGTGAGTCGACAGTTTCGTCGCATCTTCACCAGTGTGAACGTGTAACACTTGTCTCCATCTTCGCCGGCCACTAGTAAATTTATTATTAGTAAATTTACTATACTTTACTTTCTTCAAGAGAAAGCTTTGTAATGGGGTGAAAATTGACCCATCGAATCGGACTTTGGGACCTCGATTTTCGTAACCTACGGGTCGAAAAACATGAAAATTGAAAAATGTCTGTATGTATATATGTACTTACGTGCACTTTTTTTTGTCGTACGATAACTTTCGAAGGAATTGTCTGATTGTCCTGAAATTTTGCACACAGGTTAGTCGCCGCAAAATGTCAGCCGAGTTCAATTTTCAGCCAAATCCGTTGTTTATTTCTCTAGCAACCGTTGTCAACGTGTTTTTGATAAAAGCTCCAAAAATCATCATCAATGCACGATGGGTCTCCAATTCTTTCGACGATCGATGAGAATCGATAAGACATTCATTTTGGAACAACTATTGTTTATTCTCCTAGCAACCGTTGCTATGGAGATACAAAATTCAGCTTAAGACTATGTATGTGCTTATATAGCTTATATATGAGCAATTCCCCAAAACTTTTAACTTTCGATGATCCAGTCGTGAAATAATCGAATTTCAAAGCCTAATGACATTTTAATAATAATTTTTTGAAGTTCAGGAAGTATATGAGAGGCTCCTCTACCAATTTTTCATCTTTCACAGAAAGTTCCTTAAAGAATATGTGCCACAAGCGCGAATTTAGGTGAAATTGCTCGGGAAGATTCCATGTTCACGAATACATTGAGCGGTGTAAAATGAAAAAGTCTTCTTCAATCGCTACAAAATTTTTTCCACTCCATGTCCTCGATATGATCCTGATCAACTTGTGTGTTAAAGAGGTGTGCTATCAATCCTGTATCAAATACAACCGCTTATGCCTGAGGAAGACGCTTGTGGAGAAAATGATCAGGCTTGACATTTTATTTTTTTTCTCAAAAAAGTTTCACGTTGTGTCATTGAATCTAATCACAATTTCTTCTACTGATTTTGAGATATTATAAAAATATTTTTCTGAACATGTGCTCTCATTTCCGTTCATATTTTATAGATTTGGAAAAATATTATATGGATGGCCCCTCGATGTAAAAATAACCGTTTTTGACTGGCACACTCAAACTTCATTGAATTTAGACGTTAAATCTGCAGTCCATTATTCTTTACGATGTAATTGAATGAATCTGATATGGCTTAAATTGATATTTCGGTAAATAAACTTCATATGAGCTAAGTATAAAAAAGTCATGAAAATCATTACTTCTGAAAATTAAGGAAAATTATACACTGAGAGAAATGGGGAGCACTGGCAACTCCGCAGGAGGAGCACTCTCTGCTCCCCAAGCGGAGCACTTGACTGGGGAGCAGTTGTTACTCCCCGATGGGGAGCACAGTTTTCTCTGTACCGAGAAGCACTGACGGCACGACCTGCTTGGGTTCGTTCCGAGAGTGCGCTCCTGGTATTTTTGGTTGGAGTGCCTGACCCTAGACCCGAACGGTGTCCAGGTAGTCAGGGTGGCCGATGAGGGTGTTCCAAGGGTGCGCTCCAGGTATTTTTGGTTGGAGAAGCTGGCCCTGGACCCGAACGATGTCCAGGTAGTCAGGGTACCCGATGACGCTGTTCCAATGGGGCGCTCCAGGGATTTTTCGTTTGAGAAGATGAGGACCCGAACGGTGTCCAGGTAGTCAGGGTACCCGTTGACGGTGATCCAAGGGCCAACTCCGGCTACTTTTGCTTGGGGAATCTGACCCGAACTATCTGGACATCATTTGGGCCCAGGGTCAGCTTCCGAAAAAAAATACCAGGAGAGCACCCGTGGAACACCGTCATCGGGTACTCTGACTACCTGGACATCGTTCGGGTCCAGGGTGAGCTTCCCCAAGCAAAAATACCTGGAGCGCACCCGTGGAACACCGTCATCGGGTACTCTGACTACCTGGACATCGTTCGGGTCCAGGGTGAGCTTCCCCAAGCAAAAATACCTGGAGCGCACCCTCGGAACACCGTCATCGGCGACTCTGACCACCTGGACATCCAGGGTCAGATACTACAACCAAAAATACCAGGAGAGCACCCGTGGAACACCGTCATCGGGTACCCTGACTACCTGAACTCCGTTCGAGTCCAGGGTCAGCTCGTCCAAGAGAAAATACGAGGAGTGCACCCTCGTGATACATATGTTTTTTTTCAATATCACAGTTTTGTTTATCTCTTCTTTTCTATCTCGCCATAACCATAAAATATAACTGTCATACACGCGCGGTGCGGTGAAGACCGCTCCGTCTGCTCCCCTGACGGAGCAAATTTTGCTCCCCGGCAACGAGAGTCTATTTGCTCCCCGTTGGGGAGCAGCCACTGCTCCCCATTTCTCTCAGTGTACATTTAATGCCTTTTCTTCACGAATAAGAATTTAAATGAGTTTCAAATCATACTCGTCTTTTAAAAGTATATTCCAAGATGCCATCGTTACAGTGAATGTCAACGAAAACAGTCAATATCATAATTTTTAATGTATTTAACGGCAAACAGTATCATTGGAATTGTATACTTGCTATGTCTATGTCAAAATACGTCTATGTATACATCACTGTATTCATAATAGAAGAAGGATGAACACAGTTGATATAGGCGACTTTTCCAAGAAACCCTAGCATCGGGAAAATATAAACAACTGGTTCTGGTGATAAGAAATTGAGGTGCCAGTAGTTTGACTGCAGTTGTCCGACTAAGACGTGATAAATCGACATGCTCGTGAAATGATAAAATATTATTCAATACTCGAAAATGGAGGCTGTTCAAGAAAGTAAAGCTGACTTAAAGAGACAAAAAGTACAGCTCAAAAGAAAAATAACTGCAGAGAAAAAAGCTATCAAAAGACAAAAATTGCAAGAGTTCAATGAGAAAAGTAGACTAGACCGATTACTCTTGAGAAGGTAAATTAATGAAAAGTAAAACATGGATGTGCTATTAATCTTATGATAAATGAGTCAAACCTAATAAATCTGAATAAATATATTCATTGCCATTAATAAATTAATAATTAAAAAAAAATCCTGAAAAAGGATCTGTCTCAATCCTTAGTCTATTTAGTTTCCTTTTCCCCACCTAAATCGCAAAAAAATGTATTTTATTTGTATATCAAAATATCTATTTTATAAAACATTAAAAACATTCTTATAAAAAAAAGACTTCGAATAAATGAGGAGCTAATGTTTACTTTTATTGGTGGGTTGTATATGAGTACTATAACCGATTTTCAATAGTGTGCCTCCAAATAAAGGATCATCTCGTTATCTTCTCCAAAAGTCAAAAGTTCTGGGGAATTTGCTCATATGTACTTACGTGCACTTTTTTTTGTCGTACGATAACTTTCGAAGGAATAGTCCGATCGTCCTGAAATTTTGCACATAGGTCGGACTCCGGAAGATGTGAACTGAGTTCGGTGTTCAGCAACATCCGTTGTTTATTTCCATGGCAACCGTTTCTAGCGTGTT
>JAJGQD010000097.1:5000-55544 GCA_020882685.1 Aphelinus atriplicis
CGCATGCAAACCAATTAATTGACTTTTCAATAGTTTCAAAATAGCGACTCTTACCACATAAATGTGCCCATATATCCCTTTGCTACATTATCATGTTACTTTTAATCTCATTATCCATTCAAATACTGACAATGCATTAACTTCCAACAAATATCAAATCATATAAATGATACTATCAGCCTTTCCGCAATAATACGTTCTAGCTGATTCTCAATAATCAATCTAGCTCGCACAATGTTGTTTGTTTTTAGAAGATATGAACAATTCATTAGACACAAAATATCAAATAAATTTTGTTAAATATATATTTAGAATTTCATTGCTTCAATATTTATTGATCACTCCGTTGACTTCGTGTTGAAAATTAATTTCATTGCAGCATTCATTTTTGCTCTTATACAAGTAAAAGTAGTAATTATCAAGTTAAAGATATAGAACTAATTCATTCAATCTTGAAATGTATGGTAGGACATGTGAGCTAAAAATTCCAATCATGTTAAAAATGCAATATAGAATAAATAAATTCATTGTATGATATAACAGATCTAAAAATAAATGAATTTAAACTACATTCTTTTAATGAACTTTTATTAATTCCAATTTATTTTATCACAACTTTTTATAAATCATCATTTGGTTTATTTAAGTATGTTATGAATATCAAAATCAAAATTGTTTTCTTTACTCCTACTTAATGATAATAACAATCAGCAATTAAAAAAACATGTTACTAAATTCTAATGTAAACCTTTTTTTCATAGTGAATTCTCTCCATGTACTTTGTGAAGAGCGAATGTATGCGAACATGTGGATTCGACATGAGATTATTCACTTATTTTCCATCTCAGACATTCTTTGCTTGTGGCGGCTGATAGCTTCTTGATGACGTTTGATTTGTTCTTCATGAAATGAGATTTCATCATGTAAACCTTCTCGCAACTTAGCAAGTTGATCTTTTTGCTGAAATTCAGAATTGTTTTTAGAACAATAGTTTTCTTAGTGATACTGACTGTATGTTAACTAAATGATTTTTTGAATAAAAAGAAATTGAGACTAGACAATACAGTTGTACTTGGATAAAAGCATGGAAAAGTTAGATTATTACCTGATTGTAAAAGTATTGATCTTCCTGAGCAGCTTCCATTTTTCCAAAAGATCCTCCCGCTGCACGAATGCTGCCACCACCACCACCTCCCTTTCCAGCTCCAGATCCTGGCTCGCCAACCATTTTGACTTGGCTACAAAAAAATAAGAACTGTATCAACACGTAATATGACGCGTTTATCTCATTCCCTCGAGAAAACAAGTCGATAGTAAGTTCCTGAAAATAAAACTTCAAGAAGGCATACCTATTGTTCTACTGAAACGTTACATAATAAATTATACTCAACAAATTTCATAGATGTAGTTTGGCTAATAAAAGATTTACAATAGATTCAAAGTCTTTGACTAATCGATTGATTTGGCAACGGTGCTGTCTTCATGTCTATTTTTACGTATGTGAAGAGATTTTAAAACAAATCGCGTATGTACGTACAAGGTTTATCGGAGATTCTACGTCGTATAACGTGGGAAAACAAGGAGATGTAAAAGCCGAAAAGCCGAGACAACGCAAGAATCAATAGTTTTACCTCAAAAAGGCCATGTTTCTGGAGAAGATAGCTGGTATTCTCTGCATGGTAACCGATTTAGGTTCTAGTTCAAATTGAAATTTGGAACACGATGTTCTGGAGTTTGACCCCTGAAATCTACTTATATATTTTATATATATACGAAAATATCTCGAGTATTAAAGCATGAAAACGTAAGGCAAAGTAGATGCGCGACTCTGATATTATTTGCTCTCGAGTATGCCATCTGCGCGGCTAAATCAAAAATATGGTCAAAAATATTTATCATGTAAGCTGTAGGTTCGAGGACTCCGAGGCTCAAATTTTTATTAGGACGTTTTTCGATTGCGATTAGTACTTAGACCAACTAATTATGAGTAACTAATATTTTGTACATACATCATGCAGGCCTAAGTGAAGGTGTGAACAATGATTTGACGCTTGCTCAGAGTTGGAGAAAAATTATTAATTAATTAATCTATCATTGATTGAAATCCAATATATGATGAGAAAGATGATTCTACGCATCTAGCGAATATATTATTGACTTTAAATTGGGAATGAGAATAGAAATAAAATAAAATAATTTTACTGTCTGTAATAAAATTGTGAACATTAGTAGAGAACATATTTTTAATGAAGAAATTCATAGCTTACCCTGTAAGTTTTTCTTTTGCTTCTTGTTCAATCAGCTGTCGTTTTATAGTAGAAATTTTCATTTCATTGAGAGCTGTTTCTTGCTGACATTTTGCAGATTCAAACTGCATTTTCAATATGGCAAGCTTCAAATTTTGCTCCGATTTAGCAAAATTAACTTGAGGCACAGGTTTGGACGAATTAGGCAGGAGGTTTTGACGAATAAAAATACGCTGTATTTGAGGTTGAGCAGGCTTCGGAGCGATTGGTGGAGACACTGGTATAAGTACAGGTTCATCTGCAAGATTTTGACGAATAAAATAGCTCATTTGGTTTGATGTAAATTAATCATCGAATTTTACTACAGCGTACCTTCTAAGTCGCCATTAACTCGACCCGATAAATCAAATTTTGTTTTTTTGCATTCTGTACGCCCTGGAAAATTTTCCGTTTTAGAATGAGGAACCTTTTTGGTCCCTTCATCCTTACTTTCTACAGTTTCATCATTGTCCGATCCAACATTTTCAATTTTGATATTGGAATTAATCTCATCACACTCTTTGGGGGGTGAAACATCTTTTTCAAAAGACTTTCGAGAACTCGTATCACTTTGACTATCTTGAATAGAATTGCTTGATTCTGGTTTGTTCTCACAGACATCAGTAATCTCAGACTTTCTTGTAATACTTTTCGGAGATTTAGTCTCCGTACACATTTGCCAAATTATTTGAGACAGTTTTGATGGTTGGTCTTTTTCCGCCACGTTCGCGCCGACTATTCTGATCTAAAATGTTAAAAAAATTATGATAAATGGTTACTCAAGTGTTGATTAAAATTGTAAATAAGAGTAGTAATAGTAAATGAACATACTTTATTATTATAGCATTTCATTTCTAATTTCGCGACACTTTTCATCCTGCGCCACTGTTCCCGGATCCTCATGATGTTTCTCGGAGTCGCTGCGCATATCCTATTGAAGTTATTCGCAATTTTTTCCCATACTTTCGATTTTTGTGCAGGTGAAACTACTTTACTTTCTATAATATCTATGTTTTCTTTAACGAGGTTACATAATATATCTTTTTCTTGCGACGTCCAATTTTGCGTTCTTTCTCGTTTCTTATAATTAATACTCAAAGTTTTGAATGCCATTTCCAGTTACATCTAGAAAAAAAAGGTATAATCTCATTATATTATGAATAATCAAGACATGAAATGAAAGAAATAATATGCTTTTATTAAAATACATGTCGAGGAATGAGTCTTTCATCCAATATTTAATATTGCGTTTAATTCATAGACCTCTCTTATTGTAATCATCAGCTTTCTTCTCGTGATTATATTATACTAAAAAATTATTTATGGAATTTAGAATTTGATATACGATATCGATAAATAATTAGTATGGGTACATGATTAGCTTTTCCAAGCCGTCATATACGATACCAAATAAAGAAAAGTAACGAAGCGTTTCTTTCTATCGCCCTATTATACAGTTTTTGGCGGCTGCTTATCGTTGCATGGCACCCACTAGAAGAGGTTATCAATTTCAAGTGATCAATCATGATGAAACTTTTCAAGACCATTTTTGGATACCCTAATAATTAGTTCTTATATGGATACGCCTTATTCATAATGGCATATCTCGGAGATCAGAATAATGAGGACGTATCTCGAAAAAACCGAGAGAGGAATAATAAGGGCGTATCTCGGACGAGCGCAAAATAAGGATGTATCTCGGAGAATCGCGAAATAATATCGTATCTCAGTGGTTGAAAATCAGCAAAATAAATTATTTTCTTTTCAAGGGAAGTTCTTGATAATGTGGATCGAGTCACTCAGTCGTATTAATCTGCTAAAAATAGCCACGCGGGACTGTTCAAACTGTTATACTTGGAAATTCGACTGCAGCATACTCGGCGCGGGCTATTCCATTCCTCGCTCACAGTAGAAGGTGATTTAGGCACGTTTTTTGAAAGCATCAGGACCAATTCTCGACACTTGTTTTTTCTCAAAATATATGATGCCAGTATACCGTAGGAACAAAGTAGCTGGAGGATTTCCTTCAACCCTTTTGTTTAAACAATTTCTCAAACCATGAACATAAAGAGACATTTTTTTGCATGGAAAAAAAATTTCCTTCAAAATTCAGCCATTTCAAAGAAGACTTTTTTCATTCTCATGAATGTATTGAAAGCATGCTTAGTTTTCCCGAAAAAAAATCATAAAAAACGGAAAAATCGCAATTTTCCGATTTTTTAATTGGAAAAATAGATGCGAAAAATAAATTTTACTGAATTGCTATTGGAATATACTACACAATGGGTTCCAATAAAAAGTTAAATCTTTTGTTTATAACTATTCTTTGAATAGTTGATTTCTTCATTTTTGGTAATATCTTCAGTATCATTCGCACATTCACAAGAGTAAAATAATTTTAAAATTGATTGATTCCTGAGAAATTATTTCTTTCAGTTCGAAAATCCAAATTTTTATATATTATTTATAGAATTGTTATAAACAAAAGAGTTAAATTTTTATTCAAACTCATCAAGTGATGTATTCCAGTATCAATTTGTCACTGGCAATCCTTTTCGATAACTAATATAGAAACATATTTTGTCGTGGGTTGATTTTCACAGCTCATGTGGCATGATGGGGCGGTAGGAGAAAATGGCATTGTTTAAACAAAAATTACAACATGGTCCGCTCCAAGTGATTTCGGTTCGCAATACAGGGGTTTGTTGATTAATACTTGTAGTTTACGGTACGTACGTTAAAAGTTCGGCAAAACTTATTTTTCGCATCTATTTTTCCAATTGAAAAATCGGAAAGTTGAGATTTTTCTGACTTTATGATTTTTTTCCGGGAAAACTAAGCATGCTTTCAAAAAATTCATAAGAATAAAAAAAGTCTAAAATGGCTGAATTTGAAGGAAAAAATTTTTTCCATGCGAAATTTTATGTATTTATGTATGGTTTAAAAAATTGTTTTGAAAAGGGTCGCAGAAGAAAATCTCTTAGCAACTTTGTTCCTACGGTATACTGGAATCATACAGTTTGAGAAAAAACAGGTGTCGAGAATTAGTCCCGACGTTTTCAAAAAACATACCTAAATCACATTTCGGATCAGCTGCCTTTGGCCGCCTGCAGATAACTGCAGATATATCGAAACCAAAGCGAGAGAATTTAGATATGCAAATTGTGAACAAATTCTTCAATTTGGTCCAAAAAGGGAACAAAGTTATTTTGAATTTTAGGTCAGATAATTACTATTTATCAACACAACATTAGCTTCCTACACATGACTAAATTATATATATAGAAATGAACAACTTATTTATTTTTAGATCAAATCAAGGGGCTATTGAATTCTAACTTTTCGCAAGATTTTTTTCCTGGGCTCACAAGGGGACGTATATGTACACCTACGGAGGACCAATCACGACATAATACGGCGTGAGATAATTTTTTGGTATCCAAACTGGTTATATCTACTTTCTAAATTTCAAATAGTAGAAAACTAATTTTTATTAGTAGAAATTGCATAACCAATTAATAATAGTAAATATCAACTCGAAAATTAGTAAATTTTTCGTAAGTTATGCAATTTCTAAGATTTTAAATTCAGAGAGTGTAGAATCATTCTATCTAATGCCTTGATTTCTCTCGGAGATATTAGTGAATTATTGTTCATTTTATGAATGAACAGTATATCTATATTCACGGGCTTCTGTAAATACAGATATACTGTACATGCATAAGATCGAGAATTACGCACAACACATCTCTGGGAAATCTAAAACATTACATAGAATGGCAGTAGATATAATTTATTTGGGTACCGGAAAACTATTTCACAAAGTTTCATCGTGATTGGTCTCCCGGAGACTCTGTTACGTCTTTTTGTAAGTTTATACCCTCCGAATATGTCTCTGAGGAGGGACTAATTTCTTAAGTTGTTTCGAATTAAAGTTCGCTTTAATATGAGAGTTCGAATTATTCTTCATATCGTTGGGATTTTGAAAATTCGGTTGAAACACGTATGTACACTTTTAAATTTCAATATAAGGGGTTGTTGCTTCCTTTATCACGTGAAAGTGAGACTAGAGCTTCATATTTGGAAGTATAAGCATATAACCTGTGTGTCAGATGAATATCATATTCATTATCCTTAGAAAATAACACACAACCACCATCGCGCCGCTCAACCTATGAATTTTGATATGCCCGCGCTTTCACGAACACTGTACTCAGGGTGAAATTACATGGAGAGCGGAATAGCGGAAAGGCGCAAATGCGTAAATGAATTCTGGACAAGTTTTTGACTTTGCGCGATTGCGCTATAACTAGCAAATTAAAATTATTCAAATATTTTTTTTCAAAATATCAATTGATTCATTGATGAATCGATGCTCCTCATTATATAACACCTGTAAATGCAATCTTGATCAGTAATTATCAAAAATATTTAAATAATCATCAATCATAAGTAGTTATGCGATTGCGCTTCTCTGCGATTGCGCTATAACTAGCCGTACATGGAGCGGAAAAGCGGAAGCATAACTACTTTCAATTAATGATTATTTAAATATTTGTGTCAATTAATCATCGGAATCCCATCTCTGAGTTATAAAATCATTATTTTAACTTATTGGACATCACGACATAATACGGCGTGAGATAATTTTTTGGTATCCAAACTGGTTATATCTACTTTCTAAATTTCAAATAGTAGAAAACTAATTTTTATTAGTAGAAATTGCATAACCAATTAATAATAGTAAATATCAACTCGAAAATTAGTAAATTTTTCGTAAGTTATGCAATTTCTAAGATTTTAAATTCAGAGAGTGTAGAATCATTCTATCTAATGCCTTGATTTCTCTCGGAGATATTAGTGAATTATTGTTCATTTTATGAATGAACAGTATATCTATATTCACGGGCTTCTGTAAATACAGATATACTGTACATGCATAAGATCGAGAATTACGCACAACACATCTCTGGGAAATCTAAAACATTACATAGAATGGCAGTAGATATAATTTATTTGGGTACCGGAAAACTATTTCACAAAGTTTCTCATCGTGATTGGTCTCCCGGAGACTCTGTTACGTCTTTTTGTAAGTTTATACCTCCGAATATGTCTCTGAGGAGGGACTAATTTCTTAAGTTGTTTCGAATTAAAGTTCGCTTTAATATGAGAGTTCGAATTATTCTTCATATCGTTGGGATTTTGAAAATTCGGTTGAAACACGTATGTACACTTTTAAATTTCAATATAAGGGGTTGTTGCTTCCTTTATCACGTGAAAGTGAGACTAGAGCTTCATATTTGGAAGTATAAGCATATAACCTGTGTGTCAGATGAATATCATATTCATTATCCTTAGAAAATAACACACAACCACCATCGCGCCGCTCAACCTATGAATTTTGATATGCCCGCGCTTTCACGAACACTGTACTCAGGGTGAAATTACATGGAGAGCGGAATAGCGGAAAGGCGCAAATGCGTAAATGAATTCTGGACAAGTTTTTGACTGCGCGATTGCGCTATAACTAGCAAATTAAAATTATTCAAATATTTTTTTTCAAAATATCAATTGATTCATTGATGAATCGATGCTCCTCATTATATAACACCTGTAAATGCAATCTTGATCAGTAATTATCAAAAATATTTAAATAATCATCAATCATAAGTAGTTATGCGATTACGCTTCTCTGCGATTGCGCTATAACTAGCCGTACATGGAGCGGAAAAGCGGAAGCATAACTACTTTCAATTAATGATTATTTAAATATTTGTGTCAATTAATCATCGGAATCCCATCTCTGAGTTATAAAATCATTATTTTAACTTATTTGACATGTTTGAAGATCAAATAAATCTACTTCATGCAGCGAATTAAAATTATTCAAATATTTTTTTTCAAAATATCAATTGATTCATTGATGAATCGATGCTCCTCATTATATAAGACCTGTAAATGCAATCTTGATCAGTAATTATCAAAAATATTTAAATAATCATCAATCATAAGTAGTTATGCTTCCGCTTTTCCGCTCCATGTACGGCTAGTTATAGCGCAATCGCAGAGAAGCCAGCGTTGTTAAGCCAACTTGCATAGATGTGAAATCAGCTTAACGCATATGTGATATATGTGTTATATGTGAAATCCCAAGAGGCAGTTTAGCGAATTTTGAAATTGAATTTTCACGGACTCCTATCCCTCAGAGTGGTAAGTAATGAATGAAAATGATATTAAAATGAATTTCCGCGATAATATTTTCAATTTTAGCCAAATTTGAGACCAAAAATTTTATAACATAACATAACCTAGTATGGGTTATGTTTACATTCATAAATTCATCCATTTTTCAGTTATTCTTGAAAAAAAGAGTTTGATTCCATTAGTTGATTGTTAATTTTGAATTCTTTATTTTGAATTGTAAATATGTATGTAAGAAATATCATTTAAAGTGCATCTAGCTTGGTTTGTTTTTGTTATATCGGAAGCTATTCAAAAATTGCTCATCGGTGAATGTTAATTTATAGAATCAAATAATGTTCATAACAGGCAGCTATTTTTTATCTGAAGTGAATCTAATTCTGATTGATACTTTCTAAAAATTCATGTGCTGCTGTATCGGTTCACAGATATTTGCCTTGGAGTCATTATTTTTAGTGTATTAGCAATTTTTCAACTTGCATAAAATCCTGTTAATAGATGTATAATTATAATATCATTACATTACATAATCATATTCTAATGACCCATCATATTAGTGGGGAAAATCTTATATTATAATTATAGATCACTCATTTCACTTGTCATTTCAGTTATCTCACTTACAATTAACTTCTAAATCTCGACCAACATTTTTTTGGTGTTTGCTTGTATCGAGAATAGAGTGTAAGCAATAACATGTATCCAAGCACGAGGGCCATAAATGTAGTAACACTGGACAACAATTCAGTGTCAAAATTGAATTTCGTCTATAAGAATTTCAATTCTGAACACTTGTTGTCCAAAATCAGACAGTTATGCTATGTTATGAAGTGTATAGTGTTCCAAAGAATATCAGGAATTTTTCATGTGACTGGACGTAGAGCAATAAATTTTGCTGATTTGTGTGGTTTAACATCTCTAATATACATGCCTTCTTTGTAATTTTCTTGGACGACTGTTATTTTATGTTTAATATATCTGTTGGTAACAATTTCTTTAAAATCATTGGTTGTTGTATTGATACTTTTAACAGTAATTTGAATGATGTGAGCAACAAAAAATGAAATTCTTACAGAATATACATATCCAAAAGGATCGGTTAAAAGAGTACTTATCTGAATTTAGTTGCATATCCATCACATTGTAATTTAATCAGCTGCACACGATAAAACTGTTCCTACTCTGGGTAAAACTATGATGAGATTGATGCAAAAAAACTTCTCTTACCTACCTCACCTATCTTTTAGGGTTGAAATATTCTGTAAGAATTTGATTCAGTATGCAATCACAGAGTGAAAAGTCGACTAACGTTACTTTTTTTATGTATTCAATATTTCACTCTATGTGAGTAAGACATACAAGTAAGAATTAGTGAATATACACGTGATTTACTCCTTCTAGGTTTTCCAGGATGGAATGTGATGTAGTATCCAGTGAGATCAGTGAAAGTGTAGTGCAGTAAATGGAAATACGTCTCAGATGACATATTGTTGTTGAGGACCAGACCAACGGCTCCAACCAGGATCCATTGATTAATATCTTAATTCTTAATACAAACAAAATTTTTGTGTTTGCTTTTGGTGTTTGCACAATCCAAGTAGTCTCCTAGTTAGACTCAATGATAGCTTCCACTTTTCAGGGGACTATAGCACCGATATTCAGGATGAAAAACCTGTTACCAAATATTTCAGCATATAGTATCATGTAACACTTGAAAATTATCTCCTTACTTATGCTTATTAAAACTCACTTCCATAGCTCACTCAGCTACAATAAAATATCAAAGAAATTGAAAAAATCTCAGTTTGCGTCTCTCCTCATTGTGCCTAAATACTTAATCATTAATGTGTATCTACTTGATACTGTAAATCATACAAAGTGAAACAATATCAAAAATACTCTACTTCCACTATCGTACTCCTAAATTCTAATCTAAATCTTCTTTTAATAAAATTTTTGGTTGGTATCAGTCCATCTCTGTGACTTGAAGCGGCCAATAAAAAAACTTATCCTTAATAAATTATATGCTGCACCCATTGGAAATGGTCTCCTAGTCAACTCTTAAATATATTAGTCTTCAATACTCTCTCATGGATAAAATTTTAAAAATATCTCACTTTTCTCATGATAAATAATTAACATTTCAATTTTGCTCTGTTTACAGTAAACATAATTTCTAGGTACACCACTATTGTACATGTAATTTTTTATTTATTTATTTATTTATTATTTATGGGCAGTATGCATTTCGAAATCATAGTATAGAATATTCATGTTCAAATTAGTTACTTATTTCAAGTTATTTTCAAAAACTTAGGAGCCACTTGATACCAATATAACAAATACAGATACATGTTAAGAATGTAATTTTGACCCTGGAATTAATTTTAGCTTGACTCAAAGGTGACGATATAAATTATATCTCTTATTATCTACAAAAAAAATCATTTTGAGCCCTTATATTTGAATCAAAACCCCATCAGAACTATTTGAGTATGCAACAGTTGCTGATGTTGGTTTGTTGCTATTTTGATTAATTGGAGCTACTTTATTGCTGTGGCTAGTGCATAGAAAATTACTACGGGGATCATATTATTCCAGGTACTTTCGATGGAAAGTCCAATTCGTTAGTGTAATACGATAATAAGCAAATTCAATTCGTCAGATCCCCATAAAATCCGATGTCAAATCTGGAATAGTAGCGTCAAAGTAACTATTGGATCAGTAGCATAGCCAAATCCATGATTATCTTATTTTTCCTTTTGTCATTTGCAACTGATCCATGCAAATTTCTAAAATCAACTCATGTCTTCCTCAATCTATTTGAAATCCAGCCCAGATCCAGCTAGAATCCAAGCCTAAACCAGGTGGAAATTTGGGTTGTTATTTTCGACATTTATTATCGAAATATAAATGAAGATCAATGAACCGATCGATTCTTTTAGGATTCTATTTGTAAATTAACCTGGAAATCTAGAAGTCCTGTTAGAAAATGTGATGAAAAATCCAGTTGGATTTTCGACTAGCAAAAACCAGATTGTTCAAAAAACTGCATTTTTGGTTTTTGATTTTGAGTTAGTATGAAAACTATCAATCCTAGAGTAAAATGGAAGAGGAAAAAAAGTTTCCTTATTAAATTTCGCATGAGGATTAAGTATTCCGAAACATTAATGTCGAATATTGTTGTTGCAAAATAGTTATAAACGAACTTAATTACCCCTAAAAACAAACCATTTTTGTGATTTTTTTCCAACTTTCCAAATCATAGCTACGATTATGACAATTTAATTTAGAGTATCTTATACAGTAATGAAAATACAAAAAAAATTTCATCTCGATATCTCTGATAGTTTTTCCACAAAAAATTTTTGAAGTTAGCTTTTTTCAAAATTTTGCAATTGTAATTCAGTCCGTGACGAACCTCTCAGAAACCTGCCAATTTTTTTACGTACTCTTATAGATACTAACTATCGATCCACCGCCGAAAAATTTTAATTGATCAATTTTAACAACTTTTATGATTTTTTGAAAATTTTTCGAAAAAAATTTCTTATAAAAAATGCAACTGCAACGCGGTTTTTCTATTTATTTGAAATTTAAAAGTTGCATATGATAGAAGAGAAACAGACGCTCATTTTGAGTTTTCAGTTACTCGGATCTGATTTGTGAATCCCGAGATATAGAGGTTTTTAGTCGAGGTAACTTTCCGGCAAAAGTATACGCAGTAGAATAATAATTGAAACGGTTTATTGTAGCTTGAACATTGCTTTACTTAAGTATAGATTATTTTGTACGTGAGTGATATTTTTCATACTCAATAGTCGGGTGGAAGGTTGGTGGAAATCATTGAAACGCAGCACTTTCGGCGCAGCGGCAGTGGCGGGCAGTGGAGGGGGAAGGGAAAAAGACGCGATGAAAAGTCGAACGCTCGGGATAAAAGTGAACCTTTGATTTTTTAATTGCAATATCTCAGCTTCTATATAATATAATTTGATGATTCTTTTTTTAATTTGATATAGCAAGTCAAATAATGATTCAATATTCATATTAAAGTACCGTAAAAATTATTGGTAACGATCTATGTATGAAAAATGTAATGATGAATATTTGTAGAACCGTTCAAATCATATTTTTGACAATGTACACTGACACATATGATTAGACCAATGTGCATTTCATTCTATTCATTGCATATTCGTACGGTGTTTACCTGAAATCCCACAAACATTATTCCAGGAATAATTAAGTTGGAATTATCCTGTACATTAACTTAATCCCTCTACATTAAGACATAATTAGTCTGGAGCACTAATTACAATCAAGAAATATATGGGATAGTACTGAGAATGGAGGTAGTAATACAGGTAGAATTCTGCACTCCGACCCTTCAAGTGGGGTCAGGTAGTAAGGGACACTTGGGTGGAAAGTATGTATAGGCCCAAACCAAGGGGACTGACATCAGTTGCGCTCGAAGCATTCAGCTACGAACATCTGTTCCAGTGAGACGGTGAATCGAGCAAAACAGAGTAGAGAAAGTGATCATCAAATTATCTTATATAGAAGCTGATATATTGCAGGTAAAAAATCAAAGGTTCAGTTTTATCCCGAGCGTTCGACTTTTCGTCGCGTCTTTTTCCCTTCCCCCTCCACTGCCCGCCACTGACGCTGCGCCGAAAGTGCTGCAATTCAATGATTTCCACCAACCTTTCGCCCGACTATTGAGTATGAAAAATATTACTCACGTACAAAATAATCTATACTTAAGTAAAGCAATGTTCAAGCTACAATAAACCGTTTCAATTATTATTCTACTGCGTATACTTTTGCCGGAAAGTTACCTCGACCTTTTCCAAGTAAATTATCTACAACTATGAAATTTTTAAAAACTATTTCCGCTAATTGATCGTACGTAAAAATCACTTATTTAACTTAGTAAATTTTGCTATTGCTAAGTTAGATATGACCAACTAGGTGAATGTTCAAAAAATTTTCAAAAAATCATAAAAGTTGTTAAAATTGATCAATTAAAATTTTTCGGCGGTGGATCGATAGTTAGTATCTATAAGAGTACGTAAAAAAATTGGCAGGTTTCTGAGAGGTTCGTCACGGACTGAATTACAATTGCAAAATTTTGAAAAAAGCTAACTTCAAAAATTTTTTGTGGAAAAACTATCAGAGATATCGAGATGAAATTTTTTTTGTATTTTCATTACTGTATAAGATACTCTAAATTAAATTGTCATAATCGTAGCTATGATTTGGAAAGTTGGAAAAAAATCACAAAAATGGTTTGTTTTTAGGGGTAATTAAGTTCGTTTATAACTATTTTGCAACAACAATATTCGACATTAATATTTCGGAATACTTAATCCTCATGCGAAATTTAATAAAGAAACTTTTTTTCCTCTTCCATTTAACTGTAGGATTGATAGTTTTCATACTAACTTGAAATCAAAAAAAAAATGCAGTTTTTTGAACATTTTCGAAAAAAAAACATGAAGCCATACTTTTCAGTTTTACGCTCTATTCTCATTCAATGAGAATAACAAGCTAGAGTGCGCCTGGATTGGGCCTGGATTCAAGCTGCATTTAATCTGGATTCCACCTACCCTGTTGAAAAAAATGACCTGAAATTCTGACAGAAATCTGTCTGATTTTCAGCTGAAAAAAGCGCCTGATTTATGGTCGATTGACTTGATATTCTTCTCATTTTCCAGTCACCTCGAGCGGAAATTCAGTTAGCTCCGAACAGATTTTCAGATCATATTGACCGGAACTTCGAGTAGCTTCTAACGGAATTTCCGGTAGCTTGATACGGATTCCAGGTAATTTATAAATGAAATTCCGGTCGATCGGACGGATTTCAGGGTGAATTAGACCATATTTACTGGTCAATTAGACGGGTTCTGGGGTCATTTGGAAAGGATTTTCAGGTCATTTTAAAAGATTTTCTGATTGACCGCACAGATTTTCGAGTCGATTGAACGAATTTTCAGATGAATTTCACCAGAATTTCTGGTCGATCCAATAGATTTCCAGGTCAATTCGAAAGGATTTTCGGGTCGGTCGAACAAATTTTTGGATCAATTGAAACGGATTTGCAGGTGAATCTGAAAAAATTGGTCAATCTGAACGGAATTTCTAGTTTATTCAACGGAATTTTCAGTTGAATTTGGCCGGAATTTATGGTCGATCAAACATATTTTTGGGTCAATTAAAACGGATTCTCCGGTCGATTCGGACCGAATTTTGTACTGAATTTGACTGCATTTTCTGGCGAATTTCAATTGATTTGATGGTCAATCAAACGGATACACGGATAGATTCAAACAGATTTTCTGGTTGATTGAACAGATTATCCGTGCGATCGACCACAAGTCTTGTTTGAAATTACCAGAAAATCCGGTCGAATGACATGAAAATTCGACCACTCCATCATCATTTCAGTTTAAACCGACCAGATGATCCGTTTGGAATGACCTGAAAATCTGTTCTAAACGATCAGAAAATCCGTCCAAACGACCAGAAAATACGGTCTAATTCACCCTGAAATCCGTCCGATCGACCGGAATTTCATTTATAAATTACCTGGAATCCGTATCAAGCTACCGGAAATTCCGTTCGAAGCTACTCGAAGTTCCGGTCAATATGATCTGAAAATCCGTTCGGAGCTACCTGAATTTCCGCCCGAACTGACCGGAGAATCAGCAGAATATCAAGTCAATCGACCAGAAATCAGGCGCCTTTTTCAGCTGAAAATCAGACAGATTTCTGTCAGAATTTCAGGTCATTTTTTTCAACAGGGTAGGTGGAATCCAGATTAAATGCAGCTTGAATCCAGGCCCAATCCAGGCGCACTCTAGCTTGTTATTCTCATTGAATGAGAATAGAGCGTAAAACTGAAAAGTATGGCTTCATGTTTTTTTTTTCGAAAATGTTCAAAAAACTGCATTTTTTTTTTATTTTAAGTTAGTATGAAAACTATCAATCCTAGAGTAAAATGGAAGAGGAAAAAAAGTTTCCTTATTAAATTTCGCATGAGGATTAAGTATTCCGAAACATTAATGTCGAATATTGTTGTTGCAAAATAGTTATAAACGAACTTAATTACCCCTAAAAACAAACCATTCTTGTGATTTTTTTGCAACTTTCCAAATCATAACTACGATTATGACAATTTAATTTAGAGTACCTTATACAGTAATGAAAATACAAAAAGAATTTCATCTCGATATCTCTGATAGTTTTTCCACAAAAAGTTTTTGAAGTTAGCTATTTTCAAAATTTTGCAATTGTAATTCAGTCCGTGAGGAACCTCTCAGACACCTGCCAATTTTTTTACGTACTCTTATAGATACTAACTATCGATCCCCCGCCGAAAAATTTTGATTGATCAATTTTAACAACTTTTATGATTTTTTGAAAATTTTTTGAACATTCACCTAGTTGGTCATATCTAACTTAGCAATAGCAAAATTTACTAAGTTAAATAAGTGATTTTTACGTACGATCAATTAGCGGAAATAGTTTTTAAAAATTTCATAGTTGTAGATAATTTACTTGGAAAATTCTATAAACAATGAGTTCACGAAACCAGAAAAACAGTATTTTTTGCACAGCCAATCGATTCTATATGAAATCGTATACTTAATATTCAATAATCTCATCATTGAGGATATGAAATAAAAAATAAATTTTAAAAATATTTTTAAATCTTTTAGTAATTTCCCATTGAACGTCAGGAAGCAGTAACTTTTTCGTCTAGTACAACAGTTCTTCATATACTTTGAATGAATGTGTGATATTGGCAAAAACATCAT
Source organism: Aphelinus atriplicis (assembly GCA_020882685.1). Classification (NCBI taxonomy): domain Eukaryota; kingdom Metazoa; phylum Arthropoda; class Insecta; order Hymenoptera; family Aphelinidae; genus Aphelinus; species Aphelinus atriplicis. Next base: position 21,307 of record JAJGQD010000097.1, read on the forward strand.
CTATTACTTAGTATGTTATGTTACACGTTTCTGGCTCATAGTTTTATTTGAAAATTTTCATTTTTATCCATAATTAAACCGAACATTGAAAAATTCTATAATTCTGCTGAAACATGTATAAGTTGTTAAGGTGGAAAAACCTTCATTAAGTTGTAAATCACATTCTTATTCCAGAAATATTTTAATTTCAGCTTGAATATTCTTCATAAAGATGCCACGAGCTACCAGAATTGATTGGTCCGACTTTTATAAAGTCAGAGATGATGACGATAAAATTGTTGCAGCTATGTGTAAAACATGCTATAAAACGATCAAGTGCATTACTGAAAAGAGATTACAAACGCACAGGTATCTTCAATAGAACTATTTAGTATTCAATACGTATGATAAATATGATAATATTTGTAATATCTTTTTAGGAAAATGAATTGCACAGCAAGAATCGATGAAGATATGGAAATAGATGAAAATGATGGAGAAGAAAATCATATCAACCCATCAAACGAAGCGAGCTCTAACGTGAGTATAGAATAGTACATTTCTACATAAGGACAAAAGATGATTGTAGGCTCGTGTGATCATCACCCTCGCTTCGCTCTGCGCCAAACTTCATACGCGCTTACAATTCTCTCTTGCTCTAGAATTTAATTCTCGCAATATCTTCCTAACAGTTGGCCATGTAAGAATAATATGGTTTAAATTTTTGTTTGTCAAATGTAGGTTGGACAAAGAAAAATTGATGTACCTGAAGAAGATCCAGCTGAAACCAAAGCACGCCTTGACGAGAAATTAGCTCTTTTTTTCTTTGGATGCAGCATTTCTTTCAATGTAGTTGAAAACAAATTTTTCTTAGAATTCGTTAAAGCTTTAACAGAGACTAATTGTGATTATAAACCACCTTGTCGCCAAACTCTGGCTGGTCCTCTTTTGTCCAGAGTTCATCAAAAAGTTGTTGATGCTAAAAAGGCATATTTGGAAAATACTGATAGCGTATTATTAGTTGACGGATGGAAAAATAGAAGTGCGAATCGTAAATATTTAGTCTTCACTTTACGAAATATTCGGGTAAACCAATTATTTTTATCTTTCGAAGACTACTCGACTCAAACAGAGCACGGTGATAACTTATCAGCGTCCATCGAATGTGCAGTCAAAATTGCTAAAGATGTCTACAATACCAACGTTTTTGCTATCATCACAGATAATGATAGTAAAATCCGTTGTGGGGCAGGCATGGCTAAGAACAGCGATGATCAAGATCTATATCAGTGTACCTGTTCTAGTCATAGTGGTAATCTTCTTATGAAAGAAATTGTCAGCGATGATTTTACTAGAAAAGTGAAAGAAATTTCGAGAATTTTCGGAGACTGCAAGTACGATTCTTTGATAAAAAGTCGTGGTGGTACTAAAATAAAAAATTTTCCTGACACAAGATTTAATTATATAAGATTGACTTGCCAAAGTATTGTTGATAATTTAGCTATTATGAATGAAATATGTAATTTGCCAGATGTGCAAATAGAGCAGAATATAATTGATAGCTTGCGAGACCGGAACTTCGAAGTAGAGTTACACAATGTTATTGAGCTAATAGATCCAATCTGTAAACTGATAAATAAATGTCAAGACCCTTCTTTAAATATAGCCGATGCAACCGAATTGTGGATATCATTGCAATTATCAACCAATGAGCATGAAAATAAAGTTCGCAACAGGATCAACAAGGCAGTATGGCCAGTAGGATGTGCGGCTAATATGTTGCATCCTAAATATAAAGGTGAAAAACTGAGTGATGAACAGAAGAACATGGGAAATTCTTTCATCCACAATAAATTAACTGCAGCCGCTGCGAGTGAATTGCAACAATTCTATAATGATTCGGATATTTTTGGTGATCTGGCAAGTAAAATCAAATGCCCAATCGCTTTTTGGAGTTATTGTGATCTAAGATTACCAAATTTATCGAAATTTGCTCTAAAAATAATGGCCATTCCCGCATCAACAGCTTTAATAGAAAGTTTATTTTCAAATTGGACTTACATTCATACAGATTATAGAAACCGATTAACTGACGATAGGTCGAGTCGCCTTCTTGACGTGTATCATTCATGTCGTCATTTGAATTTCTAAATGTATCTCACTAAAAACGAAATTTATTCGTTCTATTATCAATGAAAATTTGTCTAGTAGTAGGAACTGGCATTTTGCTACATAGTACTTATATAATAATAGGATTACTGTCTATTTCGAGTGTTTTAATCCATCTCGATATGTGATAATGATTATATATTTGAAAGACTGCGTTAAGTGGATCAGTATTGAAGAAATGTACATTTCGTTTTTATAGACACGTTGTGATGATTGAAATATGTATTTAAAAGTTGAATGACAAGAGTTTTGAATAAATATCAATGGAAAAATGATTGAGAATTTATTTTAATACCAAGTTTATCGTCCCTGTAGGCGTAGAAAAGCTGTAATAAGTGATTATGAAATCGTGCCCAACTGATTAACTGTATATCCAATTTAGCCTCTCTACTTTTTTTTCTGAACCCATTAACGTCTAAAATGTTAAAATTTCTTGCACGTTTTCAAAGTGATTTTTTCCTATGTAATTGGCGTTAAAAAAATTCTCAGACCACATATTCTGATGTAAAATTTCTTGCTCTTTCAGAATCCGTTGCCAGAATTATGATAAAACTCACAGAAAAAGAGATATGCTCGATTAAAACATAAAAAACACCTAAATTTTTGAAAAAAAAATTTTTAGGAATTTTTTTTGAAGTGTTACGGTGAAGATATCACCTTGCAACCGTGATCAAAGGTGTTCATTGGAGTTGAAGTTTAACAGGGAATTTTTTTGTTGACCTTGAACCATCGCTTCTTTACAAAATGGCGGAAAAACGAATTTTTTTTTTTTCAATCTTCATGAACTTTTTTCTCAAAATCTATGGACTTTAGAAAAAAATTCATAAAAACAAAAATGCCTTATAATCGCTCGAGGAACATTTTTAAATTTTCAGAATTTTTTGAGACAATTTTTGATTGTCCGGGAAACTTGGGAAATGGAATTTTCAAAAATGTCTCCAAAAATTCTGAAAAAATTTTAGGATGTTTCTCGAGTGATTCTAAGACATTTTTGTTCTTATAAATTTTGTTCTAAAGTCCATAGATTTCGAGAAAAAAAATTGATAAAGTTGAAAAAATAAAAACTCGTTTTCAACTTTATCAATTTTTTTTCTCGAAATCTATGGACTTTAGAAAAAAATTCATAGAAACAAAATGCCTTAGAATCGCTCGAGGAACATTCTTAAATTTTTTCACAATTTTTTGAGACAATTTTTGATTTTCCGGGAAACTTGGGAAATGGGATTTTCAAAAATGTCTCAAAAAATTCTGAAAAAATTTGACAATATTCCTCGAGCGATTCTAAGGCATTTTTGTTCTTATAAATTTTTTTCTAAAGTCCATAGATTTTGAGAAAAAAATTGATGAAGATTGAAAAACAAAAAATTCGTTTTTTCCGCCATTCTGTAAAGAAGAGATGGTTCAAGGTCAACAAAAAAATTCCCTGTTAAACTTTAACTCCCATGATCACCTTTGATCACGGTCGCAAGGTGATATCTTCACCGTAACACTTCGAAAAAAAATCCTGAAAATTTTTTTTTCGAAAATTTAAGTGTTTTTTATGTTTCAATCGAGCATATCTCTTTTCCTGTAAAATTTATCATGATTCTGGAAACGGATTCTAAAAGAACATGAAATTTTACATCAGAATATGTGGTTCAAAAATTTTTTCAACGCCAATTACATAGGAAATAATCACTCTGAAAACGTGCAAGAAATTTTGACATTTTGGACGTTAATGGGTCAACTGACAATCTTGTTAGGTTAGAGTAGTATGGTTACAGACCTACAGAGATTGTTGCTGATAGGTATTGAGCTAGCCTTCAAGATGTCGTTCGCAAAATTTGAGAATTCAAAGTTTATTATAGTCGAATGCGCGCCCTATCAAAAATATCCGTACGGAAATCCGTCTAGAAATCCGTATGGAAATTCGTATGGAAATCCGTACGGAAACCTTTACGGAAATCAGTCCAAAAACGCAGTACGGATATCCGTACGGATTTTCGTACGGATTTCCGCACGGATTTTGTTACGAAATTTTACAGATATCTTCAGAGATTTTCATATGGTATACCGTACGAATTGCTGTAGAAGAATTTTTCCCCTAGGATGAAGAATAAGAATCCATATAGATTTCCGTACGGTTCTCGAAGAAAACCGTACGGAAATCTGTACTAAAATCTATATGGATTTTTATTTTTCATCCTAGGGGAAAAATTCTTCTAGAGCAATTCGTACGGTACACCATATGAAAATGCCTGAAGATATCTGTAAAATTTCGTAACAAAATCCTTGCAGAAATCCGTACGGAAATCCGTACTGCGTTTTTGGACTGATTTCCGTAAAGGTTTCCGTACGGATTTCCATAGGGATTTCCATACGGATTTCCAGACGGATTTCCGTACGGATATTTTTGACAGGGCGAAAACCCCTCAAGAGAAGGTGCATTAGCAGCAGTTACCATATAACAATAAGCTACCGTGTAAGAGGATATTTAATATTTTTTGTTAACACGACTAGAAAATAAAGTGAATGAATATGATCAGGACCATCCAGGTGGATTTCCAGATGGATTTAGAGGTGGATTTTCAGGTCAATTCAGGTTGAATCACGGGTCAATCCAGGTGGATTTCGGAGTAGATTTCTAAGTTAATCCAGGTGGATCCCGGCTCAATCCAAGGGGAGTTCCGGATCAATACAGGTGGATTTCCGGGTGGATTACTAGGTCGTTTTTCCGGTTAATCCAAGTGGATTTACAGCTCAATTCAAGAGGATTTCGAGGTGAATTTCCAGGTCAATTCAGGCGGATTTCCAGGTGGATTTCGAAGTGGAATTCCAGGTCGATTCAGTTTGATTCCGGGGTGCGTTTCCAGGTGGATTTTCAGGTGGATTTCCAGGTGGATTTCCAGGTCGATCCAGTTGGATTTCCGGTTATTTCGAAGTAGATTTCAAAGTTAATCCATGTGAAATTCCGGCAAATCCAAGTGGATTTCCAGATCAATCCAGGTGGATTTCTAGCTCAATTCAGATAGATTTGGAGATCAATTCAGTTGGATTTACAGCTCAATTCAGGTGGATTTCCAGGTGGATTTCCAGGTGGATTTTGAAGTGAATTTCCAGGTCGATCGGGTTTGCTTTCGGGATGCACTTCCAGAAGGAATTCCAGATGGATTTTGAGGTGCAGTCCTAGATCAATCAAGGTAGAATCCAGGGTCAATCCGGGTGGATTTCAAGGTGGATTTCAAGGTGGATTTCCGGGTCAATCCGGGTGGATTTCTAGGTGGATTTCGATGTGGATATCCAGGTCAGTCCAGGTGGATTTCTAGGTTAATCCAGGTGGATTTTCAGGTGAATTTCCAGATAGATTTCCAAATCAATCCAATTGGATTCCCAGATGGATTTCGAGGTGCAGTCCTAGAACAATCCACGAGGGATCCAGGGTCAATCCAGGTCGAATTCTGGGTCAATCCAGGTGGAATTCTGGGTCAATCCAGGTGGATTTCAAGGTAGATTTCGAGGTGGATTTCCGGGTCAATCCAGCCGGATTTCCAGATGAATTCCAGGTGGATTTCGATGTGGATTTCTAGGTAAATCCACGTGGAATCCAGGGTCAATCCAGTTGGTTTTCCAGGTGTATTTCTAGGTGGAGTTCCCGGTCAATCCAGGTGGATATCTAGGTGGATTTCCAGGTCAATCCAAGAGGATTTCCAGGTGGATTTCCAGGTCAATCCAATTAGATTTCCAGGTGGATTTCGATGTGGATTTCCAGGTCTGTCCAGGTGGTTTTTCAGTTGGATTTCCGGGTCAATCCAAGAGGATTTCCGGGTCAATCCAAAGGGATTTTCTGGTGGACATCCAGGTGGAAACCAGGGTCAATCTAGGTGGATTTCTGGGTCAATCCAGGTGGATTCCAAGGTGGATGTTGAGGTGGATTTCCGGGTCAATCCAGGTGAGTTTTCAGGTGGATTCCAGGTGTTTTCAGGTGTTTTCAGGTGGATTCCAGAGGTTTTCAGGGTAGATTTCAAAGTTAATCTAGATGGAATGTAGGTTGATTTCGAGGTGAATTTGTTTACGGATTTCTAAGTGAGTTTCCAAGTCAATCCAGGTGGATTTCAAAGTGGATTATGATGTCGTTTTCCCGTTTAATTCAAATGGATTTCCAGATCATTCCAGGTGGATTTCTAGCTGAACCCATGTGGGTTCCCAGTTCAATCTACCTGAAAACCCAACTGGAAATCTATTTGGATTGACTTATAAATCCACTTTGATGGTCCCGGAAATTCACCTCGATTGATCTGGGAATTCACATAAAGCAAACGGGGGAACCACCTCTGAATCCACCTGAATTACCACCTCGATTGACCCGGAAACACACCTGGATTGACCGTAGAAATTCACCTCGAAATTCTTCTGGAAATCCATCTTGAAATCGACCTCGGAATCCACCTTGAAATCTACCTCGAAATCTACCTGGTAATCCACTTGGATTGACTTGGAAATCCACCTGGATTGACCTGGACTCCTCCTCGAAATCAGCCTAGAAATTCACTTGAATTGGCCTGAAAATCCACTACGAAATTCCCCTGGAAATCCACCTGGATACCCGGGATTCCACCTGGATTGACCTGGAAATGCATCTCGAAATCCACCTGCAAATCCAACTGGATTGACCTGGAAATCTACCTTGAAATCCACCTGGAAATCCACCTCGGAATCCACCTGGATTGACCGGGAAATCCACCTCAAAATCCACGTGGTAATCCACTTGGATTGTCTTGGAAATCCACTTGGAAATCTACCTCGAAATCCACCTGGATTGACCTGGACTCCACCTTGAAATCAGCCTGGAAATTCACCTGGATTGACCTGGATGACCACCTCAGAACTCACCTGTAAATCCACCTATATTCCAACTGGATCAACTTGGAAATCTACTTCAAAATCAACCTGGGAATTCACTTGGATGACCCGGGATTCCACCTGGATTGACCTGAATACCCACCTCGTAATCCACTTGGAAATTCACCTGGATTGACCTAGAAATCCACCAAGAAATACTCTTGGATTGACCCGGAAATCCAACTGGATTGACCTGGAAATCCACCTGGATATCCACCTGGTAATCGACCTGGATTGACCTGGAAATCCACCTGGAGTGACCCGGTAATACACCTGGAAATCCATCTCAAAATTCACCTGCAAATCCACCTACATTCCACCTAGATTAACTTGGAAATCTACCACAAAATCCACCTGGATTGACTTGGAAATCCACCAAGAATTCCACCTAGAAATCCACCTGGAAATCCACTTGGATGAACCTGGAAATCCACCGAGAATTCCACCTAGAAATACACCTTGAAATTCATCTCGAAATCCACTTGGGTTGACCTGGAAATCCACCTCGAAAACCACCTGGTGATCCACTTGGATTGACTTGGAAATCCACCTGGAAATCTACCCCGGAATCTACCTGTGAATGCACTTGGATTGACTTGGAAATTTACCTGCAAATCCACCTGTATTGATTCGGAAATATACCTCGAAATTCACCTGGAAATTCACCTTGAAATCCACTTGGATTGCCTCGGAAATCTACCTGGATTGATTCGGAAATACATCTCGAAATGCACCCAGAAATTCACCTTGAAATCCACTTGGATTGCCTCGGAAATCTACCTGGATTGATTCGGAAATACATCTCGAAATGCACCCAGAAATCCACCTGGATTGACTCGGAAATCACCTAGATTGACCTGGAAATCCACCTCGCAATCCACCTGAAAATCCACCTGGAAATCCACTAATTCACGAGGATTACAAGAACAAACCAAATATGTCTGTGGGTAAGTGAATTTTCTAAGTGCTCCATTTGTGAATTCTATTCATCTGTAAAGTTAATCAAATTATAATCCCGGTGAATTTGAAATCCAAATTGAATGATTAGGAAATTAAGGGGAAATAGGAGTCAGCCTTTACAAAAAACTCTAAATACAGTAGAGATCATCACATTTATTTTACATTAGCTTATTTCGTACATTGATTATCTTCTCCATCGATTATTTTCTTCCCTATTATCATTACGCAACTTACAATATTGACAGAGAGATCACATGACAATGATGTTTAAACTTTACATCTTCTTTGGTTTCAATTATCATTATTTATCTTATAATATTGACTTAGAGATCACATGACAATGATGTTTAAGCTTTACATCTAAAATATATAATTTTTTTATATCTATTTACATTTCATATATGTATCCATATTTAGATATAGATATAACAAGCAATACTGATCAATGACTTGATTAATGGAACTTTGATATTAACAGCAATTATCTATTCATGACTAAAGACAACTGTAAAGTTCGAATTTCTTCATCTTCGTCCCCGTCTAAGATAGATATTATCTTAGTCATATTGAATCTTTTATTCACAGCCGGAATATGCAAAAAATCTAGCGCATATTCAGTAAATTCGATGCAGTCTACATTCGACTGAGCACTGTACCAGAACCGCTTTGGATCTAACAATTTTGATCCGTTGGATACGTTAGAGAAATATTTCAGCCCAGCTCGGTAATATCCGAATGGAGCAAAAGCTTCGTTCGGGAGAGTTTTGTTTAAGAAATCAAATACTTGGTTTCGAATATTTTGATTGAATAATCTATCTTTAAAATTGCAATTCAAATACATGCATGTGTAATGGAATGGCTGCAAAAACTCGTCAATCGAGTTTCGCACCGGCTCATCGATATGAATATCTTCATTTTTTAACAGTGACAATATTTCAATTACAGCTTCGCACATACTGGATTGGTTTTTTTTCAACTTTTGGTACAAACTGATGAATGAGTCATGATTAATTTTGTGTAGCAGAAGTGTGATACAGGGAAGGATCTCATATTGGCAATTACCGAGTTCACGATGTTCACGTGATTGTACCAATGATTCGGTTAATGTGTGTAAAACAACTTTAGCTTTAACCTTCGCTTTATCAAAAAATGTTAGTACGCTTGAGTCAAAGAAATCGAGTAACTTTTGCTTTGTAATATTACATATTTTGTTTGAAAGTATGTACATGCTATAGTTAGTTTTAGAAATTGCAGTGGAGATAACGTACGATGTTAGATCGATCGTTGAAGTTTGGATGAAGAGAAGTGGGAGCCATTTTTGTTTTTCACAAGTACTTTGGAGGCGGCGAGAGGCTTCTGGTACAATCTTTGAATTCAACTCATCTTCGCTTGGAATCGTGAACGCAGGGTTCATAGCTTTCATGAATTCTTGACACTTAATCGAATCTCCGGAGTCAAACCCAACGTTGCAATCCAAAAGATAATCCAAATATTTTTGGTTCATCTCATCTACATCCCAAATCGGGATTGGAATATTGTTCTAGAAATAAATGTAAGCAAGTTAAATACTCTCAAGGAAATGAAGGATGTAAATCAATATTTGAATAATTCCATTTAAGGATGTACTAGCTACACAGTCACTCCCAAAAGTTAATTAAATCATTGTAATGTATTAGGAGAGCTGAGTTGAAAATATGTTTTTGTATGTTATATGAATAACCATATCCGTAGTTGCATCAAGGATATTAATGACACTGAAGTTAGCCGCCTCTATGGTAGTCTCCTCCAAGGACGAATAGGGTGCTGGCCATGTAAAATAGCCATTTCAAATGGAAGGCTCTGCAAGCTTCGTACTAAGCCAGACATACATTTTAAATGTGGAAACATTATGTAACTATGAAAATTTCTCATGATTTCTCAGTAGCTTATTTACATGCTGATTACAAAACTGCGAATATGATATTTTCAGAGCAGAATCAAGTCGTGTGCGGCATCAAAAACAAATTTTATGGATGATCCAATGTTGAAATTCACGAACTCATATTAGTTGATCAAGAATTGTAACTAAAAGTAAATAGAATTTTCATGAATTTACGAATTATATTATCATATGGTACATACACTATTGAAAATTCTTAGGTATATCTAAGGTGTGATCCTAGGTGAAATCTCAGAAGAGTTCTCAGATAAGAACTCAGGTCAGTTCTCGAGTGAGATCTCAGATAAGATCTAGGGTAAGATCTCAGGTAAGTCCTCAGGTGAGATCCTAGGTGAGATCTCAGATGGTATCCTAGATGAGATCTCAGGTGGAATACCGGTCAATCGACCTAGAAATTCACCTCGGTATACCTGTAAAATCCATCTTAATATACATCCTGATTCAAGTAGTTCCATGTGGACAGAAACTTCAAATTCCACAAGGATATTCATATTATTTTGTTGAAAGAAATAACTAATAGTTGCTTCAGTGATATTACTCCTGTACCTTTGGAGTTACGATGAGATGAACTCTGAACTGACCTCTGAAAACACACCTGAGATACACCTAAGAATTTCCAGTAGTGTATGTACCAAGTAATAATAGTAATAATAGTGTGGGTGGACTGATTCGGATAGGAAATTGATCGATTTGAAAATACAAATCGATTGACCTCAAAAATTATTTTGATTTATATGAAAGTGTCGATATAAATCCTTCTGTAATGATCTCTGTATACAGTCCCAAATAGAGGTAATTTGACCTAGAAATTAAATTAGGTGTACCTGAAACAACAGGTGGGCATACCTAGATGTCCAGATGGCTTGGGAATGTAATTGAGAGTACTGGTGAGATTCGAGGTAAAATCAAGATAGAAATACAGGTTGGAACAGAGGTAAAACCGAGTTCGAAATCCTGGTTTATAGACTGCCTGGTATTTCAAATGGCAGAGACTGAAAATTCATGCAGAAGGCCTGGTAAATGTACTACCTGTATTTTCAGGGGAAAATACAGGTAGTGATCCAGGTGAATTAACCTGGAAATGCACTTAGGATGACTTGGAAGCTCAAGAGGTGTAACCTGGAAATGTAGGTTCATTGTTCTGGATATTCAGGTACACATTCAGGAAAATCGACCAGAAAATTCATGTGGATTGACTGAATATCCAGATAGACATTCAAATAGATTTATCGGAAAGTCAAGGTAGAAATGCAGATGAAACATTTGTTATAAATCCTGGAAATTCAAGATACGGTCTAATTCACCTCAAAATCCGTTCGATCGACCGGAATTCCAATTATAAATGACCTGAAATCCGTACGAAGCTACCGGAAATTCCGTTCAAAGCTACTCGGAGTTTGATCAATATGACCTGCCTGAAAATCCGTTCGGAGGTACTTGAATTTCCGCTCGATATGACTTGAAAATCCGTTCGGAGCTACCTGAAACTCCGCTCGAACTGACAGAAAAATCAGCAGAATATCAAGTCAATCGACCAGAAATCAGGCGCGTTTTTCGGCTAAAAATCAGAGAGATTTCCGTCCGATTTATGTCACTATTTCAGGTCATTTTTTTTCACCAGGGCTGGAAAAATAATGATTTGTAAGTGAATTTCCCATTATTTTTCTAATATTAACATGAAAAAGTTATGGTTCACTTCCTTGAGTATTATTCATGTATATTCACTCATGAAATTCACTTATATTGTAAATCTGCATAGTTAAAGTTCAAAAAGCTATTGACCGGTTGGCTCAAATTCCAAATTCAAGTTATTTACTCATGAAATTGGCTAATATCAACAAATCCAGGAAAACTGTATATATTTGAGTTAGTTATGGTATTGTGCATCTAATGATCACACTTATGTAGGAATTGGTTCATATTAGCCAATTTCATGAGTAAATAACTTGAATTTGGAATTTGAGCCAACCAGTCAATAGCTTTTTGAACCTTAGCTATGCAGTTTTATCATATAAGTGGATTTCATGAGTAAATATTTATGAATAATACTGAAGGAAGTGAATCATAACATTTTCTTGTTCAAATTAGAAAAATAATGGAAAATTCATTCACCATCTACTGTTTCTGTAACTGGTAAATCCTGATATTTACCAATTTTCTCACATATATTGGTTTATTATGGACAATCAAGGAATCTGCCCACTCTGGGATTACTCTGGGTACTTTTTTAACATAATAAGGTAACTTTTTGTAGGTATGAGATCCTGATCAGAGTGATTGAAAACAACTTTTGCTTAATTTAGAGTACTAAAGTGACTCATGATGGTCATATGACCACCTATGATCTTGGACATATTTTTTTCAAAATTCTGGTGACATCATGGAACCCCAAAGAGTCCAAAAATTTTTTAGCTATTTTAGATGCCAGTGCCCTATTCCCCTTGGAGGAGGCTACCATCGAGGGGGCTAACTTCAGTGTCATGTATTTCAGCACCATAGAATCACATTTGAATTAATTTTGGAATCAAATTATTGGAATTATGTGGTGATGGAAACTATATTATTCTAGGAATATTTACAAAAACCAGAAATCTTCAAAGTAAACATTTTTAAGGTATCCACATTGGATGAAAAATAACTTTAGAATTCCAAAATCGATTATTCACATTTTCTATTATAATTTACATGTCATATCTTTTGTACGTCAAAACCTTATCTCATTTCCCAATTCAAAAGCTCCATAATGAACTGGATCAACTGTCTACACTATTATTAGAGCTATCGTTTATTCTTCTCTTAAACTCGTCTCATTCTTTTTCATTAAAACTACTCAAAACACTTTCATAATGAATGTAATAAAATGAATCTTACCAGATTTTGCAAGCAACTGGTTTTCTTTTGGGGTGACGGCTGCAAATCACTGGAGCTTAAGCTGTCAAAGCTTCTCTTTCTTGGCGTCACTTCACTTTCAGAACTGGATGACATATTGTCAAGAGGTACTAGTGCAGGTCGGTTAGCTTGTTTTTCTAAACAAATCCTCCTGTAATGAAAATAAAGTTTATGATTAATCTACCATAAATAAAAAAAAAATTAACGTTTCATCACTGTCTGTGTGAGTGGAAAAATTGAATTATTCTTTATAATTATGAACAGAGATGTTACAAAGTTGCATTGAGACCAATTCAACTTTGTAAAATTATTTTTATTATTTTCACCTACCTATGGTTGCTGAGGAATTTTGAGTCTGTTGCTCTAAATTTTTGTTTGCACAATAAACAGATGGCACCATGAATTTTTTTATTTTCAAGAACTGGTTGAAATCCATCCCAGTTTTTGTGACATTTTCGCCCCATGATTGAACAGCCTGTAACTAAATTATAAAAAATATAAGTTACAAAAATGAACATAGAAAATATTATAATATTATCCCAACCCATCTTAAAATAGGTGATAAAGTTCAGTACAGTGGTTATAAAATTGATAGAGTTGCAGATTTGGGGCTTCAAAAATAATGAGTAGATAATGAGTCACAAGTGTTGGAACCGTAGGAAGAAATCAAATAAACATTTAAAGTCAAAGCCAAATTTGTTAGAGTATCAGAAGATCTGATCAGTTTTACACAGTACAGTTTGACACTGAATTGTCGTTCAGTGTTACTATATTTGTGGCCCTTGTGCTTGGATACATGTTATTGCTTCAGTATCTAAGCACAGAGTGAAAAGTCGACTAACATTACTTTTTTCATATATCTAATGTTTCACTCTATGTCAGTAAGACGTAGAAGTAAGAATTGTTGATATACACATTATTTGTTCCTTCTATATGTTTTCGAGGATGAAATGTGATGTAGTATCCAGTGAGAACAGTGAAAGTGTAGTACAATTAGTGGAAATACGTCTTAGATGACATATTATTAAAACAATAGTAATCATACGCAAAAAATTATAAAATTTGCATTCTTATCAAAACTTTCAGATTCTCAACTATCTGTTTTATTGCCAGTAAATAATGAGTCACAAGTGCTGGAACCGTAGGAAGAAATCAAATAAACATTCAAAGTCAAAGCCAAATTTGTTAGAGTATCAGAAGATCTGATCAGTTTTAAATTTAAACAATTCAAAATTGCTCACATCATTCAAATTACTGTTAAAAGTATCAATACAACAACCAATGATTTTAAAAAAATTGTTACCAACAGATATATTAAACATAAAATAACAGTCGTCCAAGAAAATTACAAAGAAGGCATGTATATTAGAGATGTTAAACCACACAAATCAGCAAAATTTATTGCTCTACGTCCAGTCACATGAAAAATTCCTGATATTCTTTGGAACACTATACACTTCATAACATAGCATAACTGTCTGATTTTGGACAACAAGTGTTCAGAATTGAAATTCTTATAGACGAAATTCAATTTTGACACTGAATTGTTGTCCAGTGTTACTACATTTATGGCCCTCGTGCTTGGATACATGTTATTGCTTACACTCTATTCTCGATACAAGCAAACACCAAAAAAATGTTGGTCGAGATTTAGAAGTTAATTGTAAGTGAGATAACTGAAATGACAAGTGAAATGAGTGATCTATAATTATAATATAAGATTTTCCCCACTAATATGATGGGTCATTAGAATATGATTATGTAATGTAATGATATTATAATTATACATCTATTAACAGGATTTTATGCAAGTTGAAAAATTGCTAATACACTAAAAATAATGACTCCAAGGCAAATATCTGTGAACCGATACAGCAGCACATGAATTTTTAGAAAGTATCAATCAGAATTAGATTCACTTCAGATAAAAAATAGCTGCCTGTTATGAACATTATTTGATTCTATAAATTAATATTCACCGATGAGCAATTTTTGAATAGCTTCCGATATAACAAAAACAAACCAAGCTAGATGCACTTTAAATGATATTTCTTACATACATATTTACAATTCAAAATAAAGAATTCAAAATTAACAATCAACTAATGGAATCAAACTCTTTTTTTCAAGAATAACTGAAAAATGGATGAATTTATGAATGTAAACATAACCCATACTAGGTTATGTTATGTTATAAAATTTTTGGTCTCAAATTTGGCTAAAATTGAAAATATTATCGCGGAAATTCATTTTAATATCATTTTCATTCATTACTTACCACTCTGAGGGATAGGAGTCCGTGAAAATTCAATTTCAAAATTCGCTAAACTGCCTCTTGGGATTTCACATATAACACATATATATCACATATGCGTTAAGCTGATTTCACATCTATGCAAGTTGGCTTAACAACGCTGATTTGAAGTCGATATTCACCGACTCGCGAGTCTGTCGCGCGCTCCCCCCTCTCCCCGCCCGGCCGGCGAGTCGGCTGAGAGAGCCGATTTCGGGCATTATCGGACTGTTTCATGAATTTTTTTCGCAAACATTCTCATCGTGAAACACATTTCATCGAAAGTACTATAATGTGGTACATATTGGAAAAGCCAACAGTATTTTTTTTATCGCTGTAGTTGCTACCATTTTGACGTAAACAACTAATATGTTTATAACAATATAACTCCGGTTCTACTGGGCCGATTCCGACAAACAAAAGCTTAAAGTGAGCGGCTATTTATGTAGATTTCATATCTTTTTTCAGTTTTCAAAGAGCTTTGAAAATGAAGAAGATATTCAATTTATTTATAAGGTAAAATTTTTCCGGTTTTAAAAAAAAAATCATAAAGTTGTAAAAATATGTGAAATGGTAGAAATAACTATGCCAATTGAAAGATCAGCTTAGAAAGTATGTTAAAAAAAATTGGCGACCAATTTCAGGCCGGATTCTGGATGTGACAATGTTGACAATTTTAGAAAAAATGTAAGTTAACAAATGGATTGCACAAAAACTAATTATCCGATTCAAATGAAATTTTGCATGGGTATTTGTATCATATAGAAGTACCCAAATCTCGAACGGCGAGCATTTCCATCGACTTTAGTTACTTGTAAAAATATGTTAACATTTTGTTGCTTTTTTAATGTTATTTAAGCTATAACACATTGTAAAAATAAAGTTTCTGATATGAAACCAATGCTATCTTGTGCAAAATTTTGTCAGGAACATAATTTTTCCTATGAATTATCTTCCTAAACCTCATAGTTTTTGAGTTATTCGCGATAATATGAAAAAAATGCACATTTTTTCACTAAATTGTTGATAACTCAAGACGCACATGGATTTCAGCGTGCGGAGGTGAACATGTCTTCCTTGAGACTGTTCTGAAGCAATTCCAATTGTTATTTTGCTACCACCTCGCAACATCCACACCATGGTCATTTTGAGCCTAATTCTACTCAGCTACCAGGGTTAACGTTCACTTTTATACACCATCGAGTTCTATCACTTTTATACTTCTATCGAGTTACAAATATACTCTTTTTTCATCCAAATTTTCACAAACTTGATACATCATTCACTGTACAAGTTGGAAAAACTTTTGAACTATGTTCCTCATAGCAGCCTGTAACCCCTTAGCACATCACATTGGATAATAAGATTTAGTTAATGAATAAAATCACTTATTAATTCAAGTGAAAAATACTTGAAAAGTTATTTTTGTAAGAACCCTTTCATACCGGTATACTGTCTATTCTTTCTGAATTGATATTGCACTGATTCTATAATCTAAGAAAAATAATCACATTGAGAGTTCTTTGTTTTTTTGTAATTGAAGAAGGGTCTCAGCTGAAATATGGAGCTGTCTCTTGCACCAGCAGCGTGTGACAAACATTACAAACTCTTGATGGCCTTTGCTTTGGTACACTTGTCACAATATTATTCAGGCACGACTGACAGAAGATTTGACTGCAATGTCGACAATTTTGCTGTTGGTCATGAAACATACACATGTATGTTAAACTGCTTGTTGTGCAACTGTTCCTCTAAAAAAATTTGAAACGTGTCAGAAGTTGAATTATGCATAAGTAACCTTAAATTATTATTAAATTATGATTTTCTACCATGATTGATGAATGGACTCCGATTTTTGAATGTAGGTTGGCCCAATATTCCAGGTGACTTGTAGTAGATGGGGGAGAGCCTGACCGTGGGGAACATTTTCCAGCTTATGGACACAATCTGTTGTGCAAATGTTATAGGTTGTTCCTCCATGTACTGACTGAATGATATCTTTCAATTTCACCAACAGCGAACCCTCAGCATATTTATCCTGAAACTATTTCCTCCCTATTACCTAAAAAATATTTCATTCCATGAACGTTTGTCAAATCATTGATTAATTCATTAGTATCTACTTGGGCTTCGTTAACAATATCAGTCTCGTTGCCCCTACTTTGTTCAGTCAGTTGTTTCTTGTTCTACATTAATTTGAGTTTCACAAAGCGCATTAGAGATATCTGAGGAAATCTCTGTGGAATTGTTATCATACCTTTCAGATTGAGTATCTGTTCCGATGATAGGCTGCTCTGGATCAGATACAAAGGCACTGATGCCACTGAGCATCCAGTTCGAAATATCAATGGCAATAAACTAGCTATACCACAGTTGATCTTCATTGAATTTGGCTGCTAAGAGTTCACCTTCTTTAATATCGCCAACTTCTTTAAACAGTTCTGCGTCAATCATTCTCAAAGTAATATCATCCAAAATTGGGAACTGGGTCTGCTTGCGTATCCAGAATTCCAATGGTGAACATACATAACTGATACAGCCCATATTAACATTCGGTAAATTTTCTTCACCTATGGGAGGTGGTCGCTCCTCTCCAATATTATTCTTTGCATCATCAATCTTTGTTTATTATTCTTTGCATTATCAATATCAATGCCTTCATCGATTGGTGGAGTGATCTTGGCGCATCTCTCTAGAAGTTCCAGAGCCAAACCCTTCATATCATGGGTTAACTTTACGACACATGTCTCATCTTTGTCAAGTACATCCAGGGGGAAAACGGTAGCACCGCTGTCAGCAATCATTTCAAACTCCGTGTTAACACCATGTGGCCAGTGTTCAACCCCATCAGGTTTGGCTAAACAACATTTATGAGATAGAGGAGGTATGGATGCGAGATTGTCTGGAATTTTTCTTACATCTCTTGTCATGGCTGTGTTTCCATATTCCATATAGTGGACTTTTGTGCCTTGCTCGGTAGTAGAGACCATCGTCGAGATATGAGCAATGCAGATCAGATCTTCTTTGATATCCATGACGGCAGGAAGAATATTACAACCAAAATTCATCGACTGAGACACAATAATTAACAAAAGCTGATCGGGGATCACGCTCTTCTTCTACCAACTCTATATTTTTCCTGCAGGCAGCTAGTTGTTTGCTGATCGAAAGTTTACTAAGGCTTTGTTCTCCATTAAAAAGATTAATTTACAAAGGTGCTTTGTTGGTGATTATGAGAGCTTGAAGTTTTCATATACGTTAGCTTCTGCCTGCAAAATGGACCGGCGTAATCATCTTTCAGCATCAAAACTCAGCAGAATATTAGGTACTTGTCACTCGCGTACAGTCTAAGTATACAGATGGTAGCTGTGTGGGGCAAAGAACCAATTTTTCTTATTACTACGAGATTGTTAATTAATATATAATTAATGAAGGGAACGATGCTAAGTCATGTGCACATATATTGAGAAAACTTTATACTTATGTGCGCGTGATTGTGGCGTAATTCTTAATTTTTCACTTCGAATTATTGAATAATATTCTTACCTAATACAGATTGGAGGTTAGCCTATTCCAATCAATAGAAAATCAAAGACACAGATCGGTCGACGTCTGGCACATTTGCAGCACTAGACGACCCGGGTTATGTCCGCTACTTGCGATCTCGCGTTTTTATATAAAATATATATAATATATAAACGCGTCCGAGTTGCATGTGTTCGCGTTTCACTCCATTCTTATACCAGCTTATACTACATATATAGCAGACGCCATGATGAGTCTCTACGGCAGCTCAGTAGCCTATACCTATATATATGCGAGAATCGAGATATCTCGAAATCGTTCGTCGCCGTCGAGGTGGCTTATGAACTGGAAAATAATCTTTTTTGCTCCATTCTAGCCATTCTAACCTAGCAGACAAGACTCATTACATTAAAAGTATCTGCTATAGGAGGTGAATAGGGCTGGATACTAGGGAAAAATAAATAAAAAATCATATTCTACCAGATAACATCCATAACTGATGCGTATCTGTGTTATTTTATAAAATTGAAAAATCCGTGATCCAAACTTAATGTATAAGGGTAGCGCTGCCCCCAGCTGCCGTTACTCGCCAGGAGGGGGCGCTAGCGCGCCCCTGGATATTGCGGGAAAATGAATTCATGCTCCAGGGATGTGGAGAGCTGCCGTCTTCCCGGTGGCGTAGTGGATATCGCAACTGACCGGAGATCAGGAGGACGCTGGTTCAAATCCAGCCCGGGGAGCGTGGAATTTTTTTCTCGCGATATCATCTTGGGATAGTCCACCAAGCCCGAATTTATTCGTCGTTTGAAACATGTGGACGTTAAAAAATAATTATTTGTAAAATACTACTTCGGATGAAAAGATGTAGTAGCCCAATGGGTTGGGTTGGGTAAGGGGGGAGGGTGGGGGGAACAGGTAAAAAGGGAATCTGTAACAATACGATCGGACCTTGATCGTACAGATTCAAGCGATCGAATTTGATCGTGTATATAGGTGATATTGCGGGGAAATGAATTCATGCTCCAGGGATGTGGAGAGCTGCCGTCTTCCCGGTGGCGTAGTGGATATCGCAACTGACCGGAGATCAGGAGGACGCTGGTTCAAATCCAGCCCGGGGAGCGTGGAATTTTTTTCTCGCAATATCATCTTGGGATAGTCCACCAAGCCCGAATTTATTCGTCGTTATAAACAGTGCCGTTTCAGATTGACAAGTATAAAAAGTGCCATTTCAGAAAAAATCTATAAAAAGTGCCATTTCGGAAAATTTCTATAAAAAGTGCCGTTTCAGGAGAAATTTTATCCCTCGGAGTTTTTCTGACTTCGGGGATGATGTCGTATGCATGTGTCTGTATGTACATGTGTGTATGTGTGTGTGTACACGTCTGAAAATGACAACTTGATCCCACGTCGAGACGTGATACTCTGAAAGTAAACTATTTACATTACATATTTTCTTCATCGATGGATTTGGATGAAAATTGGTATCTATACGTTTTTGAGGTCGCTGATTACGAATCCGACCTCAGATTTTAAAAATTCAAATTAGAGCCTCTAAGATCACCTAAAAAAAATTTGAAAAGGTACTGGATTTTGATGAAAATTGGTATGCGTGGGTTTTTGAGTTTGCTGATCACGAATCTGAACTCAAAATTTGGAAATTCAAATTAGAGTCTCTAAGATCACCTGACAAAAACTTGGAAAAAAATGGAATTTTGTTGAAAATCAGTATACATGGGATTTCGAGGTCGCTGATTACGAATCTGACATCAAATTTTAAAAATTAAAATTAGAGCCTCTAAGATCACCTGACAAAAATTTGGAAAAAAATGGAATTTCGTTGAAAATTACTATACATGGGATTTCGAGGTCACTGATTATGAATCCGGCCGTAGATTTTAAAAATTCGAATTTAGCCTCTAAGATCACCTGACAAAACTTTGAAAAGATACTGGATTTTGATGAAAATTAGTATACGTGGGTTTCTGAGGTCACTGATTACAAATCCGACCTCAGATTTTAAAAATTGAAATTAGATCGAGCCTTTTTAAATAGAAATTAGATCACCTGACAAAAATTTGGAAAAAAAATGGAACTTTGTTGAAAATTAGTATATATGGGATTTCGAGGCCGCTGATTACGAATCCGGCCTCAGATTCTAGAAATTCGGATTTAGGCTCTAATATTGCTCACCGAAAATTTGGTAAGATACTGGATTTTAATAAAAAATGGAATCCATGGGTTTTTGAGGTCGCTGATTACGAATCCGGCCTCAGATTTCCAAGATCCAATATAGACCATTCGAGAAAATACACTGGGTCTTGATGAAAATTATTATATGAGGGTTTTTTGGGAGTCAATCAATGGTTAAAACAGTATAATACAGTAGAATTTGTATGTTTTTCTGGCTTTGTCATATGGTATTCAGATGCTGATTCGCATCTTACGGAAACGATATTATCCAATTTTTGAAGATTCATAATAAATTCTCGTCATTCCAAACTGCAACAGGTGGTTGTTAAACTCAAAGTAGTAAAACGTTGTGAAAATTATTATTCACTAGTCAGAATCACTCACTCACTATCGCTCGCTCGTGTCTTTCATTTGCTCTATTATAAATATGGATGAACATTGAAATTTTAATTGTATTATCGATCAATAATTTGATTAAAAACCAAAATTTTCTATCTCCCCACCATTTTCGTTCACAGAGAATACGCCCACGCATGAATATTATCAAATTTGTCGATTCGAATGTAGCCCCGGCTTCTCTATCGATCTGCTCGAACATATTTTCAAAAAATCAACCCTTCGTACGTTTTTAAAAGGGGGTCCCACCCGGACATCGGTAAACAATTTTTTAAATTCTCCATACGCCCACCATAACTTTAATTTTTCAAAATTTTTTTCTTATGGAAATGTAGTCCTTGATCCCACCTTCCGATCTGCAATACCAAAGATACCTCGAAACTGTATAATTTTGGTTTAGCATGAATAAGAAAATTGACGAGAATACTTGATTGTCACCACACCATTTTCTTCCACAAAGAATACGCCCACGCATCGATGTTTTCAAAGTTTCCAATATTAACTATAAAAGCGTTCAAGCTCCTCTAACGATCTGCTCGAAAAAAATTTTGAAGAATCAACCCTTTGTACGTTTTCAAAGAGGATAATACAGGAACATCGGTAAAAAATTTTCGATTGTCACCACACCATTTTCGTTAACAGAGATTACGCCCATGCATCAATGCTTTCAAATTTTTCAACATGAATTATGAAAGCGCTCAAGCTCATCTAACGATCGGTTTGAACAAAATTTCGAAAAATCAACCCCTTGTACGGTTTTGGAGGGGATAGAAGGGGAACATCGGTTAAAACTTTTTTTAAATTCTCTATACGCCCACAACAAATCGAATTTTTCAAAATTTTTTTTCTATGAAAATGTAGTCCTCGACCCCACCTTTCGATCCATCATACTAAATCTACCTCTAAATTGTATAATTTTGGTTTTGCATCATTGAGGAAATTGACGAAATTTTTTTTTATCACCACACAATTTTTGTAGACAGAGGATACGCCCACGCATCAATGTTTCCACATTTTTCAACATGAATTAGGAGAGCGCTCAAGCTCCTCTAACCATATGCTCGAACAAAATTTAGAAAAATCAACCCTTTGTACGTTTTTAAAGGAGATAATACGGGAACATTGGTTAAACATTTTTTTAAATTCTCTATACGCCTACCACAACTCAGATTTTTCAAAATTTTTTTTTCTCAGAAAGTGTAGTCCTCGACCCCACTTTTCGATACATCATACTAAATCTACCTCTAAATTCTCATATCATTTTTTCCGAGAGCAAGGAAGGTGGACTAGAAAAATATACGGATCCACCTTATTATTATGTAGATCATGCGAATCAGCTTCTGAACTCTATATGACAATACGAATTTTTAAAATCTGAGGCCGGATTCGTAATCAGTGACCTCAAAAAAAAAACCATGGATACCGATTTTTATTCAAATCCAGTATCTTTTCAAACTTTCGGTAGGCAATCTTAGAGGTGAAACTCGAATTTTTAAAATCTAAGGCCGGATTCATAATCGGTGACCTCAAAAACTTGCGTATACTAATTTTCATCGAAATCCAGTATCTTTCCAAATTTTTGTCAGGTGATCTTAGAGGCTAAATTCGAATTTTTAAAATCTACGGCCGGATTCATAATCAGTGACCTCAAAAACTTGCGTATACTAAGTTTAATCAAAATCCAGTATCTTTTCAAAGTTTTGTCAGGTGATCTTAGAGGCACTATTTTTGATTTTTGAAATTTGATGCCGGATTCGTAATCAGCGACCTCGAAATCCCATGTACAGTAATTTTCAACAAAATTCCATTTTTTTCCAAATTTTTGTCAGGTGATCTTAGAGGTTCTAATTTGAATTTTTAAAATCTGAGGTCGGATTCGTAATCAGCGACCTCAAAAACGTATAGATACCAATTTTCATCCAAATCCATCGACGAAGAAAATATGTAATGTAAATAGTTTACTTTCAGAGTATCACGTCTCGACGTGGGATCAAGTTGTCATTTTCAGACGTGTACACACACACACATACACGCATGTACATACAGACACATGCATACGACATCATCCCCGAAGTCAGAAAAACTCCGAGGGAAAAAATTTCTCCTGAAACGGCACTTTTTATAGAAATTTTCCGAAATGGCACTTTTTATAGATTTTTTCTGAAATGGTACTTTTTATACTTGTCAATCTGAAACGTCACTGTTTATAGAAAGTTTCTGAAATGGAACTTTTTATAGCAAGTTTCTGCAATGGAACGTCCTTCCTCCCAAGCGACGATATATAGTTAAAAAAAATGTGCTCCATTATGGAAGGACCACACAAGATACTGCGATAAACCGCGAATAGGTTAATTGCATATTGTCAAGCTCCCTCATATATAGACTGTAGAGCGCCAACTCTCTTGCGAAAATACACCGCACTATATCTTATAAGTTATACGCGTGCGACTCAGTGCCTCGCCATCTACAGGCGCGCCATCGTACTTGGTCGGTTACTCGAAAATGAGCTTATACTCGTCGATTGTATAAGGCTCATTGAAAATAGGTCAGGAAAATAGGGGGGGGGGGGCATATGAAAAAATAAATGATGTAATAACATGTAAAATTTGACAATTCTCGACGATGTACTCGATATTCGATAATCTGGCTTGATCGCTACCAATTTTACAGAAAAACGTTTCTACTTTAAAAAAAAATACACGTGTGATTTTAATTCTTTATTAAGTATTTCTCAGAACAAAAAAGTTTTCTGAAAAAGTTAGTGGGGACAAAATTCGTAGACTTTAAAAGAATCTGAATAGTATATTATGCAACTAGTGCGTGAAATCGCATTTCACGAGTTGCATACGATATTTTATGTTATAAGTGATCAAACGCGAATTTCACGCATCGAGATTTGAGTGCGTGAAATGAGCGTTTATGATCACGTATGACATAAAAAAATATGCAGCTTTGCACTTTTATAGCATATATCCCTAGGTGATCGAGACAAACGTCAAGGATCAACGTTTTTATATTTTCTTCAATTATTTGAAGATGGCTCTGCTTGAAAAACGACGATATCATTAAAGTTTCCATATTTGAGGTAAAAGTTTTCTGATGATCTCCATAATAGTCTTCAGAAGATTTTGAGTTCCATACAAAAATAATATAGTTCGTGATGTGCAAATTCTTTGCATTTGTATACTCCCAGGATTCATGAGAAGTTGTGGGTTGAAATCATTATATTGGTGTTTTTATTATTAAATCGAACTTTTATTACGAGAAATTACATTTGCGCAATATACAAAGCCTTACTTCCTCATTTTGAATTTCAACATTTGAGAAAATCACCGGTTATTTCGACTTAATGAATAACAAATTTTCGTTAAAAAACTAACTTTCGAGCTTACATACAAGACTACTACTAAGTGATAGCGCATTCGTATCTTACTTAATAATAATAATCGATATTTTTATTCATTTCAATACGTCTTTGTACACTTGTTTTTAAAGATTTATGATTGGGATTTAATTTATAAGGAGTAAAATGTAATCGTATATACTGTCTATGAATCTAACAGTAATTTCTATTCTCAATCAATTGGAAATAATTTCAACTCAAATTATAAAACGATTATGTTACAGTAGCAGCCGATTTCAACGTAATCGAGTAAATCTAGAACAAATTTTATGTTCGAATATTAAAACTACAAACAAAATGCGCCTGGCATTCAAGAAAAAATTCATAATGGTACGTGAAGAATGATAAGTATTATAATGAAAAAAAATCTAATCTAATGGTTATTCGAAGAATAATAATTTGCCACATTTAAATTACTATTCAATCGTAAGAGGTTATAAAATCGAATATGTAAAATTTTTTGATTAAACCAAAAATAGAGGCAGCTCTTGTAAAAAAACTATAATCGTAACTATAATTGAAACTATAATGTACATACATATCTTTGGTAAATCATACATTTTCAAATATTTATGCTTGATAATTATTTCTTGAATGTATTTTCTTACAAAAAAACCTCAAACCATAATTCTTTACTATATTAGAAAAGGTTTATTGAAAAATAATTAAATTAAAAAAGTTAATGGAATTTTCCTTCCTTCAGTTGAAAAAAATTTGAATTAACGATTAAAATTTAATATCTCGAATAAAAAGGCAAAGTCATCTAGTGAGGAAAATGCCTGGGAATTTGACTTACGTATCAATACCTAATAACCAATGAACACGATACTTCTACAAATTTGAATAATAATAAAAAATGGTTAGATACGAGTCAAACTCCAAATGTGTAACGAAAATTATAGAGCAAACATTTTTGTCAATGATTAAAATGTGGAATGTCTTCATTTTCCTCGACAGAAATGTTATTGTGAAACAAAGTGTTGTTCTCCCCTTGACACAGTGCTAGGTAGTATTCTTTCTTCAGGGTTTATTCGTGAATACTCAGGAGCTGGGAAACTTTTGGGATCAATCTGTTGTGCAAACGTTATAGGTTGCTCCTCCATGGAGGTTTCGATCTGTCTCATTTCACCTTTCTTGAAACTTTCAGGAACAAGTTGGTCATCAAGAGACCTGCATAGGACTGAATGATATCTTTCAATTTCAACAACAGAGAACCCTCAGCATATTGATCCTGGAACTATTTTCTCCTCATTACCTAAAAAATATTTCATTCCATGAACATATGTCAAATCATTGATTAATTTATTTGTATCTACTTGGGCTTCGTTAACAATATCAGTCTCGTTGCCCCTACTTTGTTCAGTTAGTTATTTCTTGTTCTACATTAATTTGAGTTTCACAAAGCGCATTAGAGATATCTGAGGAAATCTCTGTGGAATTGTTATCATACCTTTCAGATTGAGTATCTGTTCCGATGATAGGCTGCTCTGGATCAGATACAAAGGCACTAATGCTACTGAGCATCCAGTTGGAAATATCAATGGCAATAAACTAGCTATACCACAGTTGATCTTCATTGAATTTGGCTGCCAAGAGTTCACCTTCTTTAATATCGCCAACTTCTTTCAACAGCTCTGCGTCAATCATTCTCAAAGTAATATCATCCAAAATTGGGAACTGGGTCTGCTTGCGTATCCAGAATTCCAATGGTGAACATACATAACTGATACAGCCCATATTAACATTCGGTAAATTTTCTTCACCTATGGGAGGTGGTCGCTCCTCTCCAATATTATTCTTTGCATTATCAATCATTGTTTATTATCCTTTGCATTATCAATATCAATGCCTTCATCGATTGGTGGAGTGATCTTGGCGCATCTCTCTAGAATTTCCAGAGCCAAACCCTTCATATCATGGGTTAATTTTACGACACATGTCTCATCTTTCTCAAGTACATCCAGGAGGAAAACGGTAGCACCGCTGTCAGCAATCATTTCAAACTCAGTGTTAACACCATGTGGCCAGTGTTCAACCCCATCAGTTTTGGCTAAACAACACTTACGAGATAGAGGAGGTATGGATGCGAGATTGTCTGGAATTTTTCTTACATCTCTTGTCATGGCTGTGTTTCCATATTCCATATAGTGGACTTTTGTGCCTTGCTCGGTAGTAGAGATCATCGTCGAGATATGAGCAATGCAGATCAGATCTTCTTTGATATCCATGACGGCAGGAAGAATATTAGCCATTAGCAATCTATCCTTGAACATTCTTAGGTCACTCACGTATTTTTCTTCTTACAACCAAAATTGATCGACTGAGACACAATAATTAGCAGAAGCTGATCGGGGATCACGCTCTTCGTCTACCAACTCTATATTTTTCCTGCAGGCAGCTAGTTGTTTGCTGATCGAAAGTTTACTAAGGCTTTGTTCTCCATTAAAAAGATTAATTTACAAAGGTGCTTTGTTGGTGATTATGAGAGCTTGAAGTTCTCATATACGTTAGCTTCTGCCTGCAAAATGGACCGGCGTAATCATCTTTCAGCATCAAAACTCAGCAGAATCTTAGGTACTTGTTACTCGCGTACAGACTAACTAGGAGACCACTTGGGATGTGGGTCACCAATCTTGACCAAAATTTTTTTGGTGTTTACTTGTGGCAAGAATAGAGTGTATCCAAAGTTTTAGGGTCCAACGCTCCCAAACTTCCAAGATATTAATTTATATATTTTAGTTAAAAACGCTGGTCTCGTCCCAAATGATCATATGCCATCTGAGACGTATTTCCCTCACTGCACTACACTTTCATTGTTCTCACTAAACACTACATCACATTTTATCCTCAAAAACATATAAAAAGAGTAAATAATGTGTATACTCAACAAATCTGACTTCCATGTCTTACTCACATAGAGTAAAACATGAAATATATGAAAAAATCAACGCTAATCGACTTTTCACTCTGTGCTTGGATACTGAAGCAATAACCATATGTGTGTGTTATAGTATGATTTTGGTCGGAACATGTTCAGAATTGAAGTTTCCATGAATAAAAATCAAGTCTGTCACTGAATTGTTGTCTTATGATACTACATTTGTGGTCTTTGTGCTTATATACGAGTTGTTATTGCTTCAGTGTCCAAGCACAGCATGAAAAGTCGATTAGCGTTGATTTTTTTCACATATTTCATGTTTCACTTATGTGAGTAAGACATGGAAGTCAGATTTGTTGAGTATACACGTTATTTACTCCTTTTATATGATTTTGAGGATAAAATGTGATGTATTGTTCAGTGAGAATAATGAAAGTATAGTGCAGTGAGGAAAATACGTCTCAGATGACATATTGTCATTTGGGGCGAGACCAGCGTTTTTAACTAAAATACATAAATTAATATCTTGGAAGTTTGGGAGCGTTGGACCCTAAAACTTTGGATACACTCTATTCTTGCCACAAGTAAACACCAAAAAAATTTTGGTCAAGATTGGTGACCCACATCCCAAGTGGTCTCCTAGTAAGTATACAGATGGTAGCTGTGTGGGGCAAAGAACCAATTTTTCTTATTACTACGAGATTGTTAATTAATATATAATTAATCCATTAACGCCCAGGATTGCAGTTTTTCATGATCATGTTTGATTGGTTGCCAACAACGCTAGGTTGATAGGAATCTAACAAAACACCGTACCCTACTATTTTCGGGTATGTTCTTTCAGATTTCGATACTTAAGAAGCTTGAAAAATCGATCTTCACGGAAATTTTCCCAATTTTTTCCAAAATTCCACAAAATTTTAGGGTACATTTTCTGAAAAAGTAATTTTTTTCGAAACCTTATGTCACTCGGATCTACTCGTTTCCATGAAAAGTCGTGCATTTTTTATATGTACTTTGAAACCCTGTATTTGCAGAAAACCGATTTTTGAAAATACTTCCAAAATGGCGGCTACAAAATTTTGAAATTTTGGATAACAACGCATCATGTGTGCAATTCTCAGAAAATCCACCGATTTGGACTAAACTGAGTGTTCTCACGTTTTTGAGGTCGCTGATTCCGAATCTGAGGTCCGATTTCCAAAAGTCAAGATGGCGGATGCAATATGGCGGACAAATTTTTCTTTTCTCAACCGATTTGGACTAAATTGTGTGCAAGTACGTTTTCAGGGTCGCTGATCACGAATCTGGAGTCAGATTCTCAAAATTCAAAATGGCGGATCCAATATGGCGGACGGAATTTTTTTTTCAACCGATTTGGACCAAATTGTGTGTTTATACGTTTTCAGGGTCGCTGATTACAAATCTGGAGTCACATTGGGAAAATACAAAAAAAAATTTAAAACTAAGAAAAAAAACAAGATTCTCGAGAGCACAACCTCCACGTGGTGAGAATCGAGCAACAGGGTATGAATCGATATACCCTTGCAAATGGTGTTCAACTGAACATTGCGAATCAATATGTAAATAGATATTTACGTAACGACTTTACAAGAAAGCCTTCACGAAGAAGTTTCGTACAATGTTTTATCGAATGAGAATCCAAAATCAAGCAGCGAAGGAGCTACTTTGAGGTTAGAATGCGATAAAAGAATTTTCGCTTTGGAACAATTTCTAGTCATCTGTCTTGATACTTCTATAGCATCAATTCGAAATGTTTCTGTGTTTTTAACTGTAATCAATTCAAAATGCATAATTGACTGTTTCCTAGGAGCCCTCACACAAAATTTGTTAAAAATCAATTGAAATAACAACATTTCGTCCACCATATTACATCCGCCATCTTCCATTTTGCCAATGTGACTCCAGATTTGTAATCAGCGACCCTGAAAACGTATAAACACACGATTTGGTCCAAATCGGTTGAAAAAGAATTCCGTCCGCCGTATTGGATCCGCCATTTTGAATTTTGAGAATCTGACTCCAGATTCGTGATCATCGACCCTGAGAACGTACTTGCACACAATTTAGTCCAAATCGGTTGAGAAAGGAAAAATTTGTCTACCATATTGCATCCGCCATCTTGACTTTTGGAAATCGGACCTCAGATTCGGAATCAGCGACCTCAAAAACGTGAGAACACTCAGTTTAGTCCAAATCGGTGGATTTTCTGAGAATTGCACACATGATGCGTTGTTATCCAAAATTTCAAAATTTTGTAGCCGCCATTTTGGAAGTATTTTCAAAAATCGGTTTTCTGAAAATACAGGGTTTCAAAGTACATATAAGAATTGCACGACTTTTCATGGAAACGAGTAGATCCGAGTGACATAAGGTTTCGGAAAAAATTACTTTTTCAGAAAATGTACCCTAAAACTTTGTGGAATTTTGGAAAAAATTGGGAAAATTTCCGTGAAGATCGATTTTTCAAGCTTCTTAAGTATCAAAATCTGAAAGAGCATACCCGAAAATAGTAGGGTACGGTGTTTTGCTAGATTCCTATCAACCTAGCGTTGTTGGCAACCAATCAAACATGATCATGAAAAACTGCAATCCTGGGCGTTAATGGGTTAATGAAGGGAACGATGCTAAGTCATGTGCACATATAGTGAGAAAACTGTATACTTATGTGCGCGTGATTGCGGCGTAATTCTTGATTTTTCACTTCGAATTATTGAATAATATTCTTACCTAATACAGATTGGAGGTTAGCCTATTCCAATCAATAGAAAATCAAAGACACAGCTCGGTCGACGTCTGGCACATTTGCAGCACTAGACGACCCGGGTTATATCCGCTACTTGCGATCTCGCGTTTTTGTATAAAATATATAATATATATATTAACCGCGTCCGAGTTGCATGTGTTCGCGTTTCACTCCATGGTTATACCAGCTTATACTACATATCGACGTGTCTTACGAAGAAAGACACATCTCAAACTGTCCGCGAAGAAAGACACATCTCAATTTGTCCGCGAAGAAAGACACAACTCGCAATCTAGCCACGAAGAAAGACACAACTCGCGTCTGCCCGCAAAAAGGATACATGGTGCACATCCTACAATTTCCCGACGTAAAAAATATATGGAATGAAAGCTTAGAATGAGTAGGTTATCATTGACAAAAAAAAACAAGCCTTTTCTACAGTTTCAACTCTTTTTTCGTTAATATTCGCGGGAGAATAATTCCGACATTTGTCTTTCTTCGCGGACAGATTGCGAGTTGTGTCTTTCTTCGTGGCCAGATTGCGAGTTGTGTCTTTCTTCGTGGCTAGATTGCGAGTTGTGTCTTTCTTCGCGGACAGATTCGGATATGTGTCTTTCTTCGCGGACAGATTCAGTTATGTGTCTTTCTTCGTAAGACACGTCGATATATAGCAAACGCCATGATGAGTCTCTACGGCAGCTCAGTAGCCTATACCTATATATATGCGAGAATCGAGATATCTCGAAATCGTTCGTCGCCGTCGAGGTGGCTTATGAACTGAAAAATAATCTTTTTTGCTCCATTCTAGCCATTCTAACCTAGCAGACAAGACTCATTACATTAAAAGTATCTGCTATAGGAGGTGAATAGGGCTGGATACTAGGGAAAAATAAAGAAAAAATCATATTCTACCAGATAACATCCATAACTGATGCGTATCTATGTTATTTTATAATATTGAAAAATCCGTGATCCAAACTTAATGTATAAGGGTAGCGCTGCCCCCAGCTGCCGTTACTCGCCAGGAGGGGGCGCTAGTGCGCCCCTGGATATTGTGTTCGTCAGAACCGTACCATCTTTTATTTGCCACACTGTTCCCGCTCAAGATCCTACTCCCGCGCACACGAGCCTCACCACCTCGTGCGCGCAATTCCTACAGTTGTTATCATGCTCCATGGCCATTGTATTAATTGATTAATAATAAATAGGGCGGTGATAGTACTTGAT
Source organism: Aphelinus atriplicis (assembly GCA_020882685.1). Lineage (NCBI taxonomy): Eukaryota > Metazoa > Arthropoda > Insecta > Hymenoptera > Aphelinidae > Aphelinus > Aphelinus atriplicis. The sequence continues at coordinate 52,800 of JAJGQD010000097.1, forward strand.
ATTACTTTATATGAAATTAATCAGTTTGAAATTCGTAACAAAAAAACATGAAGCAGAAAAAAGGCTCCATTTTCTGTAAATATTATCTTTGATGCATTGGAAAACAAAAAGATTGAAAAGACATCTTGCCATTTTTACCCACTCAACAAATTTAGTCCCTTAAGCATTTATTCAACAATGAACCACAGAATACGGAACATACTAGTCTTCAACGTGGACCTTTTACAAAGGTAAATGTTTAATCATGAAAAAGAAATCTGCTTAAGGTGTATTATTCAAACCATTTATATAATTTTGGTACGAGACTTATATGGAAATATATGAGTTAAATACTCGACGTGAATTTGTGATTTGAGTACTTAAGAAATTGTTCTGGATTAAAATTTGATAACTGCTACGAGAATTATCAAGTATACATTTATAAAAGTATTCATTCTGCAGTAGGATTATCATACGAGTTAGATACTTGTCATTTAATGCTTTCTCGTATCACCATTGACAAAATCCATCTGGAATGTATAACTAGATTTGATATAGTTTTCTATGCAATTTATTCCACTAAATACAAATAGAACGAAACGATATTGCTTCGATAATATATACAGATGGAAGATTAGCGAACCTTTCTAAAGAAAGGTACAACTAGTTTACGAGTAAAGAATGGTTTTATGGGAGGTTTATATGACAATACAGGAGACTGAGGTGAACCGCGAATGGGCGAATGTGCGGTTCAGCTCTCTAGTATATGTAGACGGTAGAGCGCCAACTCTCTTGCGAGAGAGCGCCGCACTATATCTTATACACGTGCGACTCAACGCCTCGCCATCTACAGGCGCGCCATCGTACTTGGTCGGTTACTCGAAAATGAGCTTATACTAGTTAATTGTATATAAACCTTATTGAAAATTAGATCAAATCATACTGTAATTGCATTGAAAAAAAATAATGTTATTATGATCATTCAATTTAATATGAACACGGAAGAAAATGTTGAAAAACTAATAAAAACAATGCAAATTGAAGTTTGGTAAATTCCAAATGTAATCATAAAATATTATAGTCTTCAACTACAATAATTTGTCAGCATGTCAGAGGTGAATATAGTTTCATGAAGCCGTCGAAATTAAGCATCAAAAATTTCATAAATATGCTATGATAATGAATGCTCAAATGCAGTCTTCTCTTTCAATAGTTATTATAATTAATATATCAACATACAAATACAATGCACTATTCACAGTTCAGTTCAAACTATTCTAGACGAGTGTGAATTGTAATTAATTTTTATTAAAGATCACACAATGATTCACCAAATACTGAGTTTCAAGTATTGCTAGAGGTGACAATGAGCTAGTGTGGTCAACAACAATTAGTCTCGAGTTTCACTTTTCATCTTCAAATTGTAGAATATTGAAATCACCAATAGTCAATGAAGTGTCAATCAAGCTAACACTACATGACATGAGTATACATCTCTTCATGTAAAATTGTGGAGCTTCATCATAAACTGCTTTTCATCATAGCTGTTTTACACACTTTCAACTTTCCCCATTCTCTCACCTTGTCAATATATTTTCATTCTATACTTTCACAGTAGTTTGTGAAAAATAAATTGTCATATCCATTAATCATGAGCTGAGGGATGATAAGCTAGTAAAGTCAACAATAGTCTTGAGTTACACTAGTTATCTTAGAATTGTCGAATACAGGAATCACCGGTAGAAGTGTCAATGAAGTGTCATAGAAGTGTCAACACTCATATTATGTCTAGACGTCTCCTCCTGTAAAATTATGAAACTCCGTCACAAGCTGCTTTTTATCTTGGCTGTTTTGTACATATGACTTTCCATATTTTTTCACTATGTTATTATATTTAATTAGTCTTCACACTAGGTATTGAAGATTATAATATATTTTCACTAATCCATAAATCATAAGCTGGGGGATAATAAGCTGGTAAAGTCAACTATCTTCAATCACATTGATCATCGTGAGATTGTTGAATATACTCAAATCACTGATACAGGTTTCATTGAAGCAATCATTACATGGCATGTCTAGACGTCTCCTCCTATAAAGTTGTAAAGTTTCATGCTAAGCTGCTTCCCATCGTAGCTGTTTTTCATGCATACATATGTTCACTGGTTTTCACCTTAACACAATATTTATTCTGTCCTTACACCAGTTATAAATAGTTCTTCAACACTTCCATGGTAGGTGATGAATGTCCATATTTAAGAATTATATGAGCTGGCGGACAAGGAGCTGGTAACGTCAACAGTCTTGAGTTATACTGATCATCTCACGTTCGTCGGATACTGAAATTACTCACTCAAGTGTCAATGAAGCTAATGCTAATGACATATCTAGTCGTCTCCTTCTGTAAAGTTGTGGAGCGTCATTACAAGCTGCTTCCCATCATAGCTGTTTTTCTCGCATATACCTGTTCACTGCTTATCACTTTATCACAATATTCAAGAATTATATGAGCTGGCGGATAGGGAGCTGGTAACGTCAACAGTCTTGATATCACACTTATCATCTCACAATTGTCAGATACTGAAATCACTCACTGAAGCTAACATTTATAACATATCTAGACCTTTTCTCCTGTAGACATATGGATATTTAAATGAGGTGTAATTGTCGAAAAAGATTCAACACTGAAATACGCTATTCTGTAGAAGTTTCCTATGTGCTTATTCATGTTCATTCTAAGACAATCTTTTATTGGCAAGAACTTAT
>CM037077.1:0-17587 GCA_020882685.1 Aphelinus atriplicis
TAATTTTTCTTTTTTTTCAATATTTAGAATATAAAGAAGCTTTTTTTACTATTTCTGATTCAGTTTATGGTTCAATTTTTTTTTTATCTACTGGCTTTCATGGTTTGCATGTTATAGTAGGAACAATTTTTTTATTAATTAATTTAATTCGAATTTATTATAATAATTATTCTTTAATACATCATTTTGGATTTGAAGCTGCTGCTTGATATTGACATTTTGTTGATGTAGTTTGATTATTTTTATATTTATTAATTTATTTTAATTAAATTTATTACAATATTTATATAGTATAAAAAGTACAATTAATTTCCAGTTAATTAGTTTGAATAATTTAATATAAATAATTTTGATAATATTTTATAATTATTTTATTATTATTTTAATTTTATTAATTATGGTTTTAATAAATTTATTATTTTCAAAAAAATTAATAAAAAATCGAGAAAAAAGTTCTCCATTTGAGTGTGGGTTTGATTTTCAATCAGCAAATCGTTTACCTTTTTCTTTACAATTTTATTTAATTAGAATTATTTTTTTAATTTTTGATGTTGAAATTGCTTTAATTTTACCAATAGTAAAATCTTTTTCTTTTTTATATTATTTAATTAGAATAAATTGCATAATAATTATTTTAATTTTATTAGTTGGGTTATTTATTGAATGAAAAGAAGGAGCTTTAAAATGATTTAAATAATTTTAGTTTAAAAATGAATTAAAATTTAATTTCGACTTAAATTAAGGTATTAATTTATCCATTTTTATACATATAAATAATATATATATATATATATAATATATATATATAAAGTTTAGTAATTTATTTAAAATATTAAATTGCAAATTTAAAAAAATTTTTTAATTTAAACTTGAAATAGTAAAAATTGAATTTCTAATTCAAATTTTAAATATTAATTTATTTATATTTCTTAATTGGAAAAAAATTCAATTTAATAATTAACAATTATTTACCTCTTTTTGGTTTCAATTAAAATATAATTAATTTATATAAATTATTATTGTTTTATTTTATTTATTCCAATAATATTAATTTCTTCTTTTTTAATTTTTTTATCTAATTCATGATTTTCTATATGAATAATTATAGAAATTAATTTAATTAGGTTTATTTCTTTAATAATTTTTGATAAAAATTTAAAAAATGATATAATTATAATATATTTTTTAATTCAATCTTTTAATTCTTATATTTTTTTAATATTTTCAATGATACTAAATTATAATAATACAATATTTAATATGACTATATTTTTAATAAATTTTTCTTTATTAGTTAAAATTGGTTTACCTCCATTTCATTTATGGTACTTAAAAATTATAAATAATTTAAGTTGATTTAATATTTTTTTTATATCAACTATTCAAAAAATTATTCCTTTAATTATTTTAAGAATTTTAATAAATATAAATCATACTAATTTTTTATTTTATATAAATTTGTTAATTATAATTTTTAGAGTAATATATAGAAGTTTAGTAAATATTAATATTGTAAATTTAAAAAAAATTTATGCTTATTCTTCTATTATTCAAATTTCTTGAATATTAATTTTAATATTTTTAAATGAATTATATTTTTTAAATTATTATTTAATTTATTTTTTAATTTCTATGAATTTAATTTATTTATTTAATTTAATAAATTTAAATAGAATTAGTCAATTTATAATTTTAAAATTTAATAATAAAAAAAATTATTTTTTAATAATATTATTAATATTTTCTTTGAGTGGAATTCCTCCTTTTTTTGGATTTTTAATAAAATGAATTTCAATTGATATAATAAATAATTTTTTAATATTTATTTTAATTTTTTTAATAATTATTGGCTCATTATTAAGAATATTTTTTTATATTCGTATTATATTTAATAGATTAATAATTTATTATTATAGAAAAAAATTAAATTTTAAATTTATTAATTTTATAAATAAACAAAATGTTAAATTTATTTATTTAAATTGATTTATATTAATTATATTATTATTGTATGAAATTTTTTAATAAAATTTTAAGTTATTTAAAACTATAAACTTTCAAAGTTTAAAATATTAATTGATTAATAAATTTTATTTAATTTAGTAATAAGATAATTAATCTATGAATAAATTTACAATTTATTACTTTTTTCAGACATATTACTAAAAAATTTAAATAGAATGCCTGATTAAAGGGTTATTTTGATAGAATAAATTATATAAATTTTTATTTATTTCTATTATTTATATATATATATATATATAATAAATTAAATTATTTATTTTTTTAGTAAATTTTTACATTTTCATAAATTTTACATTTTTTATAAATTTTACATTTTTTCATAAATTTTACTTTTCTTTTTTACACGTAAATTTTACATTTTTTATAATTTAATTTTCTTTTTACATTTTTTCATAAATTTTACATTTTTTTTCGTATTTTTGAAAAATAAAAATTATTTATTTTTAAAATTTTAAAATTTAAATTATTTTATTTTAAAAAATGTTTGAATTTTTAAAGGATTAATTTTAAAATTAAATGTTAATTTTGAAACATATTAAGTAGAGCCGTGATTAGTTTTTTAAATTTTACATTATAATAATAATAACTTATTAATATATAAATATTTAATAATTAATAATAATTAATAATTTAGAAAATTATAAATTATTACTATATATTAATTAATAAATATTTAATAAATAATAATTACTTATGAGTTTAAAAAAATAAGTTATAAATTATTATTTAAATAATAATAATTAAAAAATTTATTATTATTATATAATATATTTATTTATATATAAATAATTTAATAATTAATAATTAATAATTTAAAAATTATAAATTATTACTATATATTAATTAATAAATATTTAATAAATAATAATTACTTATAATTTAAAAAATAAATTATAAATTATTATTTAAATAATAATAATTAAAAAATTTATTATTATTATATATTATATTATTTATATATAATATTTAATTAATAAATTTTAAAATTTAAATTATTTTTTTTAAAAAATGTTTGAATTTTTAAAGGATTAATTTTAAAATTAAGTTTTTATTTAATTTATTAATTAAAAATATTTTAATTTTAAAAGTAGACTAAATTTAAGTCATTAAATTCATAATTTTAAAAATATTATTTTTTTTCTTTTAAATAAAAATTTTAGTTTAAATATAAAATATTTTTTTTACAATAAAAAGATAATTAATTTTTTAATTAAATTTTATATAAAATTTTAATTTAGTTTAAAATTTAATTATTTTATTTGTATATATATAAATTTTTTTGAATATTAAATTTTAAATAAATTTATTATTTTTTAATATATAAAATTATTAATTTTAATAATTTAAATTATAGAAATTAAATTAAATTTAGGTTTAAATTTGTGCCAGCATCTGCGGTTAAACAAATTAAATAAGTTAAATTTATTTTATTATAAAAATAATTTTTTAATTATAATAAAAATAATATTTTTAAGATTAAATTTAAAAATATTAAATTTTTTATATTTATGAATTAATTTAATTAATAAATTTTTAATTAAACTAGGATTAGATACCCTATTATTTTAAATGTAAATTTTTAAAAAAATAATTATTAAATTTATTTTGAAAATTAAAAATTATGGCGGTATTTTAATTTATTTAGAGGAACTTGTTTTGTAATTGATATTCCACGATAAGATTAATTTTAATTTTTATATTTTTGTATGTTCGTTATAAAAATATTTTATAAAAATTTTTAATTTTTTAATTATTTTATTTAATTTTATTTCAGATCAATATTTAATTTATATTAAAATAATAATGAGTTACTATTAATTATTTAATAATATTTTAATTTTAATTATTAGAATTAAATAGGATTTAATAGTAAAATTAATTTAATTAATTAATTTGAATATAATTTTAAAATATGTACAAATTGCCCGTCACTTTTATAAATCAAATAAGTCGTAACAAAGTAAATGTATTGGAAAATGTATTTAGAATTAAGGAATATAGTTAAATTTAATAATATTTAATTTGCAATTAAAAGTTAATTTTTGAAAAAAATTTATTCTTAAAAATTTATTAAATAATTTTTTAAATTTATTAATTTATTTTAAATAAAATAATATATATTCATTTAAAAAATTTAGTATAAAATTTTAAAAAATTAATTATTTTTATATTTTTAGTATTGAAAAAGAAAAATTTATTTATGTAAAATAATTATTAATTTTTATTTACCTTTTGTATCAGGGTTAATTAAAATATTATAAATTTAATTTTTATTTTCTCGAAATTTATTGATTTAATTAAATATAATAGTTAATGTAAAATTATTATTATAAATTTTTAATTAGAAGAAAAATTTTTTCATAATAAATGTTATCTAGTTATTTTATAAATAAATTTAATTTAATAAAAATTTTTATAATTTTAAATTTATAATTATTATTATAAATTTTTATAAAAAAATTAAGGGATAAACTTTAATTTTTTAAAATATTATAAAATTTAAATTTTTTATTTTATTAAAATTAATAATTTTTATATATAAATATTTTGTAATAATTAATAAATTAAAATTATAATTTTTTTATGATTTATTTTTTATAAAATTAATTTTTAAAATTATTTAAAATTTTTAATAATGATTAAATTAGTATAATTTCTTGTATATTTTTTTAATATATTTTTAGATTAAATTAAGGAATTAGGCAAAAAAATTTTTCACCTGTTTATTAAAAACATGGTTTTTTGATTATAATTTAAAATTTGATCTGCTCAATGATTAAATTAAATAGCTGCAGTATTTTAACTGTACAAAGGTAGCATAATCATTTGTCTTTTTATTAAAGTCTGGAATGAATGATTTAATGAAAAAATTTCTGTCTCAATTTAATTAATAAAATTTTATTTTAAGTTAAAATTCTTAAAATTTATTTAAAGACGAGAAGACCCTATAGAATTTTATAAAATTTTTTATTTTTATTTTATAAATTAATATAATTAAATTTAATTTTATTTTATTGGGGTAATAAAAAAATTTAAATAAATTTTTTTGATTAAATTCATTTATAAATGTCAATAAATAATTTATCCAAAATTTTTGAAATAAAAATTAATTACCTTAGGGATAACAGCGTTATTTTTTTAGAAAGTTCTTATTGATAAAAAAGTTTGCGACCTCGATGTTGAATTAAGATAAAATTTTAATGTAGAAATTAAAAATTTTAAGTCTGTTCGACTTTTAAAATCTTACATGATTTGAGTTTAGATCGGCGTGAGCCAGATCGGATTCTATCTTAAATTTATTTTTATATTTTTGTACGAAAGGACTTTATATAAGTAAAAATTATTAAAATTTTGAATTAAATTAAATAAAATTACTTTGGCAGATTAGTGTAATAAATTTAGAATTTATGAATAAATTTTATAATTTAAGTAATAATTATAATTAATTTAATTTATTTAATAATTTCTTTAGATATAATAATAATAGTGTTAATTTCTATTGCTTTCCTAACCTTATTAGAACGTAAAGTTTTAGGTTTTATTCAAATTCGTAAGGGTCCTAATAAAGTAGGTTGATTTGGTTTATTACAGCCTTTTAGAGATGCAATTAAATTATTTATTAAAGAAAATTTTTTTTTATTAAAATCAAATTATTTTTTTTATTTATTAAGACCAATAATAAGAATATTATTAATATTATTATTATGAAATAATATACCATTTTATTCTCAAATCATAGTGAGTAAGTTTAATTTTATATTAGTATTATGTTTAATAAGATTAGGAGTATATTCAATAATAATAGCAGGCTGATCTTCAAATTCAATTTATTCTTTAATTGGGAGTCTTCGAAGAATTGCTCAATCTATTTCATATGAAGTTAGAATAATTTTAATAATACTTTTATTGTTATTTTTAATTGAAAGATTTAATTTTTATAAATTTTTTTATTACCAATATTATATTTGATTTATAATAATTAGATTTCCAGTAATAATAATTTTTTTTATTAGGTTATTAGCTGAATTAAATCGAACTCCTTTTGATTTTGCAGAAGGAGAATCTGAATTAGTTTCAGGGTTTAATACAGAATATATAAGGGGAATATTTGCTTTAATTTTTATTGCAGAATATGGGATAATTATATTTATAATATATTTATTTTCTATATTTTATTTAGGAGGAAATTTTTTTTCTTTAGAATTTTTTTTATATTATATATTTATATTATTTATAGTTATTTGAGTTCGTAGAACTTTTCCTCGATTTCGTTATGATAATTTAATATATATAACTTGAATAAGGTATTTACCTGTAACTTTAAATTATTTAATTTTTATTATAAGTTACAAATTAATATTTGTATTTATTTAAAAATAAAATATTTAATAATATAAATTAAATTTATTTTATTTAATTAATTTTTATAATTTTAATAAATTTTATATTATATTAATAAAATTATTAAAAGTTTTTTACTTTATTTTATGTTTTCAAAACATACGTTTTAAACTTAATAATTTAATTTATAAATAATTTATTTATAAAAAATTATTTTTAATAAAATTTTAAATTTAGTTTTTTATTGAAAAATGAATTAATTTTATATAATCTTTATTTATTATTTTCGATATTAATTTATTAATTTATAATTTCATAATAAATTAACTTATTTTTTGATTTTATTTAATTAATAAAATTATTAAAAGATTTTACTTTTATTTTATGTTTTCAAAACATACGTTTTAAACTTAATAATTTAATTTATAAATAATTTATTTATAAAAAATTATTTTTAATAAAATTTTAAATTTAGTTTTTTATTGAAAAATGAATTAATTTTATATAATCTTTATTTACTATTTTCGATATTAATTTATTAATTTATAATTTCATAATAAATTAACTTATTTTTTGATTTTATTTAATTAATAAAATTATTAAAAGATTTTACTTTTATTTTATGTTTTCTAAACATACGTTTTAAACTTAATAATTTAATTTATAAATAATTTATTTATAAAAAATTATTTTTAATAAAATTTTAAATTTAGTTTTTTATTGAAAAATGAATTAATTTTATATAATCTTTATTTATTATTTTCGATATTAATTTATTAATTTATAATTTCATAATAAATTAACTTATTTTTTGATTTTATTTAATTAATAAAATTATTAAAAGATTTTACTTTTATTTTATGTTTTCAAAACATACGTTTTAAACTTAATAATTTAATTTATAAATAATTTATTTATAAAAAATTATTTTTAATAAAATTTTAAATTTAGTTTTTTATTGAAAAATGAATTAATTTTATATAATTTTATTTACTATTTTCGATATTAATTTATTAATTTATAATTTCATAATAAATTAACTTATTTTTTGATTTTATTTAATTAATAAAATTATTAAAAGATTTTACTTTTATTTTATGTTTTCTAAACATACGTTTTAAACTTAATAATTTAATTTATAAATAATTTATTTATAAAAAATTATTTTTAATAAAATTTTAAATTTAGTTTTTTATTGAAAAATGAATTAATTTTATATAATCTTTATTTATTATTTTCGATATTAATTTATTAATTTATAATTTCATAATAAATTAACTTATTTTTTGATTTTATTTAATTAATAAAATTATTAAAAGATTTTACTTTTATTTTATGTTTTCAAAACATACGTTTTAAACTTAATAATTTAATTTATAAATAATTTATTTATAAAAAATTATTTTTAATAAAATTTTAAATTTAGTTTTTTATTGAAAAATGAATTAATTTTATATAATCTTTATTTATTATTTTCGATATTAATTTATTAATTTATAATTTCATAATAAATTAACTTATTTTTTGATTTTATTTAATTAATAAAATTATTAAAAGATTTTACTTTTATTTTATGTTTTCAAAACATACGTTTTAAACTTAATAATTTAATTTATAAATAATTTATTTATAAAAAATTATTTTTAATAAAATTTTAAATTTAGTTTTTTATTGAAAAATGAATTAATTTTATATAATCTTTATTTACTATTTTCGATATTAATTTATTAATTTATAATTTCATAATAAATTAACTTATTTTTTGATTTTATTTAATTAATAAAATTATTAAAAGATTTTACTTTTATTTTATGTTTTCTAAACATACGTTTTAAACTTAATAATTTAATTTATAAATAATTTATTTATAAAAAATTATTTTTAATAAAATTTTAAATTTAGTTTTTTATTGAAAAATGAATTAATTTTATATAATCTTTATTTACTATTTTCGATATTAATTTATTAATTTATAATTTCATAATAAATTAACTTATTTTTTGATTTTATTTAATTAATAAAATTATTAAAAGATTTTACTTTTATTTTATGTTTTCAAAACATACGTTTTAAACTTAATAATTTAATTTATAAATAATTTATTTATAAAAAATAATATTTTCATTAATTTTTCTAATATAATTTAATGAAAAAAAATATAAAAAATAAAGAGTTGATGAAATTTGCCCAATAATAATAAATGGTTCTTCTACTGGTCGAGCTCCAATTCATGTTAAAATAATAAATAAAGAAATAAAATATCAAAAATTAATTTGATTAAAAATATTAAATTTAAATCCTTTAATTTTATAATTTATATTAAATGGTAATAATAATAAAATTAAAATTGATATAATTAAAGCAATAACCCCTCCTAATTTGTTAGGAATTGATCGTAAAATTGCATAAGCAAAAAGAAAATATCATTCTGGTTGAATATGAATTGGTGTAATTATAGGATTAGCTTCATTAAAATTTTCTGGATCTCCTAGAATGTAAGGTTTAATTAAACAAATTATAATTAATATAAAAATAGTTAAAATAAAACCTACAATATCTTTAACGGTAAAGTAAGGATTGAAGGGAATTTTAAAATAATTTCTATTAATTCCTAATGGGTTTGAAGATCCTGTTTCATGTAAAAATATTAAATGTAAAAATACTATAATTAAAATAATAAATGGTATAATAAAATGAAATGAATAGAATCGATTTAAAGTGGCATTGTCTACAGAAAATCCTCCTCATAATCATTTAACAATTGTATTTCCAATATAAGGAATGGCAGAAATTAAATTAGTGATTACGGTAGCTCCCCAAAAAGATATTTGTCCTCATGGTAAAACGTATCCTATAAAAGCAGTTATTATAGAAATTAAGAAAATTATTACACCAATAATTCAAGTTTTTTTTAATAAAAATGAATTATAGTATAATCCTCGTCCAATATGAATATATATACAAATAAAAAATATTGATGCTCCATTAAAATGTATTAATCGAAGTAATCATCCGTAATTTACATCTTGAATAATATGAATAATTCTATTAAATGCTAATTCAATATTTGGACAATAGTGCATAGATAAAAATAATCCAGTAATAATTTGATTAAATAAACAAATAATAATTAATGATCCAAAATTTCATCAAATTGAGATATTTATTGGGGCGGGTAAATAAATTAAAGAGTTATTAATTATATTTATAATTATATTTTTTTTTATTAAAGATTTTTTCATAATTAATTTTTCGTATTGAATATTTTTTGTATATACATATTTTAACAATTATAGTTAAACAAATAAATAAATAAATTATTGAAATTAAAGTTGGTATATTTTTATTATAAATATATATATATATAATTTTAATATTTTCATTTAATATATTTATATTAATTAATGAATTATATTTAAATAGTTCATTGAAATTATTATATCAATTAAAATTTATTTTAAATTTTATTATTATAATAATAAATAAAATTATTAATATTATTAATTTAATTGGTAATATTATTAAAAAATTTCATTTAATTGTAATTATAATATTTCTAATAAACCTAGTAAAGTATAAAAATAAAATTATTATTCCTCTAATAATAATTAAAAATATAATAAATGAGAATCATTGATTATTTATATAAATTCTCAAATTTATTGAAGTAAATATTGAAAGAGTTAATAAAATTACCCCTATAATAATAGGGTGAATATTTTTATTATATGAAGGAATTAAATTAATAATTATATTTATAATTGATATTATTATAATTATAATTATTTGTATATAGATAAATATTTTTATTATCTCAAAAAATAGTTTATTTAAAATATTAATTTTGGAGATTAATGATATAATTTTTTTATTTTTTTGATTAACTATAAAATTATTTATTTTATTTTTAATTTACAAAATTAATATTTTATTTAAATTAATAGTTAAAATTTATTTAAATATTTATTTTTATTATATTATATTTTTAATTTCTATATTTATATTTATTTATTTTTATAATCAAATTTTGTTAACTTTAATGAGTTTAGAATTTATAATATTAAGATTATTAATATTTATAAGATTAATTATATTTATTAATATAAATTTATTACTTTTATTATATTATTTAGTTTTTGTTGTTTGTGAAAGTGTTTTAGGATTAACTTTATTAATTTTAATTATTCGTTCTTATGGAAATGATAATATAAATTTATTAAATTTAATTTTATATTAAAATTATTAATTTAATTTAATTTTATGATAAAAGTAATAATAATAATATTTATATTAAATTTTTTAATTATTTTTTTAAATTTTAATTTATTAATAAATTTTTTAGGAAATATATTAATATTAATTTTATTATTTTATATAATAACTATTAATTATAATAATTTTTGAATAAATTTATATAATTATTTGGGAATTGATAATATTTCAAATATATTAATTATTTTAAGATTTTGAATTATTATTTTAATATTTTTTATTAGTAAATTTATTAAGAATAATTTATTTTATAGTTTTATATTGTTAACATTATTAATATTTTTATTAATAAGATTTATGTCTATAAATTATTTTATATTTTATTTATTTTTTGAAATTAGTTTAATTCCTACTTTTTTATTAATTATTGGTTGGGGTTATCAACCTGAACGTTTAAATGCTAGGATATTTATGTTATTATATACTATATTTGCTTCATTACCGTTATTAATTTTAATATTTTATTTATATAATTTTTATAATTCATTAAATTATATATTAATTTTAAATAATTTAATTAAGTTAGATAATGTTATTAATTTTTTATTTTATGTTTTTATATTGTTAGCTTTTATGGTAAAGTTGCCAATTTTTTTGTTTCATATATGATTACCAAAAGCTCATGTTGAAGCCCCAGTAACTGGAAGAATAATTTTAGCAGGAGTTATATTAAAATTAGGAGGATATGGTGTAATTCGTTCAATATTAATAATAGTAAATTTTTCTTTAAAATATAATTTTTATTTTATAATAATTAGTTTAATAGGTTTGTTTATTTTGAGATTAGTATGTTTACGTCAATATGATATGAAGTTATTGGTGGCTTATTCTTCAGTAGTTCATATAGCAGTAATATTAATGGGTTTATTGACTTTAAATTTATATGGATTAATAGGAGGAATATTAATAATAGTTGGTCACGGTTTATGTTCTTCAGCTTTATTTATTTTAGTAAACTTATTATATGATCGTTCTAAAAGTCGAAATATAATTATTAATAAAGGAATAATTTATTATTTACCTACATTATCTATATGATGATTTTTATTTTGTGTTGGAAATATATCTGCTCCAATTACTTTAAATTTATTAAGTGAGTTAATAATTATTAATACTTTAATTAATTGATCAATAAATATTATATTTATTTTTTTTTTAGGTTTATTTTTTAGGGCAATTTATAGATTATATTTATTTTCTTATACTCAACATGGTAAATTTAATGAATTTTTAATTAAAATTAATATAAATAATATTAATGAATATTTTGTATTAATTTTACATTGAATTCCTTTGAATTTTTTAGTTTTTAAAATAGATTTATTTATATATTTAAATAATTTAATAAAAATATTGATTTGTGGAATCATAAATGTATACAAAATTGTACTTTAAATAAATTTATTTTAATTTTAATTTTTTATTTAAGAGGAATTATATTTTTTATTTTTAGTTTTTTATGTTTAATTTTTAGAATGATTATATTAATTAATAATTTTTCTTTTTTTATTGAATGGTATGTAATTATTTTTAATAGTGTTTTAGTTAATATACTAATTTATATAGATTGAATTTCTTTAATATTTATCTTTACAGTTTTATTAATTTCATCAATAATTATATTTTATTGTTGTGAATATATAAATCATGATATATATAATATTCGTTTTTTTTATTTATTGTTTTTATTTATTATGTCAATACTTTTAATAATTTTAAGACCAAATATAATTAGAATTTTAATTGGATGAGATGGCCTTGGTTTAGTTTCTTATTGTTTAGTAATTTATTATCAAAATAATTATAGTTATAATTCAGGAATATTAACTATTTTATTAAATCGAATTGGTGATGTAATAATTATTATTAGTATTAGAATAATATTTATTTATGGTTCTTGGAATTTTTTAAATTATAATTTTATAAATATAAGTATTTTATTTTTTTTAATTATTGCTGGATTTACTAAAAGAGCTCAGTTTCCTTTTTCATCTTGATTACCAGCTGCTATAGCTGCTCCTACTCCAGTTTCTTCTTTAGTTCATTCTTCAACTTTAGTTACTGCTGGGATTTATTTAATAATTCGTTTTAATTATTTAATTTATAATTTTGATATTTTATTAAAATTAATTATATTTATTGGGTTATTAACAATAATAATAGCAGGATTTTCTGCAAATTTTGAGTTTGATTTAAAAAAAATTATTGCTTTTTCTACTTTATCTCAGTTGGGATTAATAATAATAATTTATTCTTTAAAAATATATATATTATCATATTTTCATTTATTAACTCATGCAATATTTAAATCTATAATATTTATATGTTCTGGTGTTTTAATTCATAGAATAATAAATTGTCAAGATATTCGTTTTATGGGAAATGTAAAAAATTTTTTACCATTTACTTTAATAATATTTATAGTTTCAAATTTTTCATTATGTGGCCTTCCTTTTATGTCTGGATTTTTTTCTAAAGATTTAATTATTGAAACTTTTTTTATAAGTAATTTTTCATTATTTTTATTTTTAATATTAATTTTATCAACATTATTAACTTTATTATATTCATTACGTTTATTTTATTATTTGATAATAAATAATATTAATTTTTTTTCTTTATTTAAAATTAATGATTTTAAATTAATAAATTTTCCTATAATTTTATTAATAATTTTTTCAGTAATTTTTGGTAATATCTTTAATTGATTAATTTTTAACAATTTAGAATTAATTTTTTTATTTAAATTTGAAAAAATTATAGTTTTATTAATTTTGATATTAGTTTTTTTTTTATTTTATTATTTTAATAATTTAAATATTTTGAATGAAAAAAATAATTTTATATATTTTTTTGGTAAAATATATTATTTATATAATATTAATAATTTATTTATTATTTTTCCTTTATTTTTTGGAAAATTTTTTATTAAGTTATTTGATAAAGGTTGAAGTGAATATTTTATAAAAAATTCTTTATATATTAATATAAAATTGTTAAATAATTTATATTTAAATATAAATTATTTTATTATAATTTTATATTGTATAGGATTTTTTATTTTCATAATAAATTTAATTTAATTTAAATAGTTTAATTAAAAATATAATATTGAAGATATTATGATAAATTATATATTTTTTAAATAAAAAATTTTATGAATTTTTTAATTTTTTTTATAATGAAAATATAATGTTTTAAATAAACTACATAAAATATGAAATTATGATTATTTTCTACAAATCATAAATATATTGGAATTTTATATTTTATTTTTGGAATATGGGCAGGAATTTTAGGATTATCAATAAGATTAATTATTCGTTTAGAATTAGGAAATCCTGGTTCTTTAATTGGTAATGATCAAATTTATAATTCTATTGTTACTAGTCATGCTTTTATTATAATTTTTTTTTTTGTAATACCTGTAATAATAGGAGGTTTTGGGAATTATTTAATTCCTTTAATACTTGGTTCCCCAGATATGGCATTTCCTCGAATAAATAATATAAGTTTTTGATTATTACCTCCAAGATTAATATTATTATTATCTAGAATATTTATTGGTATTGGTACTGGGACAGGTTGAACTGTTTATCCTCCTTTATCTTTAAATTTATCTCATAGAGGTCCTTCAGTGGATTTATCAATTTTTTCTTTACATATTGCTGGTCTTTCTTCAATTATAGGTTCAATTAATTTTATTTGTACAATTTTAAATATAAAAATTTATAAAATTGAAAATATTTCTTTATTTTCTTGAGCTATATTATTAACTGCTATTTTATTATTATTATCTTTACCTGTTTTAGCAGGTGCAATTACTATATTGTTATTTGATCGTAATTTAAATACTTCTTTTTTTGATCCTGCTGGTGGTGGTGATCCAATTTTATATCAACATTTATTTTGATTTTTTGGTCATCCTGAGGTTTATATTTTAATTTTACCTGGATTTGGTTTAATTTCTCATATAATTTGTAATGAAAGAATAAAAAAAGAAGTATTTGGTTCAATAGGAATAATTTATGCAATAATTTCAATTGGTTTATTAGGATTTATTGTTTGAGCTCATCATATATTTACAGTAGGAATGGATGTTGATACACGAGCTTATTTTACTTCAGCAACTATAATTATTGCTGTTCCTACTGGTATTAAGATTTTTAGTTGGCTTGCTTCAATAAATGGAATAAAAATTAAATTTAATGTTACTAATTTATGATTATTAGGATTTATTTTTTTATTTACTATTGGAGGATTAACAGGTATTATTTTATCTAATTCTTCAATTGATATTATTTTGCATGATACATATTATGTTGTTGCTCATTTTCATTATGTTTTATCTATAGGGGCTGTTTTTGCAATTTTTGGAAGATTTATTTATTGATTTCCTATAATGTTTGGTTTAACTATAAATCAAAAATGATTAAAAATTCAATTTTTTTTAATATTTATTGGGGTTAATTTAACTTTTTTTCCTCAGCATTTTTTAGGATTAAGAGGGATACCTCGTCGTTATTCAGATTATCCAGATAGATATTTATGTTGAAATTTAGTTTCTTCTATTGGTTCAATAATTTCATTAATTAGAACTTTATTATTTTTTTTTATTTTATGAGATAGATTAGTTTCTAATCGTATTTTAATTTATACAAAAAATATAAATAATTCAATTGAGTGAGTTATAAACTTTCCTCCTAGTTTTCATTCTTTTTATGAGATTCCTAAAATTTATATTAAATAAAATGTAATTCTAATATGGCAGATTAGTGCAATAAATTTAAATTTTATTTATATATAATTTTTTATATTATTAGAAATTTCATTTTTAAATCAATTATTTTTACAGGATGCTAATTCTTCTATTATAGAAAATATAATTTATTTTCATGATTATGCAATGTTAGTAGTTATAATAATTATTATAATAATTTTTTATATTATAATATTTATGATATTAAATAAATTTGTTAATCGTTTTATTTTTGAAAATCAAATAATTGAAATTATTTGGACTGTTATTCCTATATTTTTTTTAATATTTTTAGCTATTCCTTCATTAAAAATTTTATATTTAACTGATGAAATTAAAAATCCAATATTTTCAGTTAAAGTTTTAGGACATCAATGATATTGAAGTTATGAATATAATGATTTTTTATCAATTAATTTTGATTCATTTATATTGGATTTTTTAACTTTAGATAGTTTTCGTTTATTAGATGTAGATAATCGTTTAATTTTACCTATTCAATGTCAAATTCGTTTATTAATTAGTTCTTTAGATGTAATTCATTCTTTTGCTGTTCCTTCATTAGGAGTTAAAGTTGATGCTTTACCTGGTCGAATTAATCAAATTATAATTAATATTAATCGTTCTGGTTTATTTTTTGGTCAATGTTCTGAAATTTGTGGAATTAACCATAGATTTATACCAATTGTTTTAGAATCAGTAAATTTAAATAAATTTTTAAATTGAATTAAATCTTATGAAGATTAAATTTCAATTGAAGTAATTTAAATTTACTATATTTTGATTTAAAAAATCAATTCTTTATTTTAAGATATCAATTGATTATAGTTTAAAAATTAGTTAAATTTATAATATTAATTTGTCAAATTAAAGTAATTATTTAAAATAATATTTTTATTAATTAAATAATTAATTTTTTATTATTCCACAAATAAGACCAATATTATGAATTTTTTTATATTTTTATACATTAATTTTGTTAATGTTAATAGTAATTTTAATTTATTATTTATTAATTTTTGTAAATAATAATAATATAATTATTTTAAATAAAAAATTAAATTTAATAAATTTTAAATGATTTTGATAAATTTATTTTCAGTTTTTGATCCTTCAACTTCAATGTTTTATTCTTTAAATTGGTTTAGTTCAATTTATTTAATAATATTTTTACCAAATATATTTTGATTTATTCCTTCTCGTTATAATTATTTTTTTATAATAATTTTTAATTTTTTAATTTTTGAATTTAAAATATTACTTAATTTAAAAATTAATTTAGTTAATATGATTTTATTTATTAGTTTGTTTTATATATTAATATTAAATAATTTTTTAGGATTATTCCCTTATATTTTTACTTCAACTAGTCATATATCTGTAAGTTTGTCTTTATCTTTAACTTTATGATTATCAATAATATTATTTGGTTGGTTAAATTATACAAACTATATATTTATTCATTTAGTCCCTTTAGGAACCCCAGGTGTTTTAATACCTTTTATAGTAGTAATTGAAACTATTTCAAATTTTATTCGTCCAGGAACTTTATCTGTACGTTTATCAGCTAACATGATTGCTGGACATTTATTAATGACTTTAATTTCTTCTACGGGTTCTAATTTAAGATTATTATTATTAATTATAATATTATTGAGTCAAAGAATTTTAATTATATTAGAATTAAGAGTTTCTTTTATTCAGGCTTATGTATTTACTGTATTAAGAATTTTATATAGTAGAGAAGTTTCTCATTAATTATGAAAAAATTATTTCAACCTTTTCATTTAGTAACTTTTAGACCTTGACCTATTTTAACATCATTTAGAGTAATAATTTTATTAGTTGGAATTATAAATTGATTTAATAATTTTACAATTATTTTATTTAAATTTGGAATTATTTTAGTTGTTTTTTGTTTATTTCAGTGATGACGAGATGTAATTCGAGAAAGGACTTTTCAAGGATTTCATACAATTAATGTAGTTTTTGGTTTAAAATTAGGAATAATTTTATTTATTATTTCAGAAATTTTTTTTTTTATTAGAATTTTTTGATGTTATTTACATATATTTTTATCTCCAAGAATTGAAATTGGAGGTCTTTGACCCCCAAAAAATATTTATTCATTTAATCCTTATAGTATTCCAATATTAAATACAATTATTTTATTATCTTCAGGCGTTTCAA